>JADRCH010000299.1:333519-571109 GCA_019843965.1 Rhynchomys soricoides
TTTCTTTCTTTCTTTCTTTCTTTCTTTCTTTCTTTCTTTCTTTCTTTCTTTTTTGGTTTTTCAAGACAAGGTTTCTCTGTGTAGCCCTGGCTGTCCTAGAACTCATTCTGTAGACCAGGCTGGCCTCAAACTCAGAAATCTGTCTGCCTCTGCCTCCCGAGTGCTGGGATTATAGACGTGCGCCACCACACCTGGCAAAACCATCATTTTCAAGAGGGTATCAGAATTTTGAACAGGGTAAAATGTTCAGACTCAGCGCTAAACAGCAATGTACATTAAGACTACATTTTGCTCCTACACAGTGGGGAAATACAGAGATAAAACTTCTATAGAGCCTCTGACTAGTCCTTCTCTGTCTGTCATGCCTCGAAGGCACTGCTGCCTGCGGGTGACTCCTGCTTTCCCCAGAGGTGACATGTGTTTGTACCTCTTTAGCTACTCTTTCCTGGGGAAATTGGGGACTGAGCCCAGGGCCCCCTTCAGAAAAGAAGGAATTTGTCTTAGGCCTAGAACCTAAAATCCCACACCCTTAAGATCTTAATCCGTTGAGGTCCCTACTTAAATCTGATCTGCAGGTGTTTAGCTGGCGGGGCAGTGGGGGGTGTCCGTCACACAAACGCCTCCTCTCCTTCCCAGCTTTCTCAACACATCCTGGCTACTCTGCCTTTTCAGGTGTGGTGTTATTGTTTCCATGTTTGAAGGAGAAGCGGGGTCTTCCTGGGTAGAGGGTGAGAAACTGTCAAAGTGCCCCTACCAGCTAGTGTTGTAGAGTTTCTCCAGGCCTCCCAAATTAGGAGAAACTGAATTGGTGGCTCAGTCCACTGTCTATAAAACTGTTGCTGCACACTGGCACATTCTCAGGCTGTGCTGGGCCAGACCACTGGCCTCCAGTCTAGTCCTGCCTTTTCCTAGCCTCCGAGGATAGGAGGCACGAGGGAGCTCACTGGAGGCCACGGCTGCTGATTTGGTTGGTGATATTTAAAGTGTCCTGTATTGTGTTTACTCAAAACAGTTTTGGCTAGTTATGGGGCAGCACATGCCTTTAATCCCAGAACTCAAGAGGCAGAGGGCAGGCAGATCGCTGTGAGTTCAAAGCTAGCCTAGTCTACAGAGTGAGTTCCAGAGTACAGTACCCTTGGCAATGTATAGAGACCCTGTCTCAAAAATAAAATGAGACATTTAGAACACTGCTCGGTCTCCTAGGTTGATTCACAGGGTGTGCAAGGTCATTGACTAAAGGTTTTCTGCAGACATTTGCGGAGCTGTGCCAACACTTTGGCCTCATCTCCTTCTTCTTTCTCTTCCAGCACTGGCCAGTGTTCAGAGATGTTAAAGACCTGCTGACGTTGGTGCCGCCCCTCGTCGGTCTGAAGGGAAACCTGGAAATGACTCTGGCGTCTCGACTCTCCACATCTGTAAGTGGCAGTTGGATGTCTCAGGTCACTTGCAATTTAGGGGCAGGATGTTCCCTTCATTTAGCCCCTCTTGGTGGCTTGCTTGGGGACTAGAGTCTCCATCCACACAGGCGTTGTTGGGCTTTGGTGTCTCGTTGTTTGGCTGTTCCTGTCTCTCCTCCCAGCTTTTAGTACTGATTTTCCATTGCCACCCTGAACTGGGGAGGGACCACCAGCACAGTGCCCCAGTGCCTTCACTGTGACTTTCCGTGTCCCTGTCTCCCAGAGTCAGCATGCTGTCGCCTTCAGAGGAGGATTCCGAGGAGGGAACAAGGAGGGGCTCTCAGTTGCCCATTAACCACCTCTGTTTTTATGCCCCTCCTGTCCCCTGTCATTGTGGCGGTCTACACTTGGTTCTGTCTCCAACACAGATCCTGCCTCACTCAGCTGGCTCTTCTCCCCTCCTCCAGGCATCCCCAGGGGTTGTGTTGTTACAGAGGGTATTCCCTTTCTCCAGTGACCATTTGCATCCTGCACATGAAAAGGACAGTAGTGTGTTCAAGGTATATTGTGTTCAAGGGCCTGAGAAAAAGTCCCAAAGCTGATGAAGAAGGTCAGAGGTGGACACCTGCAGTGTGCATTGCTCACTGTGGAATGTCGGCATTCCCAGCTATAGTTATATATAAGTGCTGTTTCTCCTTACAAGAGGCCAGGCAGGACCTGAAGAGATGGCTCAGTGCTCTTCCAGAGGACCCCAAAGTACCCCAGAGGATCTGGGTTTGGTTCCTGGCCTCCACATAGAAACTGGCAACCATCTGTAACTCAAGTCCCAGGGAACCTGACACCCTCTTCTGGCCTTCACAGGCACTACATATACATAGTGCGCAGCCATAACACAAGCAAAACAGCCATTGGCAGAAAATTAAAATTAACAAATTTGGGGTGGTGGTGGAGTCAGGGAGGATATCTAGGTCAATTCATAAAAGATTGGCGAGCTGACTCACCCGGTTAAGAGAGCACACTGCTCTTGCAAAGAACCCGGATTAAGTTCCAGGCACCCACACTGGGCAGCTCACAACTTCCTGTAATTAGCTCCAGGAAATCTGACCTCCTCTTCTGGACTCCTCAGGCATTTATACTCACATGTACGCGCGCGCGCGTGCGCGCGCGCACACACACACACACACACACACACACACAGAGTTATAAAGGAAATAAATGTTAAGGGGGAGCTAGGTCACCATCTCGAAAGCTTAATGGCATAATGTTCTGATTTGTTTCCTGAGAGAGAGGCTGGCTCTGTCCAGAAGGACTGGCATCTCCAGATCAGCCAGACTGACGCTGCTGCCCTTATCTCTGTGTGCTAGGCCAACACTGGGCAAATCGATGACCGCCAGGAGAGGTACAAAATCATCAGCAGCAACCTCGCTGTGGTTCAGGTGAGTCTTGGAACATCAATCACCTCAAGGCTTCTCCTTCCCACTCCCCTGTGATCTGCAGTCTGCCTTTCTGGGTAGGAAGAGGGAGGCCATGTGAGCCTGGTCCTTGTACTCTGGACTGACTGACTGTACTGACTTTGGAGGACAGTCAGTCTGTACTGACTTTGGAGGACAGGTGTCCATATGGACACCCATCTATCCAGCCTACCATCTGTGGTACAGTGAAGAGCAGCGCAGGAAGCCACCATACCTGCCCAGAGATGCCTTTAGGTCTGTGGTCCCTGCGCTTCCTGCTGCCTGCTTTCTAAGCCAGATTCTTAGGAGACTGAGTATACTCAGTGTTAGTCATGCCCTGCGTCTGCTAGTGGGCTTCTTTCCACATGTACACCAACATCTGGGTCTCACCCCCGGTGCTCCCCAGATGGATACACCCCACCTTTGCTTTCTTCCAGTGACCTCACTTAATCTTCCCGGGACCTGATGGATCATTCCTGCCTGGAAAATCCCCCATCAGTCCTGCCCTGCTGCTTAACCTGTCCTATCTCAATCTCTGACAGAGATGGTCATGCCCCTCTTACACTGTGCCTCCTCCTGCCAGGTCATCTGTGGGCTCAGTGCTATTTAGGCCATTTTCACAGTGAACTAAAGCCGTGGTACCCAAGGCAGAAACAGATAAGGGCAAGATAGGCTCAGGCAAGAAGGAGGCTGTTTCTTCAGTATGATGGTCCAGGATCTAGTGACCTTCTCTGAGTACAGGCAGCCTCTGGTGGCACAAGGAATGTGGACTGAGTTCAGACTCTACATCGTCTGTCAACTGGGCAGCCCTGGCTGGGCTGTGTGTCCTTGTCCCTTAGTGACACCTATTCTTTCTGTCATCCAGGTCATAATATTGGCTCTCTCAGAGGCACCCCACACACAGCAATTTAGAATGGCCTCATGATCTTTTCCTTATACTTGGTTCTTCGGAAGGCACCTGGTCCACTGTGGTGAAGGAATGCTGCCTGTGGCGCCCCTTGTGTCTTAGTCAGGTTTCTGTTGCTGTGTCAAACACCATGACCAAAAGTAACTTGAGGAAGAAAAGATTTATTTCATCTTACAGCTTATAGTCCATCACTGAGGGAAAGTCAGGACAGGAACTCAAGGCAGGAAGCTAGAGGCAGGAACTGAAGCAGAGATCATGGAAGAGCGCTGCTCACTGGCTTGCCCAGCCTGATTTCTTATCCAGTCCAGGACTGTTCCAGGTGTGACACTTCATACTGGGCTGGGTCTTCCCACATCAATCATTAATTAAGGAAATGCCTCAGACCTGTCCACAGGCCAGTCCGATGGAGGCATTTCCTCAGCTGAGGTTGCTGCCTTAGTCACTGTCCCACTGCTGTGAAAAGCCACCACAACTAAGGCAGCTCTTGTAAGAGAAAGCATTTAACTGGGGCTTGCACCTTCCCTTCTCAGGTATGCTGTATGCACTACCCTCCGGCCCTCTCTCTTTTGGGTACCGTGGATGTGCTGCCCACCCTACTGTCCAGTCATTTCAGAGGTTCAGTCCATTATCATCATGGCAGGGGGCATGGTGGCACACAGGCAGACATGGTGCTGGAGATGGAGCTGAGAGCTATATCCTAATCTGCGGGCAGAGAGAGAACTGAGCCTGGTATGGGCTTTTACAACCTCAAAGCTTACCAGCCCCAGTAGCCCACCTCCTTCAACAAGGTCTCCTAATCCTTGTAATCTCTTCAGAGTTAGCCTTCCTGCTGACTAAGCATGCAAACCCTGAGCCTGTGGGGCCATTCTTCTCAAACCACTGTAGTTTCTTTTTCCATTTGACTTCAGCTTACATCAAGTTGACAACAAAACAAACAAACCAAAAACAAAAAAACAAAACAAAAAAACAACAACCACCTCACCAGGACCCCAGCCCCCAAATCACTCTGCTTTGCTTCCTGGCTATGAGGGGCACTGTTTTGCGTCCTCTATGAATCTGCTGTACCACAGGCCCAGAGCAATGGGGTCAACTGACCATACACTGATCCCCTAACACAGTGAACCAAAACAAACCTCCTCTGTTTCTAAGTTGATTCTCTCAAAAGATTTTGTTACAGCTGATAGAAAGCTATCGTTTGGCCATTTCCCCTGAGGACTGGCCCTTTCCACCTGACCAAGGAGACCGGCCCTCTCCCACTAATTCTCACATCCTGTCATTATGAAGACCCTCACTCTGAGCTGCATTTGAATCAAGCCCTGCTTCTCCTCCTCCACAGCCCATGCCTGTAAACCCGTGCACCTTGCAACTGCTTGCTGTCCCTCAGTCTTCACTCTTGAGTACAGCATGTGTGTTCGTGTGCGTGCGCATGCACACTCGTGTATGTGTGTGTGTGTGTGTGCATGCATGCGGGTGTGTCTGTGCACCTGTGTGCATGCGTATGTGTGAGCGCATGCCTGTGCATGTGTATGCCCATGCATGCGCACATGCTTATGCGTGTGTGCATGTGTGCCTGTGCGTGTGCGTAGCTCTTCAGCCCTCTCCCTCTTGGGTACAGTGTGTGTAGCCCTTCAATCCCCTCTCTTTCTCTGGTAAAGTGTGTGTACACCCTTTCAGCCCTCTCTCTGTTGGATACAGTGTATGTGCCTCCTACCCTACTGTTGTGGTCCAGGCCTGTCTTGGTGTCTCTTGCTCAGAGTGCCTAGGTGTGTCTTGTGTGTCTTGTGGGCCTGTGGCTGAGTAACTGAGATTAAAGCAGCTCGGATCCACAATGGGAGGTCGGGTCAGGGGGTAACAAAGGCCCAGTACCAAGCCTACCAGTCTACCTCTCTAGAACCTTCTGTACCGTGAGCCTCAGGACTTATGAAGCCTGCCTGGGCCTGATTTAACTTACGCACTGTCTCAGATTTAGCTTACATATAATTTTGCTTCTTCCTTGTTAAATAGGTTTAACTTTGATCACAACTTGTTGGGTAAATTGTATAGTTGGATTTCTAAAAAAACAAACAAAACTTCAACATGTACTGCCATTTAAATGTGAAACTTGTAAGAACTTTAAAAATTATCTGACAATTTTTCACATGTCCAGTGTACCTTGATCATATCTGCTCTCCTCTCACCTACACCTTCCTGACCCCACCCACACATCTCTCTCCTTCCTTCAAGTCCTCCCCCTTTTTGTGTTAAACCAAAAAGTGGTTTAGTGCTGCTCGCTGGAATTTTGACTGATCTTGGGGTGGTGACCCCAGCTGCAGTGAGCTCATGAGCGCAGTGGCCATGTCATCCAGAAGATGGCATCTCACAGCCCTCGTCCTGCCCTCCTGTTCTGATGTTCTTTCTGTCATTTCTCACTTGAACCTCAGGGAGGTTGATGTCAGTGTTGGATAGGGCTGAGCATTAGACAGTCATTTATTCTCAGCATGAAATTTGTCTTAACTTTTAATTTTATGCATGTGGCTGTTTTGTCTGCATGTACATATGTGTATTACATGCATGCCTGGTGCCCATGGAGACCAGAAGAGGGCATCAGATCCTCAGGGACTGGAGGTACAGACTGGTGAGAACCCCATGAGGGTGCTGGGAATTGAACCTGGGTCCTCTACAGGAGCACAATTGCTCTTAACCATCTCTCCAGCCACCCCACCCCCACCCCAGTGTGAAATTATATAACTTCTTATTTGGGCATGGGGACTCTCCAGCAAGACTGAGGGTAGCCTCGGAGCAAGGCAGAGCCACCATGCATCCTGTGCAAGCCTCTTACTTCCTTTTGCTCTGTTTCAGAAGCTGTACCCTGGGTTCTTCCTAGTTTTTATTGCTAGGCGATACTGGCATGGCTACATTCTCTTTTAGATTAAGGCTTATTGTTGTCTGTCTGTCTGTCTGTCTGTTAGAAGTGCTAGGACTGAAACCCAGAATCTCACATGAACTGGATAAGCATTGTCACCGAACCATGTCCCCAGCTGTTTGTGACCTTCTGACCAGTTTTAAGCTTAGATTTTCCTCTGGGAAAGAGAAAAACATCTCACCAAATATCCAGGTGGTTGAGTATTAACTGGTACCAGCAGTAGCATGGGAGTGGCTGCATCACTGTCTGCTCCATTACTTTACCAGAACAGAAACTTCCCCTTCAAAATGACGTGTGCCCCCTTCCCCCATGCACATGCCTACAGAGAACTCTGACTTGTAGACACAGAGATTTTTTCTGTGCATTCCATCCTGTAACTCGTGTTTCCCCTGTGATGATGTAGACTCTCTGTGCAGCTGGTTAGAGCAGTGTGTGAACAAACAGGCACTCTCATCTATCACAGTGTTACTCCAACACACACACACAAATGCTTCTCTGGAGAAGATGCTAGGTCTCAACCCCACCTCGAACTCCCATTTTATTCTTTACCTGCATCAGTGAATAAGGGAACCAGCTCACATGCCTGCCGGTGAGTTTCATCTGTTACCAACTTCTTAGTGTCAGGCTTACCTAGTATATGAGTCTGTTTTCCATCGCTGTGACAAAATGCCTGAGACAGAACATTTATATGGAGGGAAGGTTTGCTTGGCTCACCGTTTCCTAGATTCCTGTTGCCATTGGGAGCTGGAGAGATGACTAAGTGGTTAAGAGCACTGACTGCTCTTCCAGAGGTCCTGAGTTCAAATCCCAGCAACCACATGGTGGCTCACAACCATCTGTAATGGGATCTGATGCCCTCTTCTGGTGTGTCTGAAGACAGCTACAGTGTGCTCATATACCTAAAACAAATTTTTAAAAAAATTAAAAAAAAAAAAAAAGCTGACCTTGACGTCTTGATCCTCCTGCCATGCCTCTAACTGTGTGAACAGGAATGAGCAACCATGCCTGGCTACAAAAATCATGAGCGTACTAGCACATATCCCTTCATTTCACACCATGGGTTTTAGTGTTTAAGGATGTAAAGCAGAGTATGGGGTCCACCTTTTTTTCCTGGTCATAGTCCTTCAGTTTCCTTTGTTCAGATTATTTAATCTTCATTCACTGAGGTCATGTACCCAGGATACACCTTCTTTTTCCCTCCTTCACTAGCCCTGATCTACAGAGCTCTTTCCTGTGCTCACTTTCTGGGCTCCCTCCTGGTTCATGGCTCCGTATCTCTCTCTCTGGCAGTGGCAGGCTGCTCTTGCCTCCAGCTTCACAGTATGTTTTGACTCATATTTTACAATGTATCTGATATACACAAGTAATCCCTCCTTGGACCTCCTTCCAGTAAATTGTCTTGGCTCTGCACCCGTGGTTACTCATCTCCATGGCCTTTGGAGCGAGTCATCAGACACCATGGGAAGTCTTGTGGGGACTGGATTCTGCTTGGAATACATTGGTTAACCTGGGATTTTTGTTGTGCTCACCTTACAAGGACCAAACCTGAGTTTGATCCCTAGAACTGGCGTAAAAAGCCCAGTGAGATGTTGTACACTTGCAGACCCAGCACTGGGAGGCAGAGACAGGAAAATGCCTGGGGCTTGCTGGCCAGCCAGCCTTTTGTAAAAACAGCCCCAGGTCCATGTCTCAAAAAATAAGAAGTGGGCTGGAGAGATGGCTCAGAGGTTAAGAGCTGGCTGCTCTTCCAGAGGTCCTGAGTTAAGTTCCCAGCAACCACATGGTGGTTCATAACCATCTGTATGTAATGAGATCTGGTGCCCTCTTCTGGCCTGCAGGTGTACATGCAGGCAAACTACTGTATACATAATAAATAAATCTTTAAAAAAAAAAAAAAAGAAGTGGGAGCCATGAGATGGCTCAGCTGGTAAAGGCACTTACCAGCTGCCATGCCTGATCACCTAAATTCAATCCCTATGACCCACATGGTGGAAGGAAAGAACCAGCTCCACATGTTATCCTCTGATCTCTACATACAAACATACACAAATGTGCACGCATGTGCCCACACACAGACAGATGCACATACATACATACACACATGCACGCATACATGCACTTACCTGCTCTTCTTGTCCATAGACAATACAAGGCTCTACCTGTGTTCCTTCATCCTTTGGTAATGGGCACCGTTCCATATAGACATTTTGGATTAGGGGTCTTGATGCAGGTTCAGGCCTAGGCTCTAGGTGGTGAGGGTCTTAGTGGCGCAGGGCATCATGCTCCAAAGACAGAGATGTAGCTATAAGGAGAATTGAGCTGGGCACGGAATAGTTAGGGTGTGAGACCCGCATATGTAATATTGCTGTGTGTCTGGGGCTACCATGTGAACGAGAGGCCAGTCAGAGACATGTGTCCCTCCAAGACCCTGATCTCCTCCTGCAGGTGACATCTCATGTGGGACAGAGGTAGACAGGGAGGCTCTCCAGGGAAGTCACCTTGGAGGGAAGTGCTGAGGAGGAAAACTGCCAGCAGGGCCCAGGGTGAAGGATAGAAAGGTCTTGTTTGACCCTTCAGGTGACCAAAAGTCAGAAAGAAGGATAAGGAGGGTGACCGTGGTCATGGACCCTTCTCATGGGTCTGATTTCTGTCTTGGCAGGTGCAGGCCACTGTTGTGGGGCTCCTGGCTGCAGTGGCCTCCCTGATGCTGGGCACAGTGTCCCACGAGGAGTTCAGTTGGACCAAGGTGATCTTGTTGTGCACAAGCAGTGTCATCACCGCCTTCCTTGCTGCCTTGGCCCTAGGTGAGCCATACCCCGTGGACCCCAGGCCCCAGGTCCGCTGCTTCTCTGCTGTTGTTATGGTTCTCAGGGAGCAGCAATGGGGCTGCTGTGGCACCAGTGTTAGAACGCCAGGGATGTGGTAGTGGGTGGGAAAAGCCTGCTAGGTCCTCAGTCTGCCCTGTGCGCCCTCGTGTGTGTGTGCGTGTGTGTGTGTGTGTGTGTGTGTGTGTGTGTGTGTGTTCGCACAGAGAGCATGTGCATGCCTGAGGGAGCTCTGCTGTCTCTTCTCTCAGCCCTGACAGACTTCTGTTTGCCACTCCTTGCTGAAGTCAGACACCTGAGCACAGCGGCTTTCTTCGTCTAGTTTGTTTGCCTCGACATGTGTCAATAGAACCACATATAGGACCATGTGCAAATTGGCTCACAATTATAACAAGCCTCCTGCCTCAGCTTCCTGTGGCGGGATTACAAACATGCATATTGGTTTTAATAAGCATCCTCAAACCAGCAGTGTCTGTTATGGGGCTTCATGGGACCAGCCCAGCCCACTGGCTCAGTTGTGTAAATTCACATGGAGCTAGAGTTTAGAAAGAAGAAGCAGGGTTCTGATTTGGTCACATAAGACACAATGTGGCAGGTAGTGGCAGCGTCAGGACAGCATCGAGAGTGAATGCAGTCCTTTTTCTTTTTAACTCCATTTGTTTTCTGGTACTGGGGACTGAGCACAGGGCCTTGCTGTAACTATTCTTAGAGTCAGGATTCTTAAGTAGTATAAATTCTAAAAGCCAAGATGCATAATGTTTTGAAGAATCAAGGGGAGCCTGCTGAAAGAGGCTAAGTCCCAGCTAGCAATTAATGAGGCTTGCAAGACTACAGGGCAGGTGCCCTCAGACAGAACGGAGGGTCTTGGTGCTGAGACCCTGGAGATGTACTGCTCTGATCTCCCAGCCAAGCCATGAACCCCATTACCACTTGCACTTCAGGGTCATGTTTTTTCATCCATGTGACCCAGGGACAGTATAGCTGGGCTCCTAGGATAAGGGACCCCAGGAAGTCTCTGATGTCTGGGAGAGCCTTCCACCCCAATGGTGTCAGGACACACATCCACCTGTCCTCCCTTCCCATCCTCCATTGGTGCTTGAGTCTAAGAAATGTCTCACATATAGGTTGCTTAGGTTGCTCAGAGGACACAGCAGATCCTGGAGGCCAGGTCCCTCTGCCCCCTCAGACTACTTTTGCTTAGAGCATCCTTTGAACAGCCCTCCGTGCAGCAGAGGCTGTGAATGCTGTGTCCCTGTAATTCCTGGTGGTTCCAGAGGTCAGAGGCTAACTGCCTGCTCAGGTGTGTCTTCGGGGTTTTCAGGCCATCCTTTGCCACCTCCACAGGCTCCAGCTAATGACAGAAACTTAGGGAGGTAGGCAGCCTGTTGAGCATCTAGACTTTCATAGATATAATTATTATGTTTCTGACCACCTGCTTGACCCTTCCTGAGGGTGGGGGAGCCTCTTAGCCATCTTACCACCAACTACTCTCTGGGCCTCTCCTCTTCCCACTGCAGGAATTCTAATGATTTGCATAGTGATTGGTGCTCGGAAGTTTGGGGTCAACCCTGATAACATTGCCACGCCCATTGCAGCCAGCCTGGGAGACCTCATCACTCTGTCCATCCTGGCCCTGATGAGCAGCTTCTTCTACAGCCACAAAGGTAGGGAAGGCTCTAGGGAGGGGCATGCGCAGATATCACACACACACACACACACACACACACACACACACACACAAGCAACTCAAGTCTACAGTTGTTGGAAATGTCTAGCACAGCTCAATGCCCTGTGGGAAGGATTTGGAGGTTTGAGAAATAAGCAGCAGGTACAGATAAAACAGTATGGCCTCCACTGTACCTGGGCCACCGCTGTCCAGTCAGGACTGATTCCTGTACTGTCCTCTTAGGTGACAGTGAGGAGCCTTGGAGTCAGATAAGGTGACCTAGTTGTACTTTTAGGCCAGTCTGATTTGCAGACGAGTTCATTATTTGCATTTGATTTGCTAAGCAAATAGGAGCGCCATCCCCCTCCCCCTCACATCACTGCCTGTGCTCAGGAAGATGGTGGGCCTGGCCCCAGGAGACAGGTCTTCAGTGACTGGAAAGTGAGTTAACTCATGTGTGCCAGGAGCTGTCAGGAAGATACCTGAGTGTGGGTAGGAGCTGGGTGGCTCCTGTGAAAAGTTATGGAGCACCTGGACAGGACGCCTTCCCAAGTGTCTTGTAAGGAGACACTTGCACAGGCTACTGTGTCCCTAAGTGTTAGTGGCCTGCTTAGAGCCTGTGGGACCTGCCTTCCAGCTCTGGGCATGGTACAGAAGCTGGCCATATCTACCATGAAGCACTTCGTCTAAAGCTAGCCTGGAGCACCTATGGCAGATGAAGGGACCACAATTGTGGGCTTTAGAGAATGGGGGGGGGTGACACCCCACCCAGAGACACCACACAGAGCAGAGTGGGACACACACCATGTATAGCCCCCTAGCATTGGGGCTGCTCAGGAGGGTAGGAACAAGATGCAAGGATGATTCTAGAGCAAGTCAATGTTCTGTGCACATGTGGGAAGTGGAGTCAGAGAACAAGGCTGGAAGAGAGCAGAGGCAAAGGCTCTGGGTAGGCAGTACACTAACCTCACAGCTGGAGGTGGCTCTGGGAGATAAGTGGCTACCAGGCCAGCCTGATCTACATCCCACAATAATACAGAATGTCTTAGTCAAGAAAAAGCTTCCTCCTGATCCCACCCCTGTGGCCATGTGCCCTGGTAACTGCCTCTTTGCTTTTCTGGGGTTTTTGGACCGCTAAGCAGGGTTATGGAGAACTGTCATGCACCTGCTACCTACTCATACCCTGTCCTAGTACTGTTTATTATAACACTGGGTAAAACCTGATGAAGGGTCTTGACAATCAGCAGGACGTCAGAGATGGGACGGGACACAGAGAGGCTTCCCAGTTGCTTAACTGTTACTCTCTGGCAGGCGTGGCGGGGCAGCCCCTCTCAGTGGCAAGGGCCCTCGGTTCCCAACTTACGTCTCGCCTATGAAAGGCCCTACTCCAACCAGCTCCTCTGTGCCGGCCTTAGCCATTTGAGCTGCGTATGTCTGCTTTCCCTCAGACACATGGTATCTGACACCTCTGGTCTGCGTTGGCTTCTTGGCTCTCACACCTCTGTGGATCTTCATTGCCAAGCAGAACCCACCCATCATGAAGATCCTGAAGTATGGGTGGTTTCCCATCATCCTAGCTATGATCATCAGCAGGTGAGCAGCGTGGAACAATGGCCCCTCAGTTCTGTGACAGAAATGCCTGTGAGAAACAACTTCAGGGAAGGAAGGCTTATTTTTCTCTCTGTTGCAGAGGGTTCAGTCTGTGGTCATTTAGCCATGTGCTCTTGGATAGACCATAGCCCTGGAAGCACATCACAGTGAAACGCAGTTCACTTCAGAGGTGCTCACGATATGGGAAGAGGCCAGGCCAAGATGTGGCCTCCAGGGAGTCACATCCCTAGTTACCTCCTTCTCCTAGCTAGCCATACCTCCTGCCTTTCACCACCTCCCACCTGGAAGATTCTTGATCTATCAAGGGATTAATCCATCCCTCAAGTCAGAGCCCAATGATGAGTCACCATCAAACCCTCTTTGGAACTGTCCTGGCAGGCACATGTAGTGCTGATCGATCACCTAGTGAGTCTAAATCTGTCAAGCAGCAGATGAGATTAACCATTACAGGCCAGGCAAGGTGTCACACACTTTCAATCCTAGCACTCTGGAGGCAGAGGCAGGGGGATCTCTGTGAGTCTGAGGCCAAGCCTGCTCTACATGAGTTCAAGGCTGTCTAGGGCTAAATAGTGAGACCCTTTAAAAATAATTGCCATCACAATCCACCCCTTATCAAGTTGGCACACAGACAAGTCACTTCAAACCTTAACATCACACTGTCGTTCCCAAAAGCTCACCTCTGTCTTACAGTGCAAAATGTGTGCCGGTTAGCAGCAAGCATCCCCATGGTGCTAACAGTCCCCACATTATCCAGTAATGTAAGCTCAAGGTCTCTTCTGAGACTCTAGACTCTGAACACACAGTGGTTCAGAGAAAACATAGTAGACTACCAGAGTTAGGCTGTAACATGGTAAGGCAGGTAGTATATTTGTAGCCCCGTGTCTGGCATCTGGGACACATGGGTGTGTGATAGGAGCTTCAAAGGCTTGGGAAGTCCAGCCTCTATGGCCTTTCAATCACCATCCACAGGGTCTCTATATTTTGCTGCCTCCATACCCTGGCACCTTGGACATCCTGGAGTCCCCTTTCAGCCTAGGCTGGACCCTCCTAGCTTCACACATCACCCCCTCAGGCTACCTGAAGAGATCCTCACCTTGCATTACATTGCCTGGTTTCTGAGGACTTCCTCTGAAATGTGGGTGGGAACCTCTATGACCTCCTACGCTTGCATTCTACATGCTTGCAAACCAGTACTGTGTGGTCAGCAACAAGGTCTACCACCAGCTGGCAAAGTATCCCTTGGACCACCTATACAGCAACCATTGAGTGCATGGGTGGCTCAATTCAGAAAGATACTCCCTAGCTAGCCCTGCAGGTAGCAAAGGAGTCCAGACACTGAGGAATTCTTGGAGGAATACCATTCAAATGCATTGATAATTTAGCTTCTTTCCTGGAGCCTAGAATGGATAGGGTCTGATCAATTCCTGAGATGCCCTCTGGCATTCCTGTTGCCCCAGTGCAAAGTGCTTGGCTTCTCTTGATTGCCACTGCTCTCTTTGGCAGCCACATCCTCTGCAATTTTTCTGGACTTGTACATCTTCCTCACATCCTTTTGATCTGCTTTCTGCTCCCATTGTTCACTGTAAATCTAACTAAAACCAACCAGAATTACTACACCACAGCCTGAGTGCTGTGCTGCATCAATATTCCCACTAAATAAGTTATTTATATCCATCCCCACCACTTTCAAGGCATAACCTAAATAAGCAAAATTCCTTTTTACCCCTTCGTAAATACATTGTTACAAAATTTTTTGCCAGGATATATCATGAATGGCTCCTAGCTCAGTTCCCTGTGGAGCCCTCTTTCTTGTCTGCAGCCCCACAGGAGCCAGGCCTTCACTGTCCAAGTTTCTGTTACCACTCTAATCTCTCACTAACTCCATTAGAATGTTATAAATTTCCCTAACCCAGATCTCCAGATTTTTCCAACTTACTCCTGACACCAATTCCAAAGAGTTCAGAACCATGGTCAGGTTTGGTCACATGGGCAACTTCCGGTCTCTGGTGCTAGTTTTCCTTGTGATTGCTGTTTGTGACACTGACAAAAACACCTGACAGAAACAACCTGGGGGAGAAGAACTGATTTGCTCGTGGTTTTAGAGGGTTCAACATGGTTAGTTGGCCTGTGCTTCTCTAGGCAAAACATGGAGTCTGTGTGTTTGTAGAAAGCTGCCCGAATCATGGTGACCACAAGGCCTAGAGAAGGGCACAGAAGGAAAGACCAAGGCAGGTTATGCCCCAGGGACACATCTCCGGTGGCAAAGCCAGATGTGTGCCCCAGCAATCTATAGGTGTTTCTTAATCCAGCCAAGTTGCTCAACCTCCTCCCTCCCCAAGATCCCTGGAACACGCAAAGTGAGGGTGATAGTTGCTGGTACCACAGCGCCTATATTCTGGTGCAAGTGAGCTGCACACACCACACACTCTGAACCTCTTACCTAGGCCTCATCCATACTTCTGAGGAAGAGTGCAGAGGTACTGGCAGCCAGGAGGGCTGAGGCTGGGCAGAACAAAGGAGAACTGCACAGCCCAGCTCCACACCGTGTCCTGCTGCTGTGGCATACTGACCATAACGGGACATTTGTGCACATTTGCCTTAGTTAGGGAGACACCATGACCAAGGCAACTCTTACAAAGAACGACATTTAATTGGGGCTGGCTTACAGGTTCAGAGGTTCAGTCCATTATCGTCAAGGCAGGAAGCATGGCAGTGTCTAGCCAGACCTGGTACTGGAGAAGGAGCTGAGAATTCCCCATCTTGATTGGAAGGCAGCCAGGTGAAGACTGGTTCTGCTGCACCAGGTGGAACTTGAATACTATGGCGACTCATTTCCTCCAACAAGGCCACACCTCCTAATAGTGTCACTCTCCCAAGCATAGTCAAACCACCACACTATTGTTATGATAAAACACCATGACCAAAAACAACTTGGGGAGGAAAGGGATTATATCAGTTTACAACTTAGAATCTATCACTAAGGGAAGTCTAGCCAGGAGCTCAAAACAGGACTCTGGAGGCAAAAGACTGAAGCAGGGGGCCATGGAGGAGTGCTATTTACTGGCTTGGTCCCCATGGCTTGCTTAGGTTGCTTTCTTATATACCCCAAGATCACCTGTCCAGGAATGGCACCACCCACAGTGGGCTGGGCCCTCCTGCAACAGTCATCAATCAAGTAAATGTATCACAGACTTGCCCTACGGGCCAAAGGTGGACCTAATTGAGGTTCCTTCTTCCCAGATATGTGTAGGTTCGTGTCAGGTTGGCAAAAGCCACCCAGCACAATGGGCATCTGGGTCCCTCATCCTGGCTCCAGGGAAACAGTTCTCACCCTGGTCACTGTCCCAGCATAGCTGCTGGTGGGACCTGGAGGGCTGTAGGGTTGGTCCCACCATGTTCTCTGGTAGGAAACTGCAGTCCATTCTGTGGTTGCAGCAGACATTCTGTGCAGTGAAGGGATGGTATTTTCCAAACCCAGGAATGTGGCCAGTGGGCACTTGGCCTGGCCACTCTAATGTCAGCTCCGTTTTCTCCCCAGTTTCGGAGGCCTCATCCTGAGCAAAACCATTTCGAAACATGAATTTAAAGGCATGGCTGTCCTGACTCCAGTCATATGTGGTAAGTGGTGGGTGGGGCTCCTCTTGGGGACCCTGGGCTGGGTAAGGACTGAACACCGGTGTATAGCCTCAGATTGTGAAGTGGTTTGGCAAGCTGAGCCTGCACAGCCTACAGGTTCTGTTAGGTTTGATTTTCTCAGATGCAAAGGATCTGAAGGGACCCCACAGTATAAGAGGAATGAAGCACACCAATTTGCCTTTGACAGGGTCTCACTTTGTATATTAGGGCACCCTGGAACTCTGTGTAGCACAGGTTGACCTTGAACCCATGTGATGATCTTTCTACCTCAGCCTCCCAAATACTGGTATTATAGGTGTGAGCACTAGGCCAGGTTTTCTTAGTTTGTTTGGAGTCATTGGTGACATTAAAACTTAAACATTTACACATGAGACTCTAGACTTCTGTCTTCACCTTAAAAATAAAGCCCATGACTGGAGTGGGTTTACTTTCTGGGGCTGGCAGCAACCAGCACGACCTGTGTTGCACTCAGCCCCACATGTCCCCATTGTCCTGCATGGACTTGCTTCCCTCCACTGCCTTACTATCATTGGTCTGCAGGATTTGGGGTGCTGACACCCTGACTCATTTCCTAGTTTCTCACGGATGTCAGACAAGCAAGGTGGGGCTAGGGCTGGCTGGAGGCCATTCCTGGCCTAAAGAAAGTGCTGCCTGCCCTCTCCTTCCTGCCATGGTGGCCATGGGAAGCTGGCTTCTGGTTACCTGGGAGCTGACAGGTTAAGAGAGGCTGGGGCCGGGCAGTGGTGGTGTGTGCCTTTAATCCCAGCACTTGGGAGGCAGAGGCAGGTGGATTTCTGAGTTCAAGGCCAGCCTGGTCTACAGAGTGAGTTCCAGGACAGCCAGGTTTACACAGAGAAACCCTGTCTTGAAAAACCAAAAAAAAAAGAGAGAGGCTGGGAATTAGGGTAAACAGCTGAATCTATAAACATAAAGAATTTCTTTCCCTTCTTCTTTTTAAAGTTGTGCATAGTCAAGAGAAATAAATATCCAGCTATCCTCTGCCTGCAGGTCAATGTCTTTCTCCATTGGGGTTACCCATGTGACTGATCTCAGACCCTGGGTGTCTCTGGCCAGCTAGAGAGAGTTGTTGCTAGGGGCATGGCAAGAGGGCTGTGGCCAGCTGGACCATCCTGTCCTGCAGGGATCACATCCTCACGAGGATGTCTCAGAATTCCAGGGTGTGAACATGCTCTTGGTCTTCTGGACTCTTGGGTTCTATTGATGTCCTATACACCATTCTTCAGCCTCTTGAGTCTCCCTGAAGACACTCTTCACTGTATGCCCAGCAAATCTGAGTGGCAAGGAAAGAGGAGATAAGAAATGCTCTACCAATCAAGGACACCATCCTAAAGAAGAGCTAGAAGTGAGAGGTTGAGCTTGCCACACCCTCTCTTCTCACAGGTGTTGGTGGCAACCTGGTGGCCATTCAGACCAGCCGCATCTCCACCTTTCTGCATATGTGGAGCACACCTGGGGTCCTCCCTGTCCAGATGAAAAGATTCTGGCCTAACCCTTGCTTCATTTTCTGCTCTTCAGGTCAGTATGCTGTCTCATGAGGCCACATGACCTTCTTTATCCCCCAACCCCTTGTTCTTATGTTTGCAAGGGGTCTCACTATGCTGCCCAGGCTAGCCTTGAATCCCTGGGTTCAGGTGACAGTGCTGTCTGCTTCACAAGTAGTGGTGACCACATGTGCATGCTCCTATGTTTTCTAATGTCATTCACAAACTGGAAAACAATTTTCTGTTATTTATGCATCATGCATTTGACTTAATTCTTACTGTTCATACATGGTTTTCCTACAAATTTTCTTGAGTGTGTAGTCCAGCTGCCCCACTTGGCATGTGCTCCTAAAAGCTGCATATTCGGGGCATTCACTAACTTCATGGTTTCCTTTTTAGGCTTTCTTTATGTGCCTTTAAAAAGGAAAAGTTGAGGCTGAGGAGATGGCTAGGTCAAGAGAACAGGCTTGCAGTACAAGTGTAAGGTCCCAAGTCCAATCCCTAGGACCCACATTACAAATCAAAAACAACAGCAAAGAACAGGCATGGTCCACTGTGACCCCAGTACTGGGAAGTGACCTGGAGTGAATTCCTGGGGCTTATTGGCTAGCAAGCCTCACCCCATGGATGAGCTTTAGGCCAATCAATAAGAGATACTGTCTAAAAAATAAACAGCTCCTGAAGATCACACACACACACACACACACACACACACACACACACACACACACACAGTTGGCTAGGAATGTAGCTCGGTTGACTGTGTTCAAGGCCCAGCACCATGTTTAGACATGGTGGTGCACACCTGAAATCTCAATACTCAGGAGGTGTGGGCAGGAGAATCAGAAGTTGAAGGCCATCCTAGGCTATATGATTCCCTGCTCTCTCCCCTCCCCCACCCCCCCAATGTGGTTTCTGTGGAGCTGGGGATGGAACCTCAGGGCCTTGAGCAAGCTCAACAAATGCAGTGTCACTAAGCTACACTGTAACAACTAAAACCAACCATACACAACTGCCTTAGTCCACTGGCTCCTTTAGTTCATTTTCTTGTTGTTGGAGTTTCTGAGTTTGAGGTGTGGTCTCTTGCCTTTTCCTGACTGTCTCAGGAGGACAGTGATGACGTTGACGGTATGACTGACTGTGTTTGAGAAGGGGCCGCATTCATTTGCTGTAATTTCCAAGTGTTTTGCCTTTGGGTCTGGGTGGGGTGAAGTCCACTTTCTTTGGTTCCTTAAACTCAGAGAGCTTTGGAAAGCAGATAAAAGCAGAGCTCAGAGCTCACTGTTGCCCCAGCTGCACAGACAGGGCTGAGGTAGGGGGAGCCACCCAGAGACCCTGCAAGCATGTCACACTCCCCAGTCTCTCCTCCACACCAGTGTCAGGCTTCAGCCTGTGTCCCCTCCACCCAGGGATCTTAAGGGGAGCTTTTCCCACTTATACACACTTCCTGGTCTGAGATTATTTTTATTTTTATCTATCTATCTATCTATCTATCTATCTATCATCTTTTAGTATTCCTTGCTATCTATCTATCAATTGGTCTATTCTCTTTTAGTATTTCTTGCCATTTGAAAGGACCTGTTTGGCCTCTTACATGATTCTGATCACTTCCCTCAAATGTCATCCCTTGAAGGAAGGCCAGGCCAGGACTGTGCTCCCACTTAATAGAGTGTGCTGCATCCTAGGCATTAGGAGGTGAAGGGATCATCTTCTTTGCCAAGATGGCCTCTGCAAGTAGGTAGGTTTTGTGACACTCTTGGTTCCATTCCTTCTAGAAATCAACTCTGTGTCAGCACGAGTCCTGCTCTTTCTGGTGGTCCCAGGACACCTGATTTTCTTCTACCTCATCTGCCTGGTGGAAGGCCAGTCAGTGACAAGCAGCAAGGTCTTCATGTTGCTGTACCTGGTGGCAGGCATGGTCCAGGTGAGAGTGACAGTGGCAAAGACTTCTTGGCCGACATCAGTGGTCCTGTGGGAGGTACTGAGTACAGTTCCCATCACAGGAAGATTCAGCCAACTTGCTCAAGCCCAGTGGCATGGTCTAGACAGAGGCCACCGTACTGTGTACCACACACCTCACACCATGTCTCCACTGCATACTGTACACGTTGTGTGGTTGCACCTCACACTGAACACTTCGTTCACTTTGTACTGCACTCCACCTGCCACACAATGCTGCAGGAGCAGCTGTGGGCACATTGTGTTCTGTGAAGGAGGCTGAGCCAGCTGTCTGCCCCTCACAGAAAGGCATGCCATCTTCCTCCAGGCAGGATGGCATGTGGATAATGGCAACAGTCTTTCCTTCCAGCAGGATGGCATGTAGACAGTGTGAAAGAGGTTAAGCTGCTGCTGCATGGAGAGGGGGTCCTCAGCACTGCTGAGGCGCCAGCTGGCTAATGTCCCTGGTGGCCTAGAGTGTCAGCAGAGAGGCCAGTAGACACTATGGCAGCTTCAGGAGGGTTCACTGAATGTTTCCTTGTCTCTACACTCAGGCAAGTCTAAGTTTACTTAGGGAGAAGGAACAAGGCAGGCACTGACTGTTAGGACCATGTGGATTGCTCCTTGGAAGCTTCCTGAGGGACTCACCAAATCTCCCAAGACACAGGGCTTCAAGCAGGGAGGACCCTGGCTGGTGAGTGGCATCAGGTCCCTGTAGCAATTCAGAGGCCAGGGCAGGACCCAGCTGCTAGGAAAAGCATATGATGGTTGAGTCCAGAGCCTTCTTTAGACCCCAACCAGCCCTATTCTCTGTGGCTGGGTGGTAATGAAGTTGATTTGCCTACATTTAAAGTTGTTGGGGGTCCAACCAGCATGTGACAGACATGGGAAAGTGGACAGGGAGCCAACCATCGGTCAGCAGCAATGGCCAAGCCTTGCTCCTTAACCACCTGTTTTGAGAACCCAAGGAGACTTGGTCCACTCCCTCAAGAAGTATCAGTTTATTCATGACCTTCCCATTTCTCACTAGGCCTCAGCTTAGAAAGCCCCCCCCCCCCAATGCCACAGTGGGAACCAAACTTTCAGCACATGAGCAAGATACTGCAGGCCCCAAGTAAAGCTGGAGAAAGGGAACATGCTGGGGTAGATCTGTCCACCTTGGTAGTGTCCTTGGAAACCAGCTGGTATTCTTGGTTGTCCCTGGGCCACTGATTTGTGTTTTCCATCTCTCTGCTCTTCTGGCAGGTGCTAATCCTGCTGTACCTGGCAGAAGTGATGGTTCGGCTGACCTGGCACCAAGCCCTGGATCCTGACAACCACTGTATCCCCTACCTCACAGGCCTGGGGGATCTGCTAGGCACTAGCCTGCTGGCACTGTGCTTCTTCTTGGACTGGTTACTGAGGGGCAGAGCTAATCTTGCAGAGCTGGTCTCAGAGCTGGTTTCTGTGCCTCCCTGACTGAGCCTACCACCTGCAGGTCTCCATCAAACCTTCCCTCACATCCACAGTGTCTGGCAGGCCGTTCCCCCTGCTGGGGCCTCAAGCTGCTAAACATCTACATGGGCAGTGGCCTCCTCAGTCTGCCAGGGAGACAAGCACACACCTTGATTCTCAAGTTGGTAGCCGAGCCTGAGGTAGAGCCCTGACATCAGGAGCTCTAGTTACAAGTGTGTGAGTATGTATGCCTGGACATTCTCTCTCTCTCTCTCTCTCTCTCTCTCTCTCTCTCTCTCTCTCGTGTGTGTGTGTGTGTGTGTGTGTGTGTAGGGCAGGCTGTTCTAACCTGAAGATGCTGAGGAAGGAGCTTATTGGTACAACCTGGATTGGTGATCCATTGGGTGGGTCAAGATGGAACTCCTCTGTATCTCCAGGTCTCAGGACTCCCCATGCCCTGACTTTGCTGCCATTACTGGGCTCAGCTCCCTGGGCTCATGCTAGTGCTCTGGGCCCAGTGACCATGCACCTTCACCCCAGGCAGGCCCTGTGTACCCCTCATCTATACTCCAGCATTTAATTTTGTAGCTGCTTTCTTTTTATTTCCCACTTTCTCTGTTTTACAGCAGAACCTTCTGTTTAGGTTCTGGCGATCAAGAGATATATAATAAAACATAGCTGGTGTGCACTTGGTGTTCTGCGTCCTTTAGGTAGTTGGGGGTGGGAGGAGTGAGTCTCAAGTCTCCAAGCAGTAAATGAGTTTTCTCTAGTACACTGTTTCTCATGGATTGGTTGAGTGTGCGTGTCACCTGCCAACTGCTTAAGGGAAGATATGCTGACCCAACATTGTGTCTGTCTATCTCCAGCCAGACACCCATTTGCCAGACCCAGATAGGAGCTCAGGACCCGGGAAATAGGTTGATGTCCCACAAGGTCTCCCGCCTTATAGGCACAGAGCCAAGTGGGACAGAGAAAGAAATGGGGGGGGGGGGTGTTTGGTATACTCTACAGCACAAATGTGGACCAGGCCCCAGCTACCTGGGCAGAGCCCTCCTCTCTGTCCTGAGTCAGTCAATGTCACAGATGTAATGAGCATTGGCTGTTGGCTTATTTATTTATACCTCTTATTTATTTCTTATACCTCTATGTCCCTTCCAACCTTATTCCAGCATTCTATCCTAATCCCTTCCAACCCCCTAACACTAGGTATGAGAGAAGGTTAGAAGGAACAGAGGGGGCACAGACCTCTTTAGACTACTTCCTGCTGATAAGGGGCAAGTCCAATCTTGTCATCAGACTATCTCCAAACAGCAATCCAGCCATGGACCAGTAGCATCAAGGGCAGCAGCAGGGGAAGCAGCAACCAACACAGGCCATATTGGGGCTCTCTCATTTATACCCTCTCCAGAGTCCCCAGAATTAAACTATCTGCAGCTGGCAAAAATCACACCCCTCCTAGTGCACCAGGCAAATCATAATCACCTGCTGTGACTCAACCTCTTACCTCACACCTGGGATTAGAACAGAAACATATTCATATAAATGGGTTTTTGAAGAAACCAAAATTCTCACTACAGTTGGCTCTTATCAGTTCTGTGAAAGAAGCAGATGGAGCCATAGAGTAATATGGTAATAAGAGCTGAGCTTCCACCGGGCAGTGGTGGCGCACGCCTTTAATCCCAGCACTCTGGAGGCAGAGGCAGGCGGATTTCTGAGTTCGAGGCCAGTCTGGTCTACAGAGTGAGTTCCAGGACAGCCAGGGCGTCACAGAGAAACCCTGTCTCAAAAAACCAAAAAAAAAAAAAAAACAAACAAACAAAAAAAAAGAGCTGAGCTTCCATTGTACTTGCTGAGTGTGGTCATGCACATATTAGGTTTCAGAGTGAATTTTAAATCATAACTTGGCTCAAACACACCTTTGTTCAGTGAGAAGGAAGGTGGTGTGGTGGACAAGGCCATACACTGGCGCTTGGTTCGCTCGACTTCTGAAGCATTGGTTGTGTGATGTGCAGTCAGATGTTGTGAAGAAGAATCATGTTCTTTCTGGTGAGAGTGACAGCTGGAAGGGGTGCTGTGCTCAGTGCTTTGTGGATTTACAAATCACACATCTTAGGTGTAATGGTTTCACCAGACTGAGAAAAGTGCTTTGAGATTAGACAGGCAGCAGATCCCAAACAGCAACCATAGCCTTCCCATGGTGTGGGTGAACCTTTAGGAAGTCTCTTCTGGGTCTAGCCCATTGTCTAGACCAGTGATTCTCAACCTGTGAGTTGCAACCCCTTGGGGGGTGTCAAATATTAGCTATCCTGCATATCAGACATTTACAGTACAATTCATAACAGTAACAAAATTACAGTTATGAAGTAGCAAAGAAGTAATTTTATGGTTGGGGGTCACCACAATGAAGAACTGTATTAAAGGGTCTCAGCATTGGGAAGGTTGAGAACCACTGGTCTAGACATTTCCACGATCCACTGAGAAATGGTTCTTTGTTGTTAAAAAGAATAAGTATAAAACTGCCATGTTTTTTGAATCCCATCAGCTCCTGAGATGCCCACTTACCTTTCACATTTCTAATTAGCTTCAAGGGCTGAAGACTCTTGAACAATCTAGCTGAATTCTTTGGTAACTTCTCCTGTAGCTGTAGGAGATTTTGGGGTATGGTTTTAGTGGCCTGACCATCATGGCCATCATGGCAGGTAGCATGACAGCAGAGGCAGGCATGCCTGGTGCTGGAGCAGTATGTGAGAGCTTACATCTTGGTCCACAGAGAACTAACTGGGAACCACATGGGCTTTTGAAACTTCAAAGCCCACCTCCAGTGACACACCTCCTCCTACAAGACCACACCTCCTAATCCTTCCAAAACAATTCCAGCCCATGGGTGCCATTCTTATTCAAATCACCACACAATAAACCATTAGAGAAAAAGAATGTATATTAAAATGTGTGACATAGCCACATTTATTAGAATGTGGTCTCTATGGGGCTTCTTTACCCACCTAGACCTATGCATGGCTGCTGAGCAGGAGCTTTCAAAATCTGGATGCAGTCAGCCTCTGTGTAATGGAGGGGTGAGTGAGATGGGAGCTCAGACAGCCTTGAAGCAGCTGCTGAAGGAGAAGCAGAAGGTAAGAAGGCATTGAGGTATCCCTTGAGGAGGTCTGGATAAAGCAGAGGTGATTGTAGGTGAACTGGGGTGTGGGACCACAGGTCTGAAGCCTGAGCAGGTTCAGTATTTGATGAGCACTTAGCCATGGCAGATCTTCAGCACAAAGGTAAAAAGGGGGTGCTGAAAGTTAGGGGGAGCAAGACTGACAGGCCCAAGTCAAGTGGTAGGGGGTAGGGAAAGAAAGGCCTGCCCTAGGCCTTAGGAGGTGAAGAGCAACAGTCAGCAGGTGGTTCTTCCAGAAAGAGAACAGAGAAGAGGAGAAACGGACTGAACCAAGACTGAACCAAGTCCATGAAACCCTGTCCTCTGCTGGGCCAGTGCTCCACACAGCTGGAGCTGAGTTAAGATACACATGAGGAGACACATCCAGAGACTTAGCCATAGTTTCTGCCTGGTGTTGTGACTGCTCACGATTTTTGAGCATCTCAAAGATGGCTTTTTTTTTTTTCTCTCCTGTTGAGACAGTCTTACCTGGTAGCCCAAGCTGTGTTGGCTGCTGTATGCTGGGGTTGCTAGGGGTACTTCACAATGGCATGAGAAAGTTACTCCTGAAGAATGTTAGCTGGGTTAGGGCCAATGAGAGATGAAGCAGGAGTCACATTTGCTGCTGCAGGGTTGAAGTCAAGATCTGGGATGGAGCCACACACAGGGCTCAGCTCTGCATCAAGGGTGAGCACATCTGTGGGGTCAGCATGAGTCTGACTCCTAAACTCCAGAACTCTGCCAAACAGTCAACCTGGAAGTTATGTTATCCGAACCTTGAATCCCCAAGAGAGAGACTGTTACTTTTGAAGAAACTGGGTATCTCTTACCTTTGATAATGTTACCATGGCTCTGTTACATTCTGTCCCACAGGCTCAATCAAAGGGTTTACAACTTAATACTACTCAGCAACCTTTTTCACATTTGAACTACCTCAAAATAAAAGGTTTAAGGGGCTGGAGAGGTGGCTCAGTGGTTAAGAGCATTAGTAGCTCTTCCAGAGAACCTGAGTTCAGTTCCCACAACTGATTATAATTCTAGGTCCAGGTTATCTGACACCTTCTGCTGGCCTCTTTGGGTACCTGTGCATTTGCACATGTGTGTGTATACACACACTCAGAGAGGGGAGGAGTGTATACTGATAATTAAAAATAAAATTATGTTCAAGAACTAAAATAATAAAAAGTAATAATCCATGCCTGCCTATTTATGCCTGTGATCCTAGATACTTGGGACTCTGAGGCTGGAGAATTACAAGTTCAAGGTCAGCCTGGTCAACTTAGACCTTGCATTAAAGAGGGAAATGGTTCCGCAGAGAAAGATACCTGATGGCCTGGGTTCATTCTTTGTATGGTAGAAGGAGAGAACCAACTTCCACACGTTCTCACCCACACTGTGCCCTCTGCAAATAAACAGTAAATGAACACTCAGTTTTAAAAATAAATTTAAAAGGCAGGAGATAAAGCTCGGTGGTAGAGTGCTTGCCCGACGTGTGTGAAGTGTTAGATTCTATACCTAGTTCTGCTAAAAATAAAAAAATAAAGTCCATAGCCAGATTTCTTGTAAACAGGACAGCTGGATCCATCTTGTTAATTCCTCCCTCTGCCCCCAGCCTGACCTTTGATTACTAGCATGTAGTTATTCTGCTGTGGCTGTCTGTTTAAATAAAATTCATTTTCCAGCTCTTGGCCATTGTGCTGGCTAGTTTTATATCAACTTGATACAAAGCTATAGTTATTTGGAAAGAGGGAACCTCAATCGAGAAAATGTCCCACCAAGATTTGCCTGTGGGCAAGCAAGCCTGTGGTGTATTTTCTTGATTGATGATTGTTGTGGGAAGGCTCAGCTTGAGATGTAGGTGGTGCTATGCCTTGGCTAGTGGTCTTGGGTGTTATGAGAAAACAGGTTGAGCAAGCCAGTAAGTGAACAACAGAAATACAGCTAAGAGAGAAATTGGTAACAGCTCATGGGATATTGCTGTGACAGACCTATGTTTTTTGGAGCTCAAGCCTGGCTTGTGAGGTTTCAGAGGGAAGCTTGAGAGTTTTTCAAGACTTTGTCATGTGATTTTTGTTTTGTTTGTTTTTATTAATTTGATGTTCTGATTGTCTGGGGCTGAAGAATCCACCGTGATTAACAAGAGGCCAATACCACTAAAGTGAAATTTTGCTTTACTGAGACAACTGATACTGATCATTGAGTCTAAAGAACCCGCTGTGGTTAAGAAGAGACCAGAATCCCTGAGGATTATAAGTCTGGGCATATTTACTCAGGGTCAGCACTCAAAAGCTGTGGTCCAGGGTGGGCAAAGGCTTGCCTTGATGTGTGAGAATTTCCCAGGTGCTGATCTTAAGCCAAGAATGAAGAGCATGGAGAACAGCTGAGGTTTGGCACCAGCAGAGGCTGGGAGAGGTCACAGGTGAATGTGCAGCCTCAGTAGCATTGACAGCCCTGAACTGGAAGTCATAGAGAGAGGTTGAGGCTTGACATCATGTGGCAGGGTCAGAGTCACTGAAGGGAGCCCAAATGAGATTACTGGTGAAGGTAAAGCCAAGTTGTAGTGGAGACACAAGTGTTTTGAGATGTTAGTACCATAAAACAACTGCCAAGGACAGCTGCAGCTGTGGAGTGGAGCAGAGCAGGTCTTCGCTTTTGAGACAAGCCATATATACTGAGGTAAGCCCTTTGGAGCCTAGAGATTGTGAGTCCCTCCATCTAACACTGAGCTTGACACTGTTATATTTTGGTTTTGCTTTGATATGATTGTAAGAAAGTTATTTCGCAGAATCCCACAGTTAAGAGACTTTGGAATTATGGAGAGATATTGAGCTTTTAAAGAGATTTTGGATATTTTAGAGAGCTTTGGATGTTAGAGACGGATGTTTAAAGGGCTTGAATTTTTAAAGACCATGAGTCTTTTAGAGGTTTGGATATTTTATATGTCATTATAATAGTAATGCCATTGTGTGGACAAATGATAAAGAAAAGATTCTGGTTGAATGGTTATGTGTTCGTGCGTCAAACTGACAGTGCGTTAATAATACTGTCTAGTTTATTGTGCCCACTTGACACTTTGGGAAAGGGAACCTTAGTTGAGCAGATGCCCCCATCTGATTGGCCTGTGGACAAGCCTGTGGTACATATTGATTGATGATATGTGTGGGCCCAGATCACTGTGAGTGGATCTACCCCTATACCTGTGGTCCTAGATGGTACAAAAAAGCAGGCCACAAGGAGCAAGCCAGTAAACCATGGCCTCCACATCAGTTCCTGTCTCTAGATTCCTGCCTTGAATCCTGCCCTGGCTTCCCTCGATAATGAACTACAAGCTATAAACTGGAATAAGCTAAGTCCCTTTCTCCCCTAGGTTGCTTTTGGTTGGTGTTTTGCCACAGTAGTAGAAACCCTAAAACCCTCATCTCATTTGGTCTCTGTTCACTCCTTCCTGTTGTGTTAGTTACTTCTGTTGCTGTGATAAAAAATACCATGGCCAAGGCAATTTACAAAAGAGTTTATTTGGGTTTATGAATCCAAACAGTTAGAGCCCATAATGGTGGGGGAAGCATGGCAGCAGGCAGCAGGCAGCAGGCAGCAGGCAGCAGGCAGCAGGCAGCAGGCAGCAGGCAGCAGGCAGCAGGCAGCAGGCCTGATACCTGGAGCAGAAAACTGAGAACTGACAGCCTCCACCAGCAGGAACAGCAGAATTTCTAAGGCTTGTAACTCTTGTTACGTTTCTTGTTGATTGGGATACAATGTACATACCATAAAACTTGCAGTCTTGACAGTTGAGAGGTCAGTTCCCTGGCTATAGGCCATCAACATTTTACAGTCACTTTATCTTCCACTTCACCACTGCTGTTTCCCATCTCTTCCACCTCCCCACTACTCCTATTGCCCACACATCTACCATCACCATCCATTCCCTCTGTTGACCACTGCCATTTCTCCACCATCTACTACAACCCACCCCCTCCCCCCTCCACCTTCATCCTTGTAAAACCCCAATGGCTCCTGACCACACTCAGAAATTTCTCATGTGTAATCTTTATTCAAAGCGTTGGCTTTGCTCCTTGGAGAGACCTTTAAAATAGAGGCTTCCTTGGTTGCTATGCAGCTCCTTGGACGCTCTGTGTACACTGTGGGTAGCTGGGCACTTGTTACTTTCCACTTTGAGGTTGAAGCTCTGCCTGGACAGGCAGGCTCGCCTTTGGTGTCTGCAAAGGCCTCTTTCACGGTTCTCTGCTGACATTTATTTCTCTTTTAACCCTGCTCCAGCTACTCATGGCTTGTGCCAAGCCACCAGTGTTCTGTATCAGTTCCCTGTATGATGGTGCTATGCTGATGGTATTTTGTGAATTTTTTGCTTGCATTTTTCTGAGCTTCTGGGCTCTGTGGATTTATGCCATGTGGGCTTTGATAAACACAAGTACACCCTTGCAATGAAATACTGCACACACAAACAAGTGAGTGTTTACAGCTCCACAGCAAGGGGGACACGGACTGAAGAGAGAACACATCCCATGAATTTATTTACATACAACATAAAAATGCAAATGACTATACTACTACTGTTTGCATGCATGCACACATGTGTATTTGTCTGAAGCAGAGGCTTGGTGACCTGGCGGGACCTTGCAGTGGTGCCATGAGTTCTGCTTTTTGAAGGTAGCCACTGCATTACTGGATACCTACATGGCCCTAAGTGTTATAGCTTCATTGGAAATGTGCACTATAAACCATATGATTCTGCATCTTGTTTTTGAGGCTGCTTTTTACATCATTAGACACCAAGATGAAACTCCTGCCCCTGCCCCATATTTGCCTGTGTATGAGTGCCCTTATCTTTATGTTTATCAAGCCTTTCTATGGGACATCTTATGTGTGGCTCAGAATAGGGGCAAAGCTGCTGGGTTTGGCTCTCTGATCCAGCATAGACTGTAGTTCCAGTCCAAGCCTGTTGTGATTTCATGGAAAGCTGGATGGCCACTCCAACTCTTGACCTAAGGGTATTCCTCAAACAGGTCCTTGGCAAAGGAGACTCCCATCCAAACCTGTTGAACCCTGTTGGAACATGGCTTGGAAATGAATGTATGCTTATTGTATATGTGCATGTTGCATGTAGAGAGATCAAAGGCCAAACTCAGTGTCATTTCTTAGGTATTATTTACCTTGGTTTTGTTGTTGTTGGGTTTTTTGTTTTGTTTTTGTTTTTTGGGGTATTTGTTTGTTTTTGTTTTTGAGAGGTCTCACAAATAGCCTAGTCTGACAACCAGGGATCCCCAGGGACCTATGTCTCAGCTTCCCCAGCACAATGCCCAGGCCTAGCTTTGCTTTTTATTATTTATTTATTTATTTTGTGGGTTCCAGCTATCGAACTCATGCCCACGTGCTTATATAGAAAGCACTTTCTGGGCTGAGCATCTCCTGATCCCAGGCGCTCATTGTTCAATGTCATTGAGTTTGAGGTCTCGATCAGAATTACTATGGAAAATTAGGATAACATACAAGCCAATCTTACAGCATTTTTCTTTTGATGAGAGTTGAGCATGTTTCTACTTAGACATAGTGGCTTGATTGCTGTTTTGAGCTGTACATCTATTCCACTCTGCTGTCTTACAGTGTGTCCTGGTCTTTGGATCCCGAGAGATATGTGGGAGGGGATTTATTGACGGATTTGGTTTATGATGCTGGGGGCCTGCGACATCCCATGGTGTGCCATGTGCAGACTAGACACCCAGAACAGCTGTAAAACATATACCTGAGACAATGGGCGCCTGAGGTGTGATTTGCGGTCCCAAGCCAAAGATTGGGGGATCTCTGGAATAAGGTCCAGAATTCCAGATGCAAGAATCTTGAGTGCATCTTAGAGATGTGTGTTCCACCTGAAACCAGACCAGGCCTCCTGCTCTGTGTGGGCTCTGCTCCACCCAGGTTGTCCATGGGCTGTTGATGGCCCCTTGTCAGGGGCAGGCAGATCTGCTGCAGACTGTCACCAGGTCAGATGTTGATTTCTTCGTGAGAACCCTCTCAGACCACCCAGGAAAAATGAACCCAATCACATAGGTATTCCTCAGGCCAGTCACACCCACACCCTAATCATCCATCTCAGGAGGTCATCTGAGTGTGCTGGCTGCTCTGTTTCTTCACTCTGTTGCTTTATCTCACAATGCGAGTCTTTCTTCATCAGAGATGTGCTCTCTTTATTTGGCGGTCCTGTCCAGTCAATGTCCTCTTTATCTTCAAAGGTCAGTGATTTTATAGCTTGCTGGCCCATTCTTGCAATCTGGTGAGATGAGCCTTCAGGACAGTGGTTTCCCCTCAGCTTTATGTCTGCATTCTGGCTGTTCCATGGTTCCCCTTCAGGGACTCCAGTTACAGACTGGTAGGCTTTCTTATGTCTCAGCTGTCCTGACCCCACCCTTTAGTTTCACTCTCTAGGATCTTTTCAGTTTAACCCTCCTTCCCTTGGTGATTAGACTTGCATTGTTCCTTGTGCTTCTGTTTTATGACTGTTTTTATATCCTTGACTGCTTGTTTACTTTGGCTTCATGAAGGGAAGTGCTCTACTTACTTTTTCTGTTGCTGTGACAGAACCAAAAGCAACTTTGGAGAATAGTTTATTTCAGTGTACAATTCCTGATGATAGCCCATCAATGAGGGAAGGAACTCAAAGCAGGAACTGGAAGCAGAAACCAGGGAAGAATGCCTCTTAAGATGCCCTGTGGCCTGATTTCTCTCATCTAGCTATCATATTAAGCCCAGGACCACAGGCTTAGGGATGGTGCCACACACAGTAACCTGGACCCTCCCATATCAAGCATCAATCAGTATCAATAGACATGGCTACAAGCAAGTCTAACCTGGGCAATTCCTCAACTAGGTTCCCTCTTCTAGGTGACTCCTAAGTTGTGTCACATTGATAAACTACCCAGAACAGGTAGGTTGCCTTAAAGTTACCGTCCTCTTCATTTCGTATATGGAGTGTTCATCTTTCCTCTGTCTGGTGGGCAACAATACTCTCCTAATGCCCAAATTTTCCTGAAATCCTTTTGCCCAAGGGGGACTCAAGACTACCATCTCTTGAAAGGTGTCAGTAGATCTTATTGATTTTTTGTGCCTGCTACAGCTCAACTATCTAGGATTACTTCCAAACTTCTTCCTGCTACATACATTCTGAGGTATTCATGCGGGTACACACATGTGCATGGAGTCAGGAGGTCAACATTTAGGATCTTCCTCATTGCTCTCCATCTTACCCTTTCAGATAGGGTCTCTCATTGAACACGGAGCTCACTGCTTTGCCTAGGCTGGCTGTCCTGAGTTCTAGAGGTCCTCTTGTCTCTGTGTCCCTTCCCCTGCAATGCTGATGCCCAGTATGATTGCTGGGGATTTGAACTCAGGCCCTGCAGGTGTTCACACATTTCTTTGGGTTTGTAACCAGGCAGTTACACACTGAGCACAATCCCACCATAAAGCTTGCTTGTGGAGATCTGACTCTTCATCTTTACAGCCTCCTGAAGAGGGCCCTTTCTGAGGGTCTGTGCTGGCTGAGGTCACTGGCATTCTCCTGAGTCCTCTGACTGTATTGTCTTGTGGGGTTCATCCTGACCCTGCTGGCCTCAGGGAGACTGTCTTTCCACTGACCTGTATTTATGACTTTTGCTCTCCTAAGTGCTGTGCATAGCCAAGCTGTACATGGATGCATGTTGTTTTCTCCAGGGTAGTTCACAAAGGCTGTAGGGAAACTCCAAGTAAGGAAGCCTCTGTTAACCTGCTATTTTTGATGTACAATCCTATCTTCCCTGGCAGCTCTGAGGGTAACCTGTGATAACTGTAGTGAGTCTGTCTTTCAGATTTAAGTTGAATGTCACTGGCTTTCAGATTGGTTTTATATTTTATTTTGTCTTATTTTTGAAATAGAAGCTTGCTATGTAGCCCTGGAACTTACTATGTTGTTCAGGCTGGCCATGAATTCAGGGCAATCCTCCTGCCTCAGCCTCTTGAGTTCCAAGATTTATAAGCTTGTGCTACCATGCCTGGGTATCTTTCAGATTTAAATGGGAGTTTTTCTCTCCCATGACCCTGGTCATGTTGCTTTAACAGGAATAGAGAGAGGAAAAGCTTTCTCTAAAAGTCATGGAACTATACTAGAGGTCTAACAGTATACTATATGCTAGGCAATCTTCACAGTACATGATGTATTTGCTGGCAAGGAACACCATTTCAGAGTTAGTCTTCATGACATGGCCTAGGGAGAGCAAGAAGAGATGGACCTATGAAGGAGTCCAGAGGGGAAGGATTTCTAGGGTTCAAAGAGGAAGGGCTTATAGGATTAAGGGGCCATGCAGAGCACTAGGAAGGGATGTGTAGACATCAGAGCAGTTGAAGCCAGCCGATGAGGACTGCATACTTCTGGGGCTGAGTGCCTGGACTCATGTACAGCCTGCAGCAATCAGATTGTCACAGGAACAAATCCCTGCCCCAGGTCTTCTATGTCTCCATTGCCAGGCTTCACAGTTGTGGTTGGCAGGGGCTGGATACACTGTCGGCGATGGTAACAGTGTGATGAAGGCCACATTCTGAGCCTGTCTGCTAGTGGTGTTGACCCAACATCTCCATCTCCCAACCCAGATCATTTTCAAGGGCATTTTGTCCAGTCTAGCTCTAGGCTGGTCTACAGTCAGATACAGCCCTTGTCCCCAAGGGAGACAAATGGTAAGTACAGCTTCAGGAAGCCTGCTCTGTAGCTCAGCCTTTCCAGAGAGCCACAAGCTGCAGCCTGGTCGGGTCTAACCTGGGAGAGGACTAGAATGGCCTAGAACAGGCTGCACAGCTTGCTTCCATGAGAATGTGTGGTGGTTTTAAAGGAGACCAACAAAGGGTGCTCTGGGAAAGTCCCACAGGGAATTGGACCCTCACTGGGAGTTCGATGTATTGGGTAGAGATATCCTGGGTCAGGAAATGAGAAACCACACAAGCTAGCTTCACATATTACATTGACCAATGTGGAGGATGGGCAGTTTGTCTTGAGCCTCTTAAATATATTGAGACTGAGCTACCTGGGTTTTTCTTTACTCATTTCCCCATATGTTGCTCTCAGCCTCTGGTACTTCCTACTAGCCATCTCTTCTCTAGCTCAGTGAGAGCCTCAAGCCTCAGCATTTGCTGACACAGACATGATGGACATTGCTGAGTACTCCTGGGCCCTCATTGAAGCCTCTCAGCAGCACCCTTGAGAGGGGCTGGTTAGGGGTATTTGGGGAAGCTGTGTCCAGACAGGACAAGCCGCGTCATGTCATCTGGAGACCAATCCCTGCTGACCAGAGAAGAATGACCAGAAAAAGTGACACTGTAAGTGAGGTTCAGGATTTATGGGATCTCCCAAAGGACCCTGGGGCTCAGTGATACTTTGGCTGGGTCTTCCTCACAGTGCAGTCACCCACCTCCCCCACCACAGAGCAACAGGGTAGCTCTCAAGCCTTTGAATAGCACAGATGCAAATCCTGATGCTTAGCCCTTTACAAAACCCAGAGGCTTTAAAATGTGCTAGAGAGCATGCTTCACACCAGGCGGCTGGGGACACTGATGGCACATTAGGGTGAACTTTATTTTCACATTACAACTCACTTGGGAGCTTCAAAAAAATTACAAATCCACAACTTCACTGTTGTCCTTGGAAAGCCCTTTGTGATGTTACCAGCTGCCTCCCCCAAGGTATCCCATCTGTCACCAGTTCCACAGATGACCAAAATAACTCAGGTCATTAGTGAAGGCCCTAAGTGTATCCTGACAGTGGTAAATGGAAGTGTAGATACTCAGGGCCTCTGCCTCTTCTTGTTCCCCCTCTCCTCATTCAAGGACCACAGTGCCGCAATGCCAAAGCTGAGTAACAGGCAACAAGGAACACCAGTATGCTAGTAGCTTATGCTATCAAAGCTAGTTCTGCTATGTGACTTGTAGGCCCAGGCACGTCCTATGAAGACAGGTCCCTGTCTGTAAAACAACACAGGATCACAAGGTCTCATCACCTATGGAGTTAGGAACCCAGAGAAAGACCGAGTATGCTTAGAGGCCTGGTCCCTAGAACCCACTCACTCTCCTCCGCTTGTCTTTAGGACACATGGAAGGCAGCATGGGAGGAGCCCGGAGCCCTGGCTAGCTGGCCAGGAGAGTGCAGGAGACTGTGGAGAGAGGGTGGCCCCACTCCACCCCACTAGATAAATTGGGCCATCCTTTGAGTTTGTTCCTGAGTGGTGTCCCTTCAAAAAGAGTAAGAGTGTATCTAACAGCCATGTGTTTTTCAAAACAATCTCAAGTTCACGGTTAACTTACCAGTGGCTCAAAAGGGGTGAAAAAAAGCCAGCATATTTAATGTTACCACTCCAACTATTTGCCAACAGTAACACTGGTGTATTTTGTAATTGTACAATACAGAGAGCACAGCCCCACATGACTGGTGCCAGGTCACATGCAGCACAGTTCCCCTTCCTTGTCAGTGTTCTTCAACTGAGGGCAGACAGTACGTGGAGCATAAGCAAGGGACTCGGGGCACTGTGAAGCGGGCAGCTCCTTGCCAGCTGGCCCCAGTCAGATACACTATGGTGATCAGTTCTCTTTCTGTGTAGATGACAAGATGAGCCATGCTGACAGAGGATGGGGCAGGTGAGTCGAGCCACTGTGAGACAGAAGGCTGACCTCCATGTTGCAGGATTTGCTCTCTGCAGAGATACAACGTGCTCAGTTTGCAGATCTGCTGGTATGAGACCTCGCCGATGACGACATGAAAGGGAGGGAGATGGGTGACCAAGCAGGCCAGCAGAGTGATGATGGGCCAGAGAGGGCTCCTGATCTCTCTTGTAGTTGGGCAGGCCCCGGTGGCATATAGGGTCCTAGACGCAGCCCATGGTCAGGCGGCAGCTCCTTCCATTCTGAAGGGCCTCCGCGCAGGCAGAGGCCACAGGCAGTCCTCTGGTCCTAGGCTTAGGAGCACAGCATTGGAGGCTGTGGTGGCTGGAAGGGCTGAAACTGTAAAGTACAGCCCGTGGGTGACTCAGGCACAGGAACATGGGCAGCATGTGGTCCCAGGGGAGTGCATGGTGTCACATATAGAAGCGACAAGAACACAGCTGGGGCATGTGGGGCCTGGCAGCTCACTGGACCATGAAAGGCAGTGGGGGCTTCACCTGGCCAGGGCCAAGCACTCATTGGCCAGGTGCAATGATGACACAGGGGTCACGAGCACATGGCTGCATGGAATTACAGTGATTGCTGTTGCCACTCAGAACACAACACGGGACACACACACTGCCCTGGGCCGCCCAGCGCTCACGCCATCCGCCTGCTGGGGCTGGGAACCGGATGAGGGAGTTATGGAAGATGAGTGGTCATTGTGTTGGGGTGGAATCCCTCTGCCATGTGGGTTCTGGGAGGACTGTGGGGGAGGGGGAGTGTGGCTCACCATGTACAGAGGGAAGGAATGTAGAGCATGGGAGAGCAAAGTTATGGCAGCCAGTATAAAGTGTCTAGGGATCTGTGGGGCTGAGGTCCTGAGACAGCCAGCTCTAGATTGGTTGCCCCAAGTACTAGGGTAGAGTTGACTGCACTTTGCCTAGTTGCTTACTGGAGATAACAGCAGTTATAATACTGGTTACTTAGAATAGTACTCTGTTAATAAAATAGGGGGCTATACAGAGCAGAGTGGGGTATTAGACAGTCAGGTGCTGTGTTACTTGGCACAGTGAGTCATGAGCGTGTAAGGTTTCAGCCAGGCTAGAGGGAGTCTCTTCGTATGAAAATATGGAAGGATCTGGGTTTGCTCTAGCGGGGTTTTTGGTCTACTCACACATTTATCTAGATTGACTTCCTGTCACTTAAGTGGCAGTCCTTAGGAGGTCCCTAGTGCTAGCTTTGTGGATGAAATGCGTATCTTCCACACACAAACACTACCTATACAATATGTGTATATATATATATTTATATATTTATATATTTATATTATATAAAGTTTACTTACGTATTTTCATCACCCATATCAGGTCTACTTATTATTATTTTGCCCACTGCCAATAACAGAACAATAACACAGCCAGTCTGGGGGTTGGTTCTGTTTTGTCCAACTCTTCTATCTTATGTTGTCTTTGCTAGGATGGGTTTTTGGATGTGTGAGAGTGAGGGGCTGAGGGCTGACAGAGTGGGAGGCAGTTCTACTTCTCCTTGGTCAGCGCCATGCCAAGGCCAATGGTGGCTAAGGCCCAGCGTTGGGCCGAGGGAGGACTGGGTGCCTGGGCTAAGCTAGAGTGGGAGCTCAGCTCCATCAAAGGCAAGCCCATAGGCCCACCCAGGCTATGGGGGCAGAGGGAGTGGAAAGAGTGGTGCCTTGGGCTGGTCTGAGGCTGGTGCCTGGTAGGCCTTCGTGTGCCTGGTGTGTGGGAGGCGGCTGCCTAGGCTGTCTACACAACTGTGCTGATGCCGCTGGGCTTGGCCTTGCTGCTGGTGGGGGGTGGTGGGGCAGGGGGCTGCCCATGGTGATGTACTGTGTGTCCTGCATGACCAGGGTGAGCTGTGGGCAGAGGCGGGTGGCTGTGTGCATGGGCCCCATATGGGGGGTGCCCACCGTGTGGGCCATGGTGGTACTGGTGGGTGTGCTGCAGGTGGGGGGGTGGGTGGTAGTGGTGGTGGTGGTGATAGGGCGGTGGGTTCTGCTGCGCATGGCAGTACTGTGCATGATGCCCATGCAGTGGGCCTTCTGAGGGCCCAGGGTGATGGGCGTGAGGGGGTGCTGGGGGAGGGGCTGAGGGTGGGTGGGCCTGGGGAGGGGGCTTCCCTCTCCTGCTCCCAAACAAAGAACCCAGGAGAGAGGAGGAGTTAGGCACGGGCTGGGGGGGGCGAGATGGGCACTCTCGTGTTGAGGTCGCTCTCCGGCGCATGTGAGGACTGCTAATGATGGAGCCCTAAAAAGGAAATTCATAGAAACCAAAATTAAAAGATCTCAAAGCACACAGGCCAGACCAAGTTTTCCAAATTCAGAAGTCACCCACTGAACTGCTAGGCCCGAGGGTAGGAAGGATGCGGGCTTGGCCTGTGCAGGGGCAGCTGGGGGCAGGTCCTGACGGAGGTAGGTGAGGGGCATCTCTTTTCTGTGAAACAGCACAAGGATGCTTCTGCTCATGCTGTGCTGCTGCCAGACTGAGACATCAGCCCACAGGACAGTAGGTAGGGTGTTGTGAGCATGTGAGGCCAAGGAGTGGCAGGCAGTGAGTGTGGGAAAGGAATGAGCCTGGCTCCTAGAAAGCTGGGCCTTAAACTCTCCTGGGACCTCTGCCCATGTGGGGGTCCAGAGGTGTCTGGGGAAGGTGGTATCAGACAGGTAGGACCCTAAAACCTTATCCTTGGGGGTGGGGAGCATGGCCTGGGACTTTCCTTGCAGCTGCCTGTTACCAACCCAGGAGGAGTAAACCATCTGTAGGTAAACCGTCTGTAGTAAAAACGTCAAGGTGTGGACAGCAGGGAGCAATGGGGGGTGAATGAGAGCTCATGAAATCCACACTGACTCTTCCTTTCTCTCAGAAACTCCTCCTGTGAACTAGCTAAGCGATTCCATTGTGTCCTGACCCCAAACACACAGCCAGTAAAACTCCAGGAAGGAAGCGATGGATGGCGGAGCATAGGGACAGGCGAGTGGGGCTAAAACATCCAACAGTGAGAGCTGAGGATGAGTGAGGGGCGGGTGGCGCTTGCGCCCAGGGCAGGACCTGAAAGCCAAGACGTTCATCATGCTCAGGGACCACAGGGAACAGGAGTTAAGTGGAATGAGAACACAAAATCCACACCCTCCCTCTCCCCAACCCTTGGGTCAGAACAAGCAGTGAGAGGCATGGATGCTTCTAGGCAGAGAAGCTGCATGCAGGGCGGAGGCAGGCAGGGCGGGAGGGCCAAGTCTGTGTCTCTGCAGGAAGGGGAGGGAAGAGCAAAAGAAAGACAACATAGAAACCAAGGGTAGGTGACACAGGATGGCCAGCTGGACCGGGTGCTTCCTACTTACTTCCACATTGCTCTCTAGCGATCCCGCACTGCTGCGACGCCCTCGCTTCCCTGCCCAGAACATGCAATACCAGAGGTTAGACACGCACACCAGGCCTGGTGCCACTGCCACCTGCCGCTGCCACTGCCCAGAGCTGGGGCTGGCCCAGGTGTCTGCCAGGTAAAGGGCTCCAATGGGCTCAGTGGGGAGGCTGGCAGCTGTGCAGTGAGGAGTTTTAAAAACAATGGCGTGAACGAACGCTTGGCAAAAGGGAGAAAATGTTTTTAAAACTAGGTCCAACTTTGTAATGCTTATCCTGAACTGTGGTTTTGGGGAGGGGGTCTGAGGTGGGGATGTGTGTATCACCACTTCAAACTTCTGCCTGATCACCTGACTTAGTGCAGCCAGCCTCAGATGGGGTCTGGGGGTACAGTTTCTGCAACAGCACAAGGCCCCATGATCTCCAGTAGATTTCATATATATATATATATATATATATGCATATCCACATGCATGCTCACATATATATATTCCCCTCCTTGCTTTGGGGGGCAGAGCAGTTAGTCAAGGGGAAACTGAGATTTGGGTCCCTTGTCCTCTGGGGCTGTGGTTTGGTTTGTGCAGTGCCCTGGTTCCTGAGCCTAGCTCCCCTACCCAGAGTACTGCAATGCATTCTATGTCCAAAGTGTCTACAACAAGGACACAGCACATAGTAGGTACTCATCAGAGTATGCTGTTTCTGTCAAAGGGAGGTTGGGGACTTCCAGTAGCCCACTCATGCTTCAGTGGTCCTTTCAGAAGCGTCTCCTTGACTTCTTGCATGAGAGTGCAGAGGCATGGCTCTGCACTCCCTTCTGGAGCTCTCATAAGCTTCAGTGGGGACAGCACTAGCTATGAGTTGAGCACCATGCTGTACTCGTCAGAGGGAAGCATCATGGCAGAGACAGGGCATGGGCTACACAAAAGTGTTGGTGGGCACTGGAAGAGAAAGTGCTGTGTGCCTCTCAGGGGGCCAAGGCCTATCATCAGGCCCTGAAAGCTGCTGTTCCTCAAGGGAGACCGGACTGCACAAAAGTGTCAGGTGGAGACAACTATGGGTCTTTTCAGCCTTGCCATGACCACGGAGAGGACCAGTAGTGACAAGCAGATGTGAAGGAGGAGATCTACCTAGTTCCTTCTTTGCCTGCTGTCCCCAAGTCCCAGATTCATGGGAGAATCTGAGTCGGAGGGAATGCACTGCACCATGTAGACATCAGCTGCTGGTCTTCCAGGCAGATGGCTCCTTCCTTTGGTGAGAAGAAAGGTTGCTTCCCCATTTGCAGGTACAAAAGAGGGTTCCCAGTGATGTCCAGGGACATGGCAAAGGTAGATTTTGAGCTGCAAAGGATACACTCACTACTGCTTAGGCTCTTGGCCTCAGTTTCCCCGTCTGTGATACGGGTATTTCCTGCCCCCAAACTGCCCTTGGGAGGCCAGGACAGTGTTGCACCACCCACATAGACATGATGAGTGTTCCCTTTGTGCTGTCATTTTTCAAACAAGCTCTCAAACCCTTCATGCTTGGGGCTCTCCAGAAAAGACCAGATGGCTTATATCCTGCAGCCCAAACTGGAGCAGAGAGAAGTGATATTGCCCAGTGGGAGCTGTAGTTTCTTCAATTTCATCTTTTCCACTTCTCAGCTCTCTCCACAATCAATCACAGAGCTGGATGTTCACTGGTATACCTCACACTCCTGTTCAAACATTCAGGCCAAAGAGAGCAAGGCATGCTGGGTGCACAGGCTCACCCCCTGGTCTGCATGGTTCATCTGAAAGGGTCTCATATGGTCCTCAAAGACTTGGCTGCATTTCAGAGATAGGATGAGCTCTTCTTGCATTCTGGCCCTCAAACCTCACTCACTATTGAGGACAATGCATTGAATTGTCATGGTGGGGAAACTGAGAGCAAGGACTGTCTGCTCAAGGATGGTAGCAGAGTAATGGTATAGGCTTCAGACGCTGACTCCAGAACCCATGCTGCCCGGTCTCTGTGGCTGAACATCATGCAGTAGGAGGTGAGATAGCTGTTCACTGCCACCAGTTCTCACAGATGGATTGCCCTGGTACAGGATACGAAGCCTCTGGGATTCCAGGGATGACCTCTCTGTGGGGACTTGGCTCTGTGGGAACTTGGTGCTTGTCAATAGCTGGGGAGGCCAGGCTGGGCACAGCTACTACAGTGTTTGCTATGACAGGCTCTGGCTCTTGTGGCCAAAGGAAGGGGACAGGCCTAGAGCTGGGTCTCCTTCCCTCTTCCAAAGGGAGATGTCTATGGATGAGCTTGCCTGTGAGCCATCACAGGTTTTTGCTGAGTTTAGGCCTGTCCATGGTGGATGGGCTACTGCAAATGAGAGGTAGTTGCTCTCAGGGTACCCTGCCTGACAAAGGCCTGCATCTTCATGATAGTGCACCTGACTCTTATCACCTCAGGCTTAGCACAGTGGCAGCTGTGGAGAGTGAGGAAGATTTGGCTGCCTGTTGGGGCCTCGTTGCCCAGGTCAAGCACCCTGCCTCTCCAGGTGCCCAGCCAACATCTTCCAGGGTAAGCTGTTATTTACTGGGCATCACAGGTGGTCTGGTCTCAGATGTCTGGGATCCCCTCTGAGTTTTTTGCCCTTTTGAGAGGAATCCTTGCCTCTGTAATTCAAAGAGCAGCTACATCAAGGAGCTCCACCCTTGCAGGGATATAACCAGGGTACCCCTGAGCCTGCTGCCCTGGGCCTCAGTCACAGCAGGACCACTGCACAGACTCAAACCACCCCAGGGTCCAAGCAGTTGAGTGACATGGCTGGGTTGAACAGGCCACTGGGAAGCTAGTGGTTCTCAACCAGGAGTGATATAACACCTGGCATTTCTGGAGATGCAACAGGTTGTCACTACTGGGCAAGTGCTGCTGGCCTCAGTAAACCCAGGCACAGTGCAATGGCAGGCAGTTATTTGCCCCAGAGTGTCTCCAGTGTCCAGGTTGAGAAGCCCTCGCTTAAACCCTCATGCTGGTGGTGAGTGTCAGATTCTCACTATGAAAAAAGAAAAATGACAAAAGCAAAGAAAACTCAAAAAAGGAGAAAACAATTCCTGAGAAATGAGAAAGCAGTGTGAGGTGTAGCTGTGGTGGGAGGCAGGCAGGGAGGGCTGGGCAGCCTTTGAGGGCCCACGATAGGCCCAGTCACACTGCTCTGTGCATACTGACTGGCCTGACACTTGTGGTAGCTAAGGAGCTGCTGCTCTGACAGTCTGTTTCCTCTCCAAGACTAGATGAGACCACTGAAAGCAGCTTCCCCAGCCTCATAGTACTCTCTAAGAAATCTAGGAGGCTTGAGGGCTTCTGCTTTCTGGGTTAAGTGGCTGGCACCAAATTAAACCACAGAAACAAGGAAACATCACTGACAGTGAACATCTTCTACCAGGTTATCACCACACCCTGGAGCTAGTCACACCTACTGCAGTAGTGGCTTTAGGGTAACAGAGGCCTGGAATTCTCAGGAATGGAGCTCTATAGGAAGCAAAACCAAGACAGTAAGTGGCAAAGGGAGTTCCCAGCGGCTCAGTAGGCTTTGCTCCATTTCATTCATTAGCATAGAACACACAGCAGCAGAGAGCACTTGGGATGCACCAGCCTTACACTCTTAGCCTTAGAGCAGTTGGTACAGGGGAAAGCGATAGGACCCTGGGAGAAGTAGGGAAGTGGGGTGCCATCCCTGGCTGTCTTGCACAGACTGTCTCGTGGACACTTCTGTGTTCCGCTACCGTCCTGGAGTGCTCATGGACATCCAAGAGCATTGTGTCCATGCCTGAGCAGCCCTTTCCAGCACCATGATTGCCTGTATGCCAGGCCTCAGTTCTGCATGCACCAGCTGGGAGGGTGCTTCTCAGCCCAGCTCTTACCCGCTTCTGAGAGGTCTCTCAGTGAGCTGCTGAGGGCGCTGCGCTTGAGGCCCTCGCCACTGGCATAGCTGTCATCCAGGCAAGCCCTGCTCAGTGTCCCGTTGCCTGACTCCTTTTTGAGGCTGGAGCATTGTGACATGCTGGGCCGCACGACACCTTTCTGCTTCTCAAGCTCCGCTGCAACAGAGCAGGAGGAACAGTGAGAGGCAGTGGCTACTGTCCTGGGCCCTAGCTCCTGGGAAGAGGGAGGGAGATTCCTGGGAAAGCAGGGCATGATGGCATCCTGGACAGTGCCTGGGGATCAGGCTGCCTTGTGATAATGAGATTAGCACTTAGGGCTCCGGAAGGCTGCAGGTTATGCCTGGATGGGGAGAAGAGTGGGCCACTCCCATCTACAGAGGAAGAGGTGGGGACAGTGTAGAGACCTAGAGCTAGGACCCTAGCAGTTACTAGGCCAGGATGAGAGTAAGGATTGAATGGCATAAGCCAACTCCACAGTGACAAAAAACAAGGGTCAGGCTAAGACAAGCAGTGTGCTAAGGGGAAGGATGGCTCCCCAAGCCCATGGTGGGGACAAGGGTGGGATGGGGGAGACAAAGACCTGGATATTTCATTGCTGGCACCAATCACTTCTGAACATTGTCATTGCCACAAGACAGGAAGGCTCCCTGGGAAGACCTCTTGGGACTTATGTGCTATAGAGTGCTTCTTTGTGTCTTGTTTGGGACTTACACTCTATCCGGTGTTTCTCCATCTCTTGCACTTCAGCGACAGACTCCCGCAGGTCATCAGTGAACTTCTTCCGGTCCTGAGGATTGGGAGCGTTGAAGTTTATTAGCACTTTGATATCTGCTCCAGGGACAGCAGACGTCAGCCGGATGCCATTGGGATAGTCTGCAGGGGAGGAAAGGAAGGGCTATGGAGTCAGCAGTCACTGTACAGTCTACTGGCCAGAGAATAAGTATGGTGTGCACTGGGCCATAAGCCTGGCCTTTTCATGACACAGGCAACAGTTTAGCCTAAAGCCTGTGGCCACTGCCAGGCACTAAGCCCTGGAGAACAGTGGCATCCTCAGCTTAAAGGGTAAGCAGTGTTGTGCCCATATTATAGAGCAGAGATTGATCTCCAGGGTAATGTGTGTCATTGGACTGTTCAACTGAATGCTTCTCTTGGACATGTCATAGAGGCATTTGCTTCTGCTTGTTAAAACCCTGGTCCTTAGCAAAGTACCACTCTATTTGCCTAGTCTGAGAGGGAAGGAGTGTGTATCCAGAAGGCTTGTGTTGGGAGCCGCCTGAGCACCCACATCCGCCATTACAAGATGGCGCCTACATTCGGCCGAGGACAAGTTGTAAACAGGCTAGTGCGCATGCACCTGGTAATTTTCCACCTCAGAGTCTCAGCCTCTCTCGTGGCGGCATCTGGCCTGGTGTGCGGGAGCCAATGGGGAAGCTCCATGTCCCAGGCAAGCGCTGTGACCCATATAAAGGGCGGGTATTCTATTGTTCTGAGTCTCCACTCGTGGCAAGCTTATGCTCTCCCTCTCAAGAGGCATTAAAGCTTTTACTGCAGAAGGATCCTATGTGTGCCGCGTCGTTCTTGCTGGCGAGACCGTAGCGCGGGACAGGCTTGCAATCCGCTGAAGGTGACAGGGCCAAGGAAAGAAACATCCCTGACAGGTCCTAGGGACTCACACTGGTTCTCGAAGAGCAGGACCTGCATGCCGTAGAGGGAGAAGGACTGCCGGAAGCTGTATGTCACCGAGTTCTTTTTCTTCTGGAAGATCTTGGTGACCTAGGGCAGTAAACGTGGAGCTGAGCTTCAGTGTTGGTATGGAGGTTGAGGTCCCCATGCTATCTTGGCTGGCACCAAAGCCCAAAACACTGGGGATGGGCACCTAAGGCAGGGTGGTGCTGACCTCAGAGGTCAGGGCTTGCTCTTTCAGGGACTTCTCCTAAGAGCAAAACTGTTGTCTCCAGGATAGCAGATAGCTGGAAAGCCCATCACACGTGAGAGGCTCTCTGCACACGAGGACACTCAGAGCTGGGGTAATTTGTTCAAGGGTTTGAACCTTCATGTCTGAGTGAGGTCTCTGCCCTTCAAAGCGGGGATTGTTATGAAAGAGACCGGATGCTAGCCAGTGGGGTAATTGTACTGGTTACCTTATGTCATGATGACACACTAGAGTCATCTGAGGAGTACCTCAAGTTAGAAATTCTATTGGAGTGGCAAGTCTCTATTGGTAGGCAAGTCAATGGGGCATTTGTTTTTTGTTATTGAGATGGGTGGTGCCACCCCTGGGCAGGTGGTTCTGGGTTGTATAAGAAATCAAACTGAGAAAGTCAGTAAGCAACATTTCTCCATGGTCTCTGCTTTGTTTTGATGCCTGCCCTGACTTCCCTTCATGGTGGACCATAAGCTAAACTAAACTCTTTCCTCATCAAGTTGATTTTAATTATAGTGTTTTTCACAGCAACAGAAAGCAAACAGAGCAAGGCGGGGGCACTTTCCTGCCAGCTTGGGAGTGTGTGACCCGTTGAGTAGGGCAGAGTTCTATACTGCCAAGTGGCAGTGATAATGGGAATGTCACACATAGGTTCCCCTAAAGTCTTAGAGTTTTATGAGGTAGCAGAGTGGGGCCAGATATAGAGTCCTACAATATAGAGCACTCTGGAGTCAGCCCCCTGGCTATTGACATGGGGCAAGGGACACCCCTGTTCATAGCTATGAGTTAAGAGTCTTTCAAAATCAGATTCTGGGCCAATGCTCTTGCTCAGGCATGGGCATAAGGACATCTGGGCCCCCAACCCCCAACACCACATACCACCAGGAGGTCATTGAACAGGAAGATCTCTCGCTGGTGCAGTCCCAGCTTCTGAGGTTTATTGGGGTCAGGAACTTCAAAAAGCCGGCAGTAGCAGACCAGCCGTCGATGGGGAAGAGAGAGCACCTGTGCAGGGAAAGACACCTGACTATGGTCATCCTGTCCCCAGGGGCACTCTGAGATTCTTGACCTCTGCTCTCTGGGTAGGACTTAGTTTGCATTTACCATGCTCCCTTCCCATGTGTTCAGCTGGCTCCCTAACATGTCACAGAGAACTCAGTGTCAGAGAGGAAGCCATGTGTTCTGACTGCCCCCCCCAACACCTTTACTTATCAGCCCTCTTTCTGCAGACAACCATCCCAGAGTCCTCCCTAGATGAGAAACCTGAGGCATGCAGAATTTAGAGTAGCAGGTGCTGCAGACACTACAGAGCCATGCTCTGATCTGAATCCCAGGGACACTTACTCAATCAAACCCTACTCCTCTGGTGCCTTCTGATGTTGCTAGATAGCCTGAGCCACTCTGGGGATCTGGCCAGGGCCTTGTCCTGTGTTTTGCAAACATGCTTCTACAAGTATTGCCATTGGTTTACAGGAGCACCCCACAACTGCACCATAGCCAATCTATCACCCTCCAGATCAAACTATAAGCCAGTATTCTGTGGCAGAGGGGACAAGCCATCAGCAAGGCCAAGCTCTGCTGTGGGAGTCCTGGCTCTGACAGGATACAGGTGGTCTTAGTAGAGTCAATCCTCTAGGCCTGCTCATAGGAAGTCAGCTAGTTGCCAGCTGCTTGGTGGAGCTGCTAAGCTCAGGACTTCATTTTGAAGACTGAGGGTAGACAATATGGGCAATCTGGCATGCTCAAGTATGAGGGAAGATAGAAGATGTAGGCTGCAGGCAGCAAGAACAGGGTGTGTGTGCGTGTTTCCCTGAGATGACTGAGAACAGGTAGCTAGGCATAATGGAGACTGTCAGGCATATGCCTGCTTGTATACTCTGGGACATGGGAAGCCAAATATGGGGTGGCTGGGGTTATGGGTGGAGGTATGAAGTGTGAGGGACTGGGACAGAGCTAGGAATAATAGAGAGGGGTAGGGGAGGTAGGAAATCCCTTAGTGACTACATAAATGTCCTCTCAGGCACACTGTCTAGGTCGTCTAGGTCTGGGGTCAGCAGGGTACCCACAGATAGAGCCAGGACCCCATCTGGTTGGCTTGCCACCATCACCTTCCTGGTATGGCTAAGATCTCAGGACCCACAAAGGTGTGAGGCTGGGTAACTATGAAATTGAGATTAGGCTCTCTCTGGAAATGAACTTGAACTCTGTAGCAGCCTGAGGCATGGCAGAAGAACTGTAGATGGGGCATCAGAAGAGCAGAGAAGTACTCACACAGCCAAGACCATGATGTAGGGATCCAATCTATAGGAAAAAACAACACACAAGAAGTGAGCTGACATTCCCAAAGGTGGTCCCCTGCCTCCACAACACCTGCTCTTTCTCTCCAGCCACCAGGGTGCCCAGGGGTACTGCCCAAAAGAGGTCCTGGTTTGCTGTGGTCTCTTGGAGGATCTAAGGGCATCCCTAGGCCAGGGTTAAGCAGGCAACAGACCACATGTCACTGTGGCCCATTAGTCACTTGAGGGCCTAATGTTCTCAGGTAAGCAGCTACAAGAGGAATTGCTTAGAAAAGCTCCAGTCCAGGCTGGAGGACTCTTCCAGTGGTGGCAGAGCTGACCCAGGGTTACCCTGAGGAGTTGCAGACCAGGCCCACTGCATACCGGCTTCTTGCCCACGATGAGCTTCTCAACCTTCTGCACCTGGGACACGTGGTCCTCATTGGTCTTCAGTTCTCGTTTACGGATCCGCTCATAGATCCCAATTAGCGTCTCCCGGGGAATATCTTCACCGTCATCCACACCTGGTCAAGGGACAGTGATCAAACATGAGAGTGGCTGGGGTTTGGGCAGCTGGGGCTCCATGCAGCCTTGGGCCCCCAAGGCCAACCTTAGACTCACATGTTTCTATCTGGGACCAGCAGACATCTTCCTGGTTTTCAGCAGAGCCACAGCCCTTCCAGGGCCCCAGTTATGGGTCCCCTTAAGTCCTCTCATCAGAACCAGCAGGTCATAGAACAGGGCTGTGCTGCCTTCTATAAGCCATGTCCACAGGCCTTTGTAAATATTTCTCACAATGAAGCAAAGGCCCGTGACAAGGCCACAATGGTCCCAACTCCACAGGTGAGGCTAGAGGAGTGTGGCTCTCAGGCTTCCTAATGCTGTGACTGTTTAATACAGTTCCTCCTGTTGTGGTGACCTCCAACCATAGATTTATTTTGTTGCTACTTCATAACTAATCGTGCTACTGTTGTGAATCATAATGTAAATACTGGACACGCAGGATATCTGATATGTGACCCCTTCAAGAGCTATGACCTACGGGTTGAGAACCATTGGCCTAGGGTGTACATAGGCTCTGCAAGCTGAAGTCAGGCTCTGAGGCACCTAGAGCTAAGCTCTATTTGTGTCCCTTCTCAGCTTATAACTATAGGTAAGTGACCCAGTATCCTGTGTTTGGTGTCCTTTGTATAGCAGGTCACCAAGAGCATCAGTGGTACTTGAGCTTGTCACAGAGAAACAAGAGAGACTCCTGGTATATCTAAGCAACCTCCATGGAGCTGTGGTCATCTGTGGTGTTGTCATCCCATGGCAGAGGCCTAGGCCAGGCTATAACTTGACCACTATAACCACGAACACATAAACCATCTTTTTTACTACAGTGAAAATCTAGGGGGGAACTGAAGCCCTCAGGAGAGCAGGTTCCCTTTAACAAACTTAGCCCCTCAGCCTGCACAGGACCAGGACTGTGAGGACTCATAGGACATCCCATCAGAATCATCATGTCTAACCCTTCTCTCCAATGCTTTTGAGGAGCTTGTCCCATGGGAGATGAGACACATGCCAGCCTATGGTGCCATTATTGCATCCCTTCCAAAGGACGAGATACCCAGGATCCACTCAGACACCTTACTGTGTGCCCCACAAACAAGGACCACAGAGGTATAGTGTGATGAGAGACTCTGTACAGCTGGCCTGAGCAGAGCAGTGCAGCAGGGTCTCTAGAAACTGAGCCCAAGACCTTCATGGAGGAGGTATAGCCTGGTGAGAATGGAGAACTTCACTTTCTGGTTTTCAAAGATAGACTATAGGCTGGCAAGATGACTTGGTGGATAAAATGTGCCAGTTTGATCCCTGAGACCTACATGGTAGAAGAGAATGGACTTCCCAAAAATTGGACTGGGGGCTGGTTTCCTCCTATCGTCTCTGAATGTTCATACATATGTCCACACAAATACATAAGATGTAATTTAAAGATAAACACAAAAATAGATGGCTTTTAAAGCAGTTTTACACTCAAGGAAAATTTAGCAAAAGACAGGGAGGTCCCTGGAGCTCCCTGTACCCAGCTTCCCTGACATATGGCTTACACAGTAGCTCAGTTTTGGTGTCTGGCTTCCCATAGTCTTGGACAAGTGTGTACAAATGCCATTACACAGTTCTAGAGAGATGAATCAGCAGTTAAAATTTGCTGCTCCTTCCAGTGGACCTGGGTTTGGCTCCCAATGCCCACATGGCAGCTCAGAACTGCCAGTAGCCCCAGCTCCATGGGCTCCAAGGTTCTCTTTTGACCTCCATGGGTGCCAGGCACACACAGGTGCATAAACACACATATAATGAAGATGGAGGCTAGAGATATGGCATAGAGGTTGAGAGCACAATTGCTCTTCTAGAGGGCCCAGGTTCAGTTCCCAGCACCTACATGGTGGCTCACAACTGTCTGTAACTCAATGCAGGTGGTGCACAGACATATATGTACAGGCAAAACACCAATACACCTAAAAAAAGAATATATTTTAAAGACAACAAACAAAAAACCCTGACATTAGACCATCACACAGAATAAGGCCTCAATTCCTAGTGCCCATCTATCCTTCTTTCCCAAGGCCTCGTTCAGTCCCTTTCTCTGGTTGGTCTCAGAAGCCACCCAGGTAGGTTGGCAGGTAGCCTTCTACACGGGCTGCTTTCTCTTAACATGTGATCTACATCTCCCCAAGATCCACAGCTGGTTTCTGTGTGCTAACCAGCGACTCTGTGTGTGGATGTGCCTGCATCCACCCTTCCATTATAGCTCCTCGCTACTACCTGGTGTGGTTATGATAAAGAAGCTCTAAGCTTGAGCTGGAGAGATGACTTAGCAGATTAGAACCTTTGCTGCCCTTGCAGAGAACTTGGGTTGGATTCCCAGCACCCACATGGTGGTTCACAATCAGCTGTAATTCCAGTTCCAGGAAATCTGATACTCTCATCTGACTTCTGTGGGCAGTGCTCACACGCATTCACACACACACACACACACACACACACACACGTAAAACATTAATATATATGAAATAAATAAATCTAAAACTATGTTGCATGGTGACCAAGGAAGGTGTTCAGTGCCTGTGTAAGTGAGATGGCTGCACTACATAACTTTCTTCTTCTGGTGATGTATAATGCCCATCTAAAAGTGGAAAATCTGAAAGTTTTAGCTAAAGGGAAAGACTCCAAACTGCTAATAAAGTCCCCTTTTCCATATATATATATGTGTGTGTGTGTATATATATATATATATATGTCACTGTTGTGTAAACTGAGGCAATCTGCTGAGGAAATGTGCTACAGGGGTTCCTCCTTCAGAAAGCCCCCTGACTTGCAGTCCAGTCCTGTCCTTGCCTCTGCCAATCTCCTGGGCCCATCCCTCCCTCTAAGCTCGGTCTCCCTCTGGTCCTGCTCTGAAGCACAGGGCAGATGGAACCAAAGGTACACAAGTTTCTGGCTGGAAGAGAGGGGGCTAAAGCTGATGGAGCAGCGGCCTCCCAGGGACTGGGGTGCTCAGACCTGCCCAGCCTAGTGGGGTTACAACAGTATTCTCCCTCTAAACAGCTGGCCCACTGTTTTGGGGGATGTGGGGTAGGGAGAGAGGGAGAGCCTTAAGCACTGCCTTGAAGGCAGCCTGATCCTCCTGGAGCCTTCTTCCTCTAGGAAAACCAATTCTGGCTTTTCTTCCAAAGGTCACACGGGATTCTGTGATGACAAAAATTGGTCTATCAAGAGAGACTAGGGCAAACAAGGCCTGGGGCCATCAGAAAAGGCATCACTAGCACCCTGGCTTTTGTCTCACCACTTGGCCCTCAGGAAGGTGTCCCCTGCACTTCTGCTTTCTGTCTCCCTCCTGGTAGCACAACTCCTTAGGAATCTGAAGCTTCTTTGGTCGACATGCAGCTTAGGGCCTCATGCAATGAAGACTCTGTCCCTGGTCCACTCAGCATTCTTCCCTCCTTCCGTAAGCCAATTGGTATGTATGGAGTGAGCTAGGGTCACTTCCCAGGGAATGTGGGGATACTCGTAGCCTTCCTATTAACAGTAGTCCTGCCAGTTTACAGGAACTGGAGAGCATTACCCAGGGGCATCCTCCTACACAGGGGGACAAATAACAGAGCCACAGTTGGCACTCAATAATCTGATCAAATGTAGACCAACTCTGCTCCTTTAGGTAATACATACACTGTAGCTCCAAGGATGTTCTCGCCTGCAGCCAAAGGCAGCACCTGTCCACTGGGACTCAACATCCCTGCTTCCTGGACAGTGCATGGGGTTTCTGACCACTACCTCCATAAGCAAATACCAGGCCGACAGAATGCCACAGGGGGCTCCCTTTCAAAATGCATCCATTAGGTAAACCTTCACAAAAGGCAGATCCTCTCTGCCCTTGGAGCGAGCAGACATTGCCTCCCTTGTAGTGAGGGGCATGCGTTGCACAGGCTGCACTCCACTCTGTTGAGCATGTGTAGTGCTGGGCTCCCTGAAGGACCCTCTGTGCCAGGCCCACCAGAACTCAGATCTCAAGTACATGTGTCACCTCTCAGTGTATCTAGGTTCTCAAGGCAGAGGGAAGCAGGGCTAGGCAGCAGTGTGTCCTGTTCCTGGCTCACCTCGGAGGTTCTTGACAAAGTCCTCCAGCTTCATTTTGCGCTCTGGCTTGACATTGGGGCTGTACATGTCTGTGTTGAGCAGGATGATGGCGAAGGCCAGGATGAAGATGGTGTCTGGGTTCCGGAACTGTCGCACCACCCCAGGGTTGCAGACACAGTACCGCTGGCTGGGAGGACAGGGAGCTGGTCAGGGATCACCTAAGCCTTGCACTTGCACTGTCTGCTAGTCAACCCTAACCTTTGGCCCTGCTGCAGCCTCTCCCACCCTCATCCCAGTGACTGCTGGCTGCCCAGAACAGACTTCCCAGTGCAGCTCCCTGAGATCCAGTTCACCCATGGGAGGGCGGGTGTAGGAGTGAAAGCTTCAAGGCTATGTCTCTCATTCTCTTGTCTGGAATGGGAATGTCCCAGTAGGCCATCTAGAACCACAGCAAGGAAGCTAGCTTCCCTTCACTATGGCTTCAGTGCCTGCCTGAGTCCTCTGCCTTCACCAGCTGACCCAACGCTCTACCCACTTGCTGTCTCACTGGCCACCACATCCTTCTGACAGCCTCTCTACTGGAGAGGCAGGGGCAGAGCAGATGATAACATCTGTATGCAGTATAGCTGCAATTCAGCCTTCTCCAACCAAGCCTAGTTGAATGCTGCTCCCTCCAGAAAGCCACCCTGGAGTGGTCCATCTTCTATGTCCTCACTCCTCCTGACCCCACTGCTACTGTTGAGTAAGCAGTGGACAGGAGTCTATACTTAGCCTCAAGCATGGAGGCCCTGACATGACTGGTCTGCACACTGACCCAAAGGGAATGACTATAACTTCACTGTCATGTCAGGTGATGAGATAAGTAGCCCTTCCATCCTTCCACCCCTCTCTAATTGCTACTGTTTTCCCCACCTCATGGGTAGGGGAAGGGAGGCACAGAGAAGTAATCTCTGTAGTCACACAGCAGGTGGATTCGATGAGTAGCCCAGGTCACATGGCTTTATAGCTTGTGTGATGGGTCACCAGGAGACACTGTAAGCCTGGGAATGGGAAACTGCCTCCAGAAAGCCAGCGCACTTTGAGACAGTGAGCAAAACGCTAGCATTGGAAACATTAACCTCTGAGCCTCAGTTCCCTCATCTGAAAAATCAGAATAAGGTCTGTCCTTATTCTGCCAGGAGTACACCTGCCAGGAGTCAGGGGTCCAGCCCTGGGGCACAGGGAGCCAATTATGCATGGATGCCTATCCTGCTGTGGCCCTGGACCCCAGGAATGCCATGAGGAGCATGTCCCTCCAGATGTGGGATATCCCACTTTACCTCACACATGGTCTGACCTGAATGCCTCGATGAGCCGTTCCACTTTCTGAGCCTCCCCTTGGACTCGGATGTGTGCCTGGAACTTCCGGAGGGCTTCATCTAGCTCCATGGCAGAGAAGTCCATCTCGTCCACCACACAGCTAGAACAGAGATGGGTGGCCTGTGAGAGCAGCCAGGCCCATGGAGATGGCACATCCAGTTTTATCACATGATGGGGTTTGGGCTTCAAAGAGCCAAAGATCCTTGAATCTATGGGGACAGACAGACTGCCTCTGGGAAGCCTGCCCCTCAGATCCCCAGTCTTCTGAGGCATCTAGAGACCCCAAAGTTGTAGGAGGTATATGTTCTGCGTATGTAAGCCATTCTCTACCGAGGAGCCCAAAGGTGGGGCTGTTCTCCAATAGAGAGAGCATCACTGCAGTTTATATATCCCATGAGTACCCAGTGGATGACCCATGAAGGTCAGGCTCAGGTGCCTGACCAGGATGTGTACCTAGGCAGTCTTACTCTCATGTGGAGGGAACATGAATGGCAGGGGCCTCTCAAGAGCCACCTTGGAGACTGAGCCACCCTAGTGTGAAGAAGCAGGGAAAGAGGGGAGACAGGCACGCTTTTAATTCTCTCTGTGATGAGGCCTGAGTAGAGAAGATAGGGCCTGGGAGGCATTTCCCAGAATGGCTTGGTGTCCACATCACCTCTGAAAGCAGCTGTAGCTACAAAGCTAGAGTGGATGATGGTAGCATCATTAGATTGTGACTTGTTTCCACTCTGAGAGCAGCAGACAGACAGAATCTGAGCAATTCAGCTGCCCTCCAGGAGGCCTAGGAGGGCTGGGGGCCTGGCTACTTCCTGAGGCCAGTTCTATTTTCTAATGGGAGAACAATGCAAGGATTTCCTGAGAGCAGAAATCCAGTAGGTGGGGGGTGGGTAGTGGGCCTATAATGCTGTGGCAATGGATCTACTTTTCCTGCAGCTTGCTTTCTATGCTGACTAGTGAGAGGAAGGGGAAGAAACATGTGAGGACCATCAGAGAGGTCTGATGCATGCCTTTGGCTAAGAAGTGTCAACCTGCTGTTGCCTGCTCTATCTATGCCAGCCCTCACCAAAGCATTAGTCCTCTGATTTATGTGTCTGGTCATGTCCATGTGCATGTATGTGAATGCAGGAAGGGTTTCTTCTGTATGAGTGCATGTGTGGGTGTATTTGCAGCCAGGCTTGCACCCTCAGACCTTGTGTCCTGTGTGAAAAAGACACAGGACTGGCTACCACTTGACATGGAGAGGCTGGGGCAGTAGTCATTGCCAAGCTGCCTGAGACCACAGTACAGGACACCTACTGCAAAACACCAAAACTGGTGACCCTGTTCCATTTCTGCTCCCTAGCTGCTGCTGTCCTCAATGGAGCATAGAGCTGAGCACATGGCAGGGGTGACCATGTGCACCCTCCCCAGTACTGACTTCTCCCCTAGGCTCAGCATCTCAGTATTTCTGCCAGTTGTGAAATCCCGCAGTCACAAGACTGGCTAAAATCCTAGCAGAGGTAGCTAGCAGGCCATATGCTCTGAGCACTGCTTCTACCACTACCCACCTATATGTGTCAGGAAAGAGACACTGTGGAGAAACTGGGGGAGACAGAAAGCCCTGGGCAGCACTACTCACAACAGAAGCAGCTGGAGGATAGGCCCAGGAGCCCTCCTCTCTGTAGCGCTTCCCATAGCCCAGTGTCACACACTCTAGCTCAGGGCTGTTGGAGTGTGGTTGAGTGTGCTCGCTGGGGAGGTGGGGTTATGGGTTAGGACAGGCAGGGCTACCTGTCTATGTTGGATAAACAGTTGTCAGGTCAAGGTGGCCACACAGATGTGGGTCACCTGAAGGTCATGTGTGATGGCAAGAGGATCTGGGTATGGTGTGAATGGAGGGACTGTGAGAGGCCAGTGGAGTTTATATTAGACCCAGCTGGCCATGTGTACCTGGCAGGGTAGGGATGTGTGGATTGGCATGGGGTGTTGTTTTAGGCAAAGAAGACTGGGTGGCAGCCGAGGGTGCAATTGGGAGGGGTCTGTTTAGGCAGTTCTCTACACTTCTGGGCTCCCCAACTGTGGGCCCAAAATAGTTGGAAAAAAACTAATTTTGTCCATGGTGAACACACAGACTTGCTTCTGCCACTGCACCTCACGGTATACAACTGTCTATACAGAGGATTGGATTCATATGGGAATGACCAGTAACTCTGAGATACTGAATTTTGCAGGGAGATATTTGACAAATGAACATTTTAGGATGTGCCCTGAGCATCTTGGGGTTTTGGTCTCTGCAGCGGGATTCAGGACCCATCCCAGGAAAGCAAGAGGTAACTATAAGTCCCAGCAATCAGCATGCCTGATATTACATGAGTGAATGTAGGTGATGTGGCATGTTGGGGATTCCACGGCTGACAGCATTTTGTGCATGTGGAATGGGGCCCTGACCCCCCAGACTTACTCGAGCACATCACGGTTGAACTGCTTCTGCCGGTTTCCCAGGAACTCACCGATCATCTGGCGGCTGAGGCCCTTGCGCTGCAGCAGGAAGTGGGCCACTCCCACTGGCGTGTCGGGCACGAAGCCGCGCTCAATGAGATACTGGATGCCCTTCTCAGGCTTCCTGGGTGAGATGGACAAGAAGAATGCTCAGTAATGACCGACTAACACCGTACCAGGAGAGGGGTGGGATTTGTAATAGGTATTCCACATACTCCCACTCTGTTTATCTACGCCAGCCCCTGGCTCTTGTTCCCTTCTCCTATACGTCATGGGTGCTGATTTCAGAGTTCAAAAATGACATCCTGCCTTGTCTGGTTCCAAGCCCTTCACTCAACTGCCTAGATCCCATGCTAGCACTGGGGAGGCCTCTGTGGGTGCTGAAACACGATTCTCAGAATTACTTTCAGACACTTCTGCAAGCTTGAACTACAGTGTCAGATTTGCTGCCTGCTCTTCCATATGGAAGCTGCTACTGACAGGGGAATCCTAACACCTGGCCATGATTACTGTGTGCAGTCCCTGTGAGGATCCACTTGCACCAATTCAAAGCTGCTCCTACATACAGCTCAGCATGTCACCCTGTGCACGCATCACACACATGCGCGCGCTCTCTCTCTCTCTCTCTCTCTCTCTCTCTCTCTCTCTCTCTCTCTCAGCTGCACGGCCTGCCTAGGTGTAAGGACAGCTAACTCAAAGCTAGATGTAAGAGGAGCCCCTGAGGGTAAAGGAGCCACAAATCTCAGCTGTACCAGGGCCCCAGCTTGACAGAGTCCCAGGCTTTTAAAAGCAGGAAGCAGCCTACATAGACAACTATAGCTCTTCCCTGATTGGTCCCCTTTCTAACTTTATTGTATATGCACACATTCATCCAATATGGGCCTAGCTGACACTCCATAAATCTGGACCTTCCAGGACTGTACAAACAAGCCTTACTGAGAGCTTAATGGAGGAGTAGGAGGAAGAGGAAGAGGAGGAGACAGAAGACTGCCCCAGTAAGGAAGGGGAGTTACCTAGAGGTAGCCTCCAGGACTAGAGAAAAGGCTAGTAAGCAGGGGTACTTATTCCTGCCTCAGCCAGAGAAGTGGGACTCCAGCTCTGAGACTTGCTGGAGGCCTTTTCCTGCTCCTCTTGCCAGAGACCCACAGACTTGCACTGTAAAAGGATACCCCAAGTTCTCTGAGAACTCTAAACTGTATGTTCTCTCAGCTGGCACCCAAAGCCTACTGGGAACATAGGCATGTAACCCCTGACATCTCTGCTTGGCATGCAAAAGCCAAGCCCACTGCAGACCCAGAGGTAAAACACAAACCTCTTGCCAACCTGTGGTTATCAAGGGCATCAGCACTCCTACTGTCCCATCCAGATAGTCACTTCCATAGCAAATAGTTTCCTTATTTTCCTTTTTGTGTCTATACTCTGCCCCCCCACCCCCACCCCCACCCTTACCCCTACCCCCACCACTCCTGGAGGGAAACAGCACAAGAGGACAAGAAGCCAGCTGGAGACAAGAAATGGTCTCTACCTACTGACAGCTTCCCCAGGACCATCCAGGCCCTGTGAAGAAGTACCTACTCAGCACCATGAAGCTTTGTGCTGCAGTAACAGAGCCAGACACCAGGCTTCATCCAAGACTGTAACACTGGCCCTGCTGGTGAGACCCTGGGAATGTGTCTGGGGCAGCACTACTGGGTTACATGAACACCCCCCTCCCCCTTTGCCAGGCTGTGGTTTCACTAGCTAGGTCCTCAGGGGCTCAGGAAACATACAGGCCAGACATAGCAGGTACAGACAGAGCCTATACCTGTTCTGGCTCCAGAGCAGAGCATATTACCTTCGACACCTGGCTGGCTATGTGTGTGGCAGTTGAGGGTCCAGGGAAGGAAGGGAGGGGATTCAGACAGGTTTCTTCCTGCCCTCAGCCTCTGACTTCCTGTCTGTCTTTATGTAAGCCTGAGCCCTCAGCTCACTAGCAGGGAGGTCCTATTGTCATAGGATGACATGAGTGAGTTTGAAAACAGCTGTACAGGTGACTCTCAGGGAATATGTCCTGCTCTAGAAGGTCCACTAGACCACTTGGAGCTGTGTAGGCTGGCCATTGGATCATAGTGGTTCTCTTTTTCCTCTGTCTACAGTCACCAAGAACTGTTAAGAGGTGAGGTGCCCTCTAGAGCCAGCCCAAGAATATCCAGCTGTGTGCCTATTAAATGGTAAGACCAGGCACATTCCTTTATCCCAGTCAGCAGATGTCTATTCTTCTATCTCCTGGGTAGGGCAGAACAAGTACCAGTGTTTACTGGTCCCTTGATAGCAGTGTCCTGGCACATCTGGTAAGGAAGTAGCCCAAGATGATCTGGTCCATTCCCCACCCCCACATTGTGCTGCCCTGCTGGCATTCTCTTACTTCTTTGCCTGTCCCCATATACACAGGTCCGTGGTATCAGGACTCCTAGACAGGCTCCTCTGCCCAGGAAAGTGGGGATGTTCTATGCGGTGTGAGGCTGTGGCATCTCCCTGAGCACATACACTTCAGGGGTTAAGGTGCCAGACATAGAGCCTTCAGTGGGATGTTGGCATGGCCAAGGGAGCTAGAAGCCTAAGTGGGAATAGGCCCTTGAGTACAGCAGAGAGAGCCTTTCAAGGGAAGTCCTAGGGCTACTCTCTAGGTAGAGGTCCATGGAGGGGTTGCAGGCTGAGGCCCACAGGCTGTCCCAGGTTGGCTGGCAGTGGGAATTGGGGGAGGGGAAAGGAAGGGTAGTCACATAGCAGGATGAATGGGCATAGAGGCCTGTATGCTAGGAAGAGGATGCATAAAAGCAAGTTTCTAAAAAGTTCTAGAAGGTTTCCTTGGCTAGTCTGAAGGGATCAGAGCCAGGGCACCATACTACCAAGCCAGGGGTGCTCGAGCACCCAGTCATTGCATAGAGGAGCAGTAGGATGCAGGACAACTTGGTCTCTGCTGGTGTGTGTGTGTGTGTGTCTGTATAAGCTTTTATGTGGTGGTCAGGGATACAGGCAGAAAGGGGCAGACACATAATCCTTGACAACTACTTCTTGTGACCTAAGCCCAGGGTAGGAGGGACTGACCCTACATAGATGTCACAGACAGAGAGGAAGCCACAGTCTCGTGACTGAGGAGCAGGGATTAGTGTAAGCCACTTTGAGGGGTGGGTATACCAAAGGGGCAGGCTGTGATGAGGGGTAGCTCCAGGGCTCAAGGACAGCTTCTAAGAGGCTTCCTGCAGGAGTGACTACCTCACACTGGCCTCCATGCAGCAGGACAGCCATTTTGCTGGATATGCATGCTGTATAGGCCCTGCTAAGCCCTGCTTGCAGTTACTGCCCCCCCCCCCCCCCCCCGGTGGTAAGTGAGGCAATCCCTGCCCTATGTGGACATGGTGGTCTCTATTCAAGCTTCCCAGAGGAAGGAAGCCATGTCCTGGTTTGATCTTTGAACTGTAAGCAGAGGGGCGTGCCACAGTCCCCTTTGGCTATCTGTCATAGGCCAACCAAGTCCCCACCCTGCAAAACCATGTTTTCTCACTGGTGTGTGAGGCAGGGAGGGTTCTGGTTATAGAGAACAGGAAGCCTGGGTTTAAATCTCAGTTCCATTTACTGGCTGGAGACCCTGAGGCAAGTTATTTAACCTCTCAGGGACCTTTGTATCCTAGGAATGACTGGGTCACCTGGAAAGAATGAAACAGGAAGTTCAAGCTGGAAGCTTCCATCAAGCCCCTGGGAACTGTGCAGACTGTAAGGAGGGAACAGGCCAGGTTTGAGCAGGACCAACCAGAGGGACACCACAGCAGCCTGGACCAAGTATGGCTTCAATTGCATGGTTGGAGAGACTGGGGCCTTCTGAAGAGGAGCTGCATAGGGAATCAGGAGGGTTCCTGACGAAGGAAACAACAAAATGAGGGGCCAGAAGAGTCAAGTTACTCAGCTCCAGGGTGCCCAGCAAGGCAGTGCCAGATCTTTAAATATTCTATTGTCTTAGGAAGGCTCCAAGCCTCCCTGAGCCACCACCAGACACCACAATGGAAAGCCAATTCATACTGCGAGGACCCAGCAGCAGAAAATGTTGGCTTCTGCCTCTCTGCCTCACCCACTTCTGTGTCTGAATGTAGAGGTCTTTCTGAAACAGGCAGGAGGCTAGCGGTGAGCCCCCTCAGTTCCACCCTGCTGTCTATGTCCAGCTCTGGTATGCCTGCTTCCTCCAAATCTAAGCCAGCTTTCCTAGACATCATGTTGATTCAGACTCAAGTGTGACTACACTTGCCTCCACTACAACCTTCAGTGACAACAGCAGCTATGGATGGCTCAGAGTGAGGACAAGAATGAGACTGTGAAATGATCTTTCAGAGCATGAATGTTCATCTGCCCCTCCCACAGCCAGCTGCACAGGGCCAAGGAAAACCTCCAAGACTGAACTGAGCTTAACAGCAGCCACCCATAGTATGTCCTGGGATGGCAGCTGTAGGCCAGGCCTTGGCCCCTTTGTCTCAAATTCTGTCTAAGTCCTGGGAAAAAGATCCACACCCATTTTTTCCATTATGCCAAGGCTCAAACACGGGAATACACTCCAGGTCTCAGAGTAATCAGTGGTATAGTTGGTCCTCTTCTGCCTGAGGGATTCCCGCCCTCTCCTAGAGCTGCCTACCAGATGTGCAGCTGGGGCCTGGACAGGGGCCTGAGGACACCAGGAGGTGGCATAGACTCCCTAGCGAGGGAGGCCCTCCCAACTTGCCTCACTTTCTTAGCACTCCCATTTCATTTTCTTTTTCTTGCTCTCTCACTGTGGGTCACCATGCAAGCCTCTGCAGACCCCTGGAGGGATGCTCTGGACAGGTAGGTACCTCACTTGTTAGGGAGGTATCAGGACCTATGTATCTTGGAGAGTTCTCAGAAGGGGTGCAGGCAAGGGTGGGACCTGGAGGGATAGCAGTAGGAGGAGGAGGAAACCTGAGAATCTCAGGAGAGCCCCAGCAGTGGTAGAAGAGACAAGCAGGGGGCAGAAACTGGGAGTGAAGTCAGAGGGGCATGGAGGTTGTTAGATCTTATGGATAGTGACCCAGCATGGTACTGGGACTGCTGAAGACCAGAGGAGGCCTGGCTCAAACTCCAAGGTCCTAGGGCATAGCAGTTATACTCCAGGCAAGGCCATCAGGGCTCGGGTTTTCAGCTCTATCCCTAGAGGGGCCCTGGGATTTTGTGAACTAAACCTGGAGCTACCAGCCATTTCTGAGATCCGGAGCTCTTCCACTCATCTATGGAAGAGCCTTAGAAATGGAACAAAAAGCTCTAAGACTGGCAAACAGGTTCTGGCTTGTTTAATTGGCAAAGTTACAGCAACTCAGAATCTCTAAGACACCCTGGTTTGGCATCATGACTGACTGAAGGAGGAAACTGAGGCTGTGTGCTTGCTTGTTAGGGGCCAAGATGGGCACCAGCCAGGGCCTTGGGGTCTATTCCATATGGAACCTTACTGGCTCCTGCCAGTGCCACTAGCTAGATCTCAGAACCAGAGCTGCTGCAGCTGCCCCTTTGGGCTCTAGACTGGCATGGCCTGTTTCACAGCTATGTACCTACCCTGGTCTCTAGTAACCACATGTGGCTAGTGTCCCTGGAGAGCCAAGTTAATTTTTATTAGTTTTAATTAATGCACAACCCTTGGTTGGGTCTTCCAGTCTTGTGTCGGGTAGTATAAAGGGCTGTATCTCCAAATTACCTCCAATCTGGAGGTGGCTCCAATTTCCCCAGAAGGTTCTCAACAAGTTGATTCTAAAATTCATGAGGAACAAGTATCCATGAAAAGTGTGACAATGGAGGGGCCCTTGTCTTAAAATATCAGTGACACACGAGGGGCTGGGGAGATGGCATTCACATGCATATATAAATGGGCATGCATGTGTATCAGCACCAGCATGCTCATGAACACACACACAGCAGACGTACAAAAGTATGCATAATGGTTAGACCTGATAGTAGGACTACAAATATTTGCTTAGCCTTTGCAAGACCCTGGATCCAGTCCTCAACAGGGCAAAAATAATTAGAAGTATAAAAAACAAACCATAAAAAGAAAAAGCAATTTCAAACACAAAGGCACTGATGACCACACTAAATAAAATCAAACATTTCCACTAGATAAGAGCAGTGCAGTTAAAGCTCATTAAATTCTTCACAGGGTCCTTCTCATTGTGTTCAAATTGTATCTAGAAGAAAAGCACCAAGAAAAAGGCAAGAAAGATAAACAGCTAGCAGGGGACATACTTATAATTCTGAAAGAGTCATCCTTTAGAAGGCCTCATGATGGCATAGCCTAAAACGTGACAAACACTAAACATCAGGAGGCCAAGGCAGGAGTGTGATAAGTTCAAGGCCTGCTGTGGCTGTACAGAGAGTCCCAGGCCAGCCTCAGCAATTTAGTGAGATCCAGTCTTAAAATATGAGGGCTGGGGATGTGTTTGATGACAAATTACTTCCCCATGGCCCTAAGTCCAAGACCTAGAACTGAAAAAAAAAGTGCAGCCAATGAAGAAATGACAGCAAGTAACCTGGAAGGTGTGCCATAAAAACCCATAGGAAGGGGCTAGCTTACTCAAGTCAGCAGAAAATGCAAACTACACAACCTATATTCTGCTTGGAGGAAGCAGGACAATACTAAATGGTGGGTGGGAAGCAAGCACTGTCAGATTTAGGGGTGGGAAACAGGTATAATCCCCTTTAAACATGAACTTGTCAGTCTGATGCCAAAGAAAGTCTCTACCTAGGAGCCTGGAATTCCACTCAACTGTCATCCTGAGAAGGTGCTGGGACAGTCCATACACAGTGTCATGTTTCCAGAGACATAAAGAGGCAGAAGCAATGGCCAAATAAATAGGGTGCACTAGCCAGCCAGCCGAGCTAAATCACTGACTTCCAGGGTTAGAGACTCCAACTCAAAAACTAAGGTGAAGAATAAAAGCCATATGACATCAACCCCTGGTCCCCACCCCATGTGTTTCTTTTGCCTCCTGTACTCTACTGCTGGCCTCCACCCATCCACTCTGCTGCAACCCCATTACCCAGGGCTGAGAGGCAGTCCTGGAGCAGGGCAGTGTGTAGGAATAGCAAAGCCAATGTAAGACAGATGGACTAAGCAGGACATACTCGTCAGTGACCTTTGGGCTCTGGCTGCAGCTTGCACAGCGATGGATTGGCTCCTACATGCAGCAGGCCACAGGTAAGGGAAGAGGTTACAGGAGCTCTTCTTTTGGCAAATGTGAGGAGTCTAAGACTCAGCTCCTAGAGGCCTCAATGAGGGCTACACACCACACCCTTCCTACCAGGCCCCTCTTACCCTACTCCATCTGCACTGCTAGGAATGCTCAGAATCATGCCATCCTAGTTTTGGAGGAGCTGCAGAAAACAGCAAGGTATAGCTCAGATGTGGCTGGCCCCTACTGTGCCCCACTACCCTCCTGTGGCCTTTCTGGGAAACTACTAGGGTGTATGCTTGTAACCAGCAGGCAGGCTAGTCACATGCTTTCCAGGTCTACAACCCCCAGGGAGACCAGGCTGGCTTCTGATGACCCTAAATCCCAGAAGCCCGAGGGAAGGAAATAATGTAAAATCTCAGGTTAAACAAGAGCTGTCAAGGTCCCCTCAGAGGGTGTACTCAGCCCTCCCCACTTCCCATGCTATTTTTGACCCTGCTAAGAATAGCTTGCTTTAAATATCCATCTCTTACCATGGCATGGCTCTCAGGGCTGCCGGCTGCACCTTCCCTGAGTTCCTCCAGAGCAGCCACTCAAAGGACCCAGTCCACAGCTCCCCTACCTCACCTTTTCCCCGGCCCCTACACAAACTTGCCACCAAGGCTTGGCCCTGACCCTGGCATTTGAGGCTAAGCCAGCTACAGGGACACATGTGTAGACATGATAGGTAGGAATTTACCACAGAAAAGTCCCCATACTGCTGTCTAGCTGATGAACATCTGTCACCTCCACAAATGGCCCTTGAAAGGAGCTGGGTTTCCCGGGATTTAAAACTGCTCTAACCATAAACATGGTGTAACATACTGCCTTGGCTTATAAAGGCTGCTTTAAACTTCAACCTTGGTAAGGGTGTAGGTAGAGGCTCACAGTAGGAGGGAAGATGGATTCACCTCTTGCCAGCCCTGCCAAGGCCCAGGGGTGTGATTGTCAAAGCCTATGTGGGTCTTTCCTCCATGCATGAAGGGGGAACTCACTTGTTGAAGAGATTCAGGCCAATTCGGTAATGCCTCTTACGGATGACATCGTTGCTGAAAGCTGGCGAGTCCCAGCTATTGCGGGTCTCCTTGTGGTACGTCTGCTTGCTGAGTGTCTGTTCCCTCAGGCTGTCCCGCGATGAGGACTCAGAGCTGCAGTTTATCGTGTCATTGGAGTTGGACGTGCTGTTGATGCTGTCATTGTCCCCATCTGAGTAGTCAGACTCAGATTTGCTCTGCCGGTTGGCTGAACCATTGATGGCTAGGTGACTTTCAAGAGGTCTGGGGGGCCGAGGCCGCAATTCAGGTTCCTCCCGGGGGAGGCCTTTGGGGGGGCCACCGTGGGGGCCATGCTTGGGGCTGCCCTGCTGCCCACCAAGGCTGCGCTCATAAGCACTCTGCCTCTTGAGTGAGCTGCGATCTGAGCGGTCACTGAGTTCCACGGAGCTATCACTGGGTGGCTCAATGGTAAGCAGGGGCAGGTGCTCCACCCGCAGCCGTGGCTCTGGCCTCTCCAGTGATGGTGTGCTTCGGCAGCTTGTGTCCGTGTCAGCCTTGTCCTCTTTGTGGGCCAAGGCCCAGTAGTCCTGGGCTGCACCCCCAGACCTCAGCCGCAGGTCTGACTCTGTGCTGGAAGGCCGATCACCAACCTGTGAGAGCGGTAGAGGCGGTGACAGCTCTTCCTCATCAATGTAGAGGGTGACATCACTATATGAGGCTGTCATCTCATCCAATTTGCGGTGGTCCATGCCATGCAGGCCTGGTTTGGGCTCAGTGTCCCGAGCCCGGGCTGTGTCTGAGGCTGGTACCTCCTCACTGTGTAGGCTGCGGCAATTGAGGGCATCATCGATGGATTCAGCCAGGGACTTCACCTGCCGGGAGAAGGCATCCTCCAGTTCAGTGATGGCATCTGCAAAGTCACTGGAAGGGGCCGGAGACTTGAGGGCTGGGTCACTAAGGTCTCCACATTCTGATGGCACCAGAGCCCCCAGCTGGGAGCCATCATTGGTAACAGAGACCTGCTTTCCCTCAAAGTAGGAGCTGTGCACCTTCTCGGGGCCCTCAAAGGAGAACTGCATCCTCATGTTGGACAGCACAATGCGGCGTGACATGCGGTTCTCCGACATGGAGCTGCGCAGGCGCTCAAAGTTCTTGTTCATCTGGTACTGGCGGAACGCCGTCTGGATGGTGCGGGCTGCATGGCGGGTCACGAGGCGTCCCCCATACTTGCGTTCTAGCATTTCCACCTAGTGGGGTGAGAAGAGGAGAGTGTGGGCCCTGTGTCGCACAGAGACAGATACCTATGCTCTTCTGTGCTCAATAGGAATGTAACCTGGCATGTTCTTACCATATCCAAGTTTCTTAAAAGAGCAGCTGCGGCTGCTGAGGGTTTTCAATGTCAAATGGGACAGACAAGTGCCAGGATAAGATGAAGTGGGGTAAAGGTGGTGGTGCACATATACCGAGCATCCCAACACTTCTGGTCATAGAAGCTGTGGGCCCTGGAGGTTTTCTAAAGATGCATCTACAAATGTCACCTACAGAACCTGAAGCATGAGCAGGTCAGAATCTTGCCAGGGGCCTGGCTTGACTCTGGCTCTACCTCTCATCAGCTCTGGATGAGCCTTGGAACCATGAAGCTCCCCATTTCCTTATCTGTGATGCAGGGCAGCAGTAGGACCCCCTTTCTAAGTGCTTTGTTAAGTTCACAGTGGTGAGCCAAGTGCTTGGCACAGGCCAGGGGCAGCTGGCTAAAGAACTCAGCCCCATTCCTAGGTTGCAGTTGTGAGGTCTCTGTCCTTGCTACACAGATGGTTGAGGTAAGGCCTAGAGGAAGCTGGCAGGGCTGGCTCTCCTTTTTTGCCCTACAGCTCTGTGAGTGCAGATGGGTGCACAGCTTTGAAGGACATGATTGTGAGGTGGGAGGGGTGTTGGGCAAGCTCTCAGGCACCTCAGCTCAGCATCTCTCAGGAGTGACCCATGGCCTCCTGAAGTCTCAGGTTCCACAGTCTGTCCAGCCTGAGGGTGAATCCTGAGTTCCCATCCTGAGTGAATAGGAAAACACACTCCTTCAGCTACAGCCTGGTCTGTAGGAATCAGCAATCTGTCTCTGGCTGCTGGCGCAGGGCTTTATCTATTCAGGGATTGGGAGAGGGTTCTCCAGGAGGTGGTAAAACCCTGATTCCACCTGTCTGGCACTGTGGGCCAGCATCTCATCATGCCTGGCAATGCAAAAGGGCGACATACAAGGTCCTTGTCCTGGGGAAGCAGAGAGTATATGAGGTTAGACAGATGCAGTCTGATACAGGGCACCAGAGTCACTGAGAAAAGCCAGAGCTGTGGTCCAAGTCTGGGAGAGGCCCCTCTGTACCCCATCTCAGACCTCCAGGAAGCTTGACTAGAGAACTCTCGAGATACCAGGCCCAGCTGAGCAGAGAAGGGGCTCCAGGAACAGCCATGGAGGCTCTGGGTTTCTCTCTCTGTGATGGCTGTACTGACATATCAACAAGTAAAACTACTACTGGCTGAATGGTCATTGAGTTCAGGGTCAGGAAGAGACCAAAGCTGATTCTAGGAAACCCTCTTCCTTCTTTCAATCTCCTGCCTGGAATCCCTGCCAAGGGCTTCACAAACACCAGAGTCACCAAAGCTTATTCCATGGCCTTCCCTGATGTCCGGAACCTTAGGGGCTAGGCAACCATCCTGCTTTTTTGTGTGTGTATTGTGTTGGATGATGGCTCATTAGGAGGGCAGAAATGGGCTCTGTAATGAGTCACCAAAGAAAGCCCCTCTCTGTCCTTCCCCAAAGTGGGGATTTGTTGACCCAGCCCTATTCTTTCTTTCTTTCTCACTTTCTCTCTCTCTCTCTTTCTTTCTTTTAGATTTATTTACTTATTTTATGTATGTGAGTTCATTGTTGCTGTCTTCAGGCACACCAGAAGAGGGCATCAGATCCATTACAGATGGTTGTAAGCCACCATGCGGTTGCTGGGAAATGAACTCAGGACCTCTGGAAAAGCAGTCAGTGCTCTTAACCACTGAACCATCTCTCCAGCCCTGCCCTATTCTTTCTTACTCTTGATTTCATCATAGCTATCCTGCCTTCTGGTCTGGAAGTGACATGAGGCCCCGTCTATAGCTCTACGGGACCCAGAGGAGGAAAAATGCCATCCCATGGGATGTGAGGGACTGGACCACACCCTCACACGGTTTTTACTGAGAAACTCCACTATCCCTGTTCTCGGATGACAGGAGGAAAGCCAGTAGCCAGGCTTCATAGTCAGTACCAGAGAGGCTGGTCCTGGGCCAGGGTTCACCCCTATGGGCTTACGTGCTGAGGATTCTCTCACCGCAGCATACATGAGAATCCAGAGGACTTTCCTTCCACAAAGCACAACTGCCACCACCCATCGACTTGAGGTCATTCCCTAATCCCTAGGCTGGCCTCTTGCTCTCAGGCACAGGGAAGGACAAGGGCGGAGGGTTGGGTTAAGGAAAATGCATCTGATTTTTTAGGGATTCCACTTTCCTCTCACAACTCTCCTGTCATCTACTCCTCCTTTGGCTTTGCTTGGAAGGATGCTCTGTGCAGCATGAAATATGACATGGCTGCTGATGTGAACTCCTTTTGCCTCTGTTCCATCTCTTCCCTGCCATCTTTTTTGTATCTCTTACATAAAGACACACCAAGGTCATTCTCATCCCAGAGCCTTGGCACATACTGTTAGCTCTTCTCCAAATGCCCAGTGTTCAGGCCGGCCACCTTCACCCGATACAGCCAACACTAAGAGTCCCTCTACTACTTCCTCCGGAATTGTAATCCTCAGGGTCTGTGTCACTTCCTGAAGTGAAAATGTCTGAAGTACTGACTTGCTTGTCCATCCACTGTCCAGGAATGTTGCTCAGGTACAGCAGCCTCATTTGCAGGCTGTCCCCATCCTATTATCTGGCACAGGGGAATTCAGCTATGGGTGGAATGAAGGCAAATAGCTTCATTAACTGTGGCATGTAATCATTCCTACAGCTAGTATGCCATCTCAATCCTGCCCAATTCTATTTCATGGTCCTGTGCGGATGACTTCTACAACAAACTCTTCAGGGACTAAGAATCTAGGCAGAGCTGAGAAACTCAATGGAGGCCTGGCAAAGCAATGAAGGGCCACAGCTGTCAGGGAATATCTGCTACCAGGCCCCTTGTGAATCTCAACTAATAGGAAGGATACAGCATGTGAGCAGAGGGGAACAGAGGTATCACCCCAGGTATGAGAGATCAAGACTGAGGGATGTCTGCCAAGAGAGAAGATCCACCTGAGGGCACCCCTTCATGCCCTGAGGAAGATGGGGTTGCATAAATCTAGACCTCTGTGTCTTCAAGAACAGAAGACCTTGAAGAGCAAATGGAACAAAGTGGCCAGCAGACATGGGTAGGAGGAAGAGCACAGCATCTGTGGGCAGTGGGAAGGGGTTAGCCTATGGGACTGCCTAGGAGGCATGGGAGGCTGCTCAAAAGAACAAGGGTTATGGAATGCTGGCCAGATGTTGCTTGTTCCTACACATCCCTGCAGTTCAGGTAACCCCTGAAACCTGGCATTACTCAGAGACATGCTCAAGCAGCAAGCACTCACTCCCACACTGGCCTGTTCACTATTGGGTACCTGCACCTTGAGGCTCTGCTCTGCTCACAGCAACCAATGGGTTAGGCCACCTGATCCTTGGGTCTGAGGCCTGAGAAAGAACTGCAGCATACAATGCAGACATCTTCTAAAGCCTAGATACTGTGGAGCCATAGCCACAGGGAATATAACAAGTAGCTCCCCTTCCCCAGGCCTTTCTTGGACCCTAAGAACCTCCATGGCCACTTTGGCAACCTGTGTCCTGGTGGTGCTGGCCCATGGCACTCAGATACCTAACACAAGCCCCATATCCTGCAGTGAGGGATATTAAACCTACAAAGGCAAAATTTGAAGAGGACTCTATATAAGTCCCCAGAAAGGATGTCAGTGCCCCTGACCATCAGTATAAATCCCTTCTCACATTTCAGCAGAGTTGGGCTGGGAAAGGCTCTTAAAGAAGTGGGGGCAGGGATCCCCTCTTCCACAGATGTGCACACCATCTGGTATCTGAAACCCATTACCAAAAACATCTGGCAGTTGAAGCCTCATGTCATTTGGGAGACCATGGATAGTGGGCAGGGACCCCTGCCACCTACCTGCTTGTCTTGCAGATCTGAAGAGAGCTCATAGCTCTCAGAGAGTGACCGAGAGCGCTTGATGGCCTCCTCCTCAGCCTGCTTGCGCAGGACTGAAGTCGAGTGCTGCAACCGGGGCCTCCGTGTGCGCTGTTGTGGTCCTGGCCCTGCGTACAGCCCATAGGCGCCCACTGATGTGTGCTCGTAGTGGTCTGGACTCAGGCTGGAGCCAGGTACCAAGGGACCCTGATGGTAGGCTGAGGGGCTGTCCAGCGATGTGCCAGTCTCGCTGCTGGGGGCCTCTCCCTCAACACTGCAGAAGAGAGAAAGGAGAGACACATGCTGAACAGGAACACAGAACCTGGGGAGCAAGGCAAGGAAGAGTGCTCCCATCCCCTAGACGCCAGTGCCCTGCAGAGCCCTTTGCTCTGCATCTTCCTGGAGCCTCTGAACAACTTACATGTTCTAACATCCTGCATGCTGTACTGTTGGGGCTGGCTTCCCAACCAAAACTATCAGCCCTCCAAAGACAGAGGTTTTGACCCACTGTGCTGATGCCCTTCAGCACTTAGAACAGGGCTTGGCCAGTACTATGTGCTCAGTATGTTTTGAATAAACAAGATCTTCACCTCTCCTGCCACTTGAATTAAATGTAGGGCTGGTTTTGTACATCTATGTTTCCATAACTCTATTTAGACACAGGATCTTTTAAAGTTATTTTTTCTTTATAAGTGTTTTGTCTGAATGAATGTAAGTGTCTGTGCCTGCGTATCTCCTGGAACTAGAGTGACAATTATAAGCACCATGTGGGTGCTGGGAATTGAACCCAGGTCCTCTGCAAGGGCAAGCGCTCTTAACAGCTGAGTCATGTCTCTAGCTCCCTGGAGATAGTGTTATCAAAATGAAAGACATTAGGGTGGACCCTAGTGTGAGTGAACTGGTATCCTTCTAAGAAGGTGAATGCTGGATATAGCATGTTCAGGGGAAGACAGTGAAGACATGAGGAGAGGGCAGCACACCAAGGAGAAAGGCTCAGGAGAAGACAGTCAGGCCACAACTCCATTGCAGACTGGCAGCCTCCAGAACCTGCACATAATGAAGGCCTGTGAGAGTGAGGTCCACCTCTGGCATTTGTCATGGCAAGCTTAGAAGCAAACATGATATTATAGAAATATTTTAAGTTTTAACACTCCCTGAAAAGAGGAACTGTAACCTCTGTACAGGTGATGAAACAGAGGCCCCCATAAACACTGTCCCAGGTACCACAGGCAGGAAATGGGTGCCCCTTCACCTCACTGCCTATCGTCCCACAGAGCACCTTCATGCCAAGCAGGAGCAGGGCCAACTAATGGGGACAGAAGGACTGGCTGCTGACTCATCCTAGCTCTGGGCCTGGAACATTCTATTCTGCACAGATACTGTTTTCCTCTGTAGTTGCTTTTCAGTGTGGGACGGGGAGAAAAAGGAGACACTGATTTGAAGAGTTTCTAACACAAGCCCTCATCCTTTGCCAGGCTTCCTGGCCATGTGAGACCAGACACCCGGGTGCTGGCTGGACTCTAAAAGGCCTGTGGTCCCTGGGGCAGGGTGGAGGGTCTCTAGAATGGGCACAGAGAGAAAGGAGAAGAGCCCCACCCAGGCTGCAGTCCTTCCCAATGTCTGCTTTTCAGACCAATAAGGAATGTCCCTGCACTAAGCAGCCTGGCAGACAGGCTGCCCCTGCCCAGTTCTGCTAGAGTCCTGTTGTTTGTACTCCAGGGTTAGAACAGACTCCAGGGGGTTCATCCCAGGGTCTGAGGGAAGGAGCCTGAAGCAGGGAGGACCAAGGCTGCCAGGGCTTAGACTCTGAGTACTCTGCACCAGGGACAGCAGCAAAATCTCAGCACCTGCTTTCTAGCCCATAGCTTAGAAACTGGGCTTCTGAGCCAGCAACTGCCTCTGGCCTCCAGGGACAGGCAACTGAACCTCCCAACATGTGCCAATGGCTAAGGTACGGCAGCCATTCTTCAAGGAAGACCTGGATCAGGAGTTGGCAGACATGCTTTACCTGGCTCTGCCTATAGGTTTTCTTTGAATAGAATCAGCAGCTTAGTCTAAGAAATACCACCCTTTAAGGCTCTCTGGCTACCACAGAGCCACTGGGATCTATGTGTGTATAGGGGAGAGTGGGAGTGGGCGGGGAATGGTAGATCTGAAAATTCTCTCACAGTTTACTGAAGCTTGGGCTAATACTTTCCATTAAATGCTCAGAACTTCAACCAACTGTCGTGAGGGGGGAATAAGTCCCATTAGAATTGGGCTACCCAGGTTACAGAACAGCAGCCTCCACTGGGAAAGCCCACCCTGGCTCTCTGACACCAAAGCTGGGCCTTACTTCACTCAGGTAAGTCAGCATACACAGAGATGTATGCCTCTCAAATGAATGCATGTTCTGGTCAGGGGCTAGATCTGTGTGTACTGAACTGGAAGAAATACAGCCTTTTGTAGGGGGTTTCAAACCAGTTGAGCACTGAATCAGAAGGTAGAGAAGACAGGCAGTCACCACCATCCCTGGAGAAAAGCCTAAAGTCCCTTGATGGTTAACAGGCTACACCAGAACCACAGAGGCCTCAGTCAGAGTGGAATGGGCTAGGCCTGGCTCATGATGCTGTCCCTGATCCTCAAGCCCAGGATGGAGAAGCAGAGGCCAGAAGGATTCAGCCTTTGGTTCAAGAACAGCTTTAAGGGCAAGACATTTTGTTCCAGTGGATGGGGAGAGAGCAGGGTCTAGACTGCCTGAAAGCCTAGGAGAGCCAGCCTACCCAGTAGGCCTTAGCTTGGGGCAAAGGAGCTGAGGACAGAAACTTATCTCCCAGCTGGCTTTGCCTCCATGGATAAGATATCAAAGTGGGTGCCTGCCCTGCAGGGGAGCACCTTTGGGATGAGCCAGGATGAAAGAGGTCAGGGACAGACAGACGCTTTCTGGAGCTATGTTACTGCTCTGGGCAGTTTGAGGCCAATAGATTTTCAGAATGTGCTTGGGAGAAAGAGAAAAGGCCAGGTCTCTCCAGAGCTTCCCCTATGAGAAGGGAGGGGGTGGGGTCACCAAAAGGCAACTCATCAGTGCCTCCTTCAGAGCCAACCCAGCCTCACTCAGCTGGGATCACCTTCTGTCACATCTATGTGAATGACAGTCCTGGAGATGGGTGGTGGAACAGACTTTTCACAATCCAGAAAAAACTACACCCAGGACCAGAGAGGTGGCTCAGCAGATAAAGGTGCTTGCTTGCTGAAGCTGATAACCCAAGTTTGATGCCCAGGACCCACATGGTAGAAAGAGAGCCCACTCTCCCTTAAGTTGTCCTCTGATCTCCATACACATGCTATTGCATGTACACAATACATAACATACATACACACACACACACAAAAGAAAATAAATGTAATTTAAAAAAATTTAGATCTTGCTCTAAATTGAAATTTAAATCCTGTCCTCAAAGATGTGAGGACAAATCCAGCACCCAGGACTTTCCCCATGTGTCTCAAGGGCCTATCATGACAATACAAACCCAAAGCCACACACCAATAGACACCAACAGAGGCTTTTCTTGATCAGAGTGTTTCTGATTTGAGAGGCCCCAAGATAACACTCCTAAATGGAAAGGCCTGTGCTGCCACGCCAATGAGCAAAGATAATCTTAGACCCACTGCTAGGGCAGGCATGAGCAGGGCTGTCTCACTCTACTCTGGACATTCAGGGAGGGATCCAGGATGACTTTTCTCTGCAACATCCTCCCAGAGCTTCTTCATGAGGTTGATTCAGCTCCACCACATGTTCTTTTGCAGGGGGTGGGGGTGGGAGTGGGGGAGAACTGCCCCCTACTACAGAACAGCCACAGAGGCTCACAGTGTCCTGGAATATAGCTGTTTGTACTGAGATTTTTCTACTGTGCAGTGAGTTTGACGGGTTATTTCCGCGTATGATGTATTTCCCCAGGAATCACCATGCTATAAGTGGAAGGGTCTTCTGTATGTTAGTCTCCACCCAGACCAGGCCCCACATCCTGACCTGGTACCTCTTTCAGCCTCCTGAGCTCCGGTTCTGCGTCTCACTCTCCCTCTACCCAGGTTCACCTCCCCAAATCCAGGTCTGTCCGACAGGGTTGAACACCTGAGAGTGTGTCTTTGTTGATACCCCTCAATTTACCACGTCTCTTCCAGACTCCTAGACGACAGGCAGATCAAAGAATGGGACAAGATATGCATTCCACATCCCTGAGAGTGCCTAACTGTTCAGTTTCTAGAACATTCTATAGTAATTAGGTGGTTGTTGCCTGTCACATGTCTCAGATGTTCTGGTTCAGCAATCCCTCTAGGTACATGCTAAGGAAAGAAGACCAACACAGAAAGGGGTAGATATAAAGATTTTCACAGAGCTGCGGTTTCTAAGCACATAAAATTCTAAGTAAATCTAGATGCCCACCTAAAAGGGACTGACTGCAATTACTTTTATACCCACACACGGGAAGTAACATCAAGATGGGGAAGATTTGACCTGACAGCTGTTCTTATGAAGAGACCTGGAGAGGTTTCAGCTGACTATAAGATTGATGTGAGCTGATGCCGGCACACAGCTGAGGCTCTGTGCCATGCTCAACAGAAAGCCAGGAGCAAAAAATAGCCCTGGTGCAGTTGTCAGATCACAGCAGAAGCCTCTGCATCTCAGAGCGAGGCTGGAGGTGGCAGACCTTTCATCTTAACCCTTCCCAGCCCCCTGCAGACATTGCTAATCTATCCCTGACTCCCTCCTGCTGATCTTGGGTGGAGCCTCAGCTGGGTTCCACATAGAATCCCTACATCTGTTCCTAGCTAGCACGGGAGATAGACCCTGTGGGTCAGACCCAAATTACTGAAAGCTGGGTCATCTGGGCAGGATAGGCTAGAAACAGCCCCTCTCAGTGTACATGATCCTTTGCTTAAGCCCCAAAGGATGATAAGAATGATTTCTCCATGGAGAAAAGAAAATACTATGTCTCTTGTAGTCCCAACATGAGAAAGGAGGTGGTGAGCACTCCCCCTCTGGAGGTATGTGATATGCACGGGTCATCCCCAGGAGTGGGAAATACTGCTTGCCTGACTGGAAGTCTCACCATCCCCATGGGACAGGTCTCAATCTGTAACCTTTAGTTACAACTCTTGGCCTCTGAGCGTTGTGCTATCATCTGATCTCAGTCCCCACTCGTTTTGGAGGCCTTGCCACTTCCCACCTGTACAGCAACTGGATTGTGTGCATGTGTGGTTCTTCAGCAGATGGGGCATGAGCTCCCATGCTCAAGAAGGGGTCATGGTGACTAGGCAGGCCTGGTGCCACCATGGACAGGTGCATGCCCTGCCCCAGGTCTCCCTTCCTATTTGAGGACTTCAGGCTGACTCAAAAGGACAGCTTCCCACCCTCTCCAGTCTCAATAGTTTCTGCCTTACAAGAACAGATGGTTTGTTAGTTTTGTAGACGGAGTAAGGCAGAGATCACACAAGAAATTCCAGAGTCCCTGCTGCCCCAATGCACAAGGCACAGGATAACTGCTTACTGCTTTTCTGCTTGCACATTGACTGCAGCTGTATGGCATGAGCAGGGATAGTGGTGTCTCACTTTTCCATTCCAGTGCCAGAGAACAGAGAGTGGCTGTTGCTTGACATAGCAGTGTTGATACAGTGCCATCCTGCACAGAGAGGGCTCCACTCATAAAAGAAACACACTTTCTAAAGGCTGGTTACTCTGACTTGAGCTGGGAGGGGCCCAGCTACCCAGGGCAGCCTCATGACTGGGACCTCTGAGGCTCTGCCTCAGGTCAGAGAAAAAGTCTGCATGTCTGGACTAAAAAGCTCCAGGGAACATGAGGCACTCTGACCAGGCCCCAGGGGCCAACTAAATGCCACATCCTGGCTCTGGCCCTGGCTCTAGCTTGAGCTGTGTGTGAGTCCGGGTGGGGATAAAGGCCTTGGCCTTTTTGTCTTGGATGTCTCTAATTATGGCCTGTGAAGTCATGAATGACTTTTTCTCTAGAAAAATGTTAGTCAGAAGTGGCTCCAGACAGCAGTGCTGGCATAGCAGCAGAAGGGACCTGCTGTTTACCACCAGTAAGTAAGGTGGTGGAAGCAAGCTAAGGTCTATACACCTAGGAATGTTCAAGGCTTCTCATATAACTCAGCCCACTCCCCATCCCACACAGCAAAACAGGGAAACCAAAATTCAGGCAGGCTGGCTTGAGCCCAGCACTGACCCACATCCCCTTGGTTTTTCTTCCTTGAGATTGAGAATCACACACAGTCTTACCTGAGATGAAACAGCACAGGTCCTACCCATACCCATACACACTGCCCGTCACCTACACAGGACTTAGAATACGTAACCCAAAGACAGTGCTATGAAAAGACGCAGTATACGATAATGTTTGGGGAACAAGCAGCAGACATCTCCTGGGGAACCACCCCCTCCAGAGCAGGCTGGGACTGGGCTAGAGGACCCATGCTATCTGGGAAACCTAGCTGTGGTTAAACACTCACATGAAAGCACCTTGGACCAGACTCTAGGTAGTCTGCACCTGCCTGAGCCAAACAGTCTCCTGATATATATGTGCCTCCTGTGCTTCTCTAGACAGGGTTTCTGATTTCCAAAATATAGGCTGGAGTAAGTTAGGCCAAGCAGTCCTAGTCTTCACAAGCTCCCATGAGGGCTTCTGTATGGCTCTTAGTTGCTTAGGTGGCACTAGTTGAGGTTGATCAAGGACAGGGAACAATCTTGGTCTCTTCCTGGGCTTGGGGTTCCATGTGCTCCATCATAGCCTCGGGGTTGGCTGGGTGGGGTTGTTAACACAGACCAGGGCAGAGTCTGGGGAGGAAGTGAGAGGATTGTGTCCTCTATGCATGGGTAGGGCTGGCACAGCTCAAGAGGGGAGGCTATCACCTTAGATCTCTGTAGGGCAGTCCTAGAGCCAAGGGGGCAGGGTCTATGTGACAAGTGACAGGAGCAGAAAGGAGGCAGTGACTTGGAGGGTTTGCTGGAGGGGGGAGGGCGCTCATTGGGAACATTAATTAGTTTCCTGAGTGACTATGATCCACCCTACTCCCTGGGTAGGCCAGAGCCAGCTCAGGTTAACCATTTGGACACACTGGCCCTCCATTCTGTGGCTCATAGAGGCTTCAGATGAGTCCGGACTTTAGTCATGGCAGCTCTTGGTCCTTTCACACTGGAATATCCCCAGGCTGCTGTGTCCCCAGGAGCAGAGTGCAAAGACACAAAAGACTGGGTAAGGGGAAAGAAAGAGGTGGGGAAAGCCACTTCTTGACAGGCCCTCTGCCCCCTTGGTAAATGATTCCTGACAGGACTATGCACTTCTGGTGATGGAGAGAGTCTCTCCTAGAGAGGGACCCAGAAGACCTGGAATGAGTAGAGAGTGGAGGGCAGACAGGGAAGGTGTTGACACATCCAGGGGGATCTAGGTAGGGGATCCATCCACCAGAGAGCCATGAGAGATCAGAGTATGAGCCCTGCACTCAAAGTTCCAGATGCAGCCAGGTCTGGAACGTAGGAGCTGTGTTGGGGGATGGGGGGTTATTGGGAATACAAGAGTAAAATAAAGACTTAGGGCCCAAGTGTTCAGGGGGCACATGGGCCCTGACAAACATTCAACCAACATTGCCAGAGCTCCAGCTGGGTAACCAGGAGCAGAGCTCTCAAACTGAAAGCTGATAACAAGCACTTCTACCAGTGCAGAAACTTCCCCTTCAGGGCTAGATGGAGGTGGAGTGGGGCATCAGGTAGGATCAGATTTCTGCTTTTATCCTGTTCCCAAGTTTGCATTAATGAGGACACAGATAATCAGAAGATCCAACAACCCAGCAAGGCAGCAAGGCAGGAGCCCTCAGAGGCAGGAGCTATGTTCTAGTCCTCCCACCTGCAGGAGGGCAGCTTATCCTCTTGGCCATTCTCTCACCCTTCCCTTGGCCATTCCCTTGCCCATTTATTGGCATCCTTAAAGCAGAGCCAGCTCTGACCACTTGGCTGTCCTCCCTGCCACCAACCAGAGGACACTGCCCTTTGGCCTTTTCACATAGCCTCTCCCGTAGGTCCTTCAGAGCCTCCTCTGTTACCTGCTTCCTCCCCTCCCCCAATAACAGCAGTGATATAATCAAAGCATAGCTCCAACCACATGGCACCTCAGCTCCCACCCAGGTCTTGGAAATCATGTCATCACTATGACCCAGAAGACTTACAAGATCTAGCCATGCCTCCTGCCCTATCTCCCCAGGACCCAAAGGACCACCAAGCTCAGCTTAATCCCACTAGTCTCCTGGCTATTCATCTACAATCCAGCTCCTACCCAGGAACCTTTTTATATACTCTGAATGGCAGCTGCAGGCTCTGGTAGGGTGAGGAGAAGGAATTGGGGCTGGAGGTATCTGTGGGAGACTGTGGCTAAGAAAGAAAATGAAAGATTGGGTGGGAGTCAAGGTGCTGGACTTCAGGCAGGGCAGTGGTTCTGATATCGGCACAGGGGACAGAGGCAGGAGCAGAGTTTTAGGAGGAGCTGCCAGAAGCAGGGCTCTGGGCAGGGCTGGGCTCTCTTAGGCCAGTCAGCTGCCCACTCCTCCATACCACAACAATCCACAGCCTGAACTCAGCACTGGGCAGCTCAGGATCACTTTGGCCCATGCTTTCTATAGAGACTGGGGTCTAGGACTCATGGCTTCTGTGGCCAAAGGCATCCTGGGCACTTACAAAACCTTGGGGCTACTCTAACACAAACCAAGCATCACTCTCATGGGGATGCTGGCCTAGCTCCAGTTTCACAGCTTTACTGACTTGCTACTGATCCCAGCTGGAGAGAGATACACTGCAGCCCTGCTCCAGCCCACAGCCTGTGGCATTCTCTGACTGCCTGCACCAGACTACCAGAAACCACCTTTATATATGTAGAAAAATATGGGTCTCTAAACAATGGGCTTTTCAGAGCAGTGGCTATTTTTAGAGCTCTGCTTACTGAACTAACACTCAGCATTTCCCCAACTTGTCAGCTGCTGCCCAGAGCCAGGCAGGCAGCAGGAGGATCAGAGGTCAGGATCTGGGGGCTTCTTGAGCCATTTGGGGGCCATTCTGGTGTGCAGACACAGATGTCAGTTTGGGGTTGCCCCAGGCTCACAGGAGGTATGGCTAGCAGCCTGCCTATGTGCCCCACTCAGTTCAACATGGAACCTGCCCTCCTGACAACTGTTCTTTGTCCACCGTGCTCTGGGTTGGAGCTGTATATCCGGGATTAAATATCAGCTTTTTTCCTGAGCCTCAGTTTCCCTTCCTCATGTGGGGTAATGCTGCCCCTCTGTGACAATACAGTTGGTGAGAGTGTCTGAGAGCCCAGAGGGCAGGCTGAGCAAGAACTGTTTCCTCAGTGTCCTGGGCAGCTGACCTCACTGTCTGTTCATCAGTCCATCACCACAGGGAAGGAAGAAAGGGCTCTGTGTCCCTTGACCCAGACCCCAAAGCAAGGCTCTCAGTGTCCTGTCCTGTCAACAACATGTTCTTGAAGGCTGGTCATCCTTCCGGCCTTTGAGCCAGCCCAGGACACTGAAACCATCTACCACCCCATCAAAAGGAACACAAGGGTCCGGCTATGCACAAACAGTCCCTAGCCCAGGGTATGCCTGGTACCCATGTGAACAGTGCAGGTGTCTTGGGAGCCTAGCCATGAGCACCCTATCAGCAGCAAGCAGGAGTGAGGACAGTGACACCTACAGTTACCATCACTTGGTCTCTCCCTATGAGGTATCCATTTGCTCACAAGACAACCCCAGTACCCAAAAAGGGCTGGGCACAGCAGATAAAATAGATAAATGACAATGATAGTGAAGAACTTGAGTAAGTGGGACCAGCACTTTTGACCCAGAGCCCAGTAAACAGGCAGGGTCAAAGCCACAAGGAGATCAGAAAAGACAAGGATATGGTCTGGTGCATTCCTCTCTCCCACGCAATGTCTCTCATGGGTGGGAGGCCTGCAGGAGGGAGGCTTGCATGCTAGGAAGCTACACTGTAGAAAAGCCATAGACTCCACATAGACACAAACTCATCACAGCATAGTATGGTTCCTGGGGCTCAATCCAACAGGTATGGAGGACAATGCAGAAGTACCCTTTGGAACACACTGGGATCACCTTCAGGGCTACTGAATCTGTCCTGGCCCACTTCTCACAAACCCAGGATGCCTCTAGAAGCTATGCCTTAGCAGGCCAGACAAAGGCAGTAGGAGCAGAGTCCCTGCCTGACACAGGCTGGCAACCCACACCCTTACTTTGGAAGAAAGCCAGCTGGCAAAGGGGACAGGAGGCTCTGGGTGGGGGGCAGAAGCAAACACCCTGCAATCAAGCCCAGCCAGACCTCAGTCTAGCAAGGTGTCATTCACACAGTCACCACTATCATTCTGCAGAACATCCCATCATGCTTGAGGATGCTGTCCCACATCCCAGGACAAGAGTACCAAACAGGCCTAAACTCAGGAAAGCTTACATTAATGGCCCGCTGTGGGCAGCCTTTCCAGACTCTAGACCAAGGCCAGGATAAGGGTAAGGTCTATCCACCTGGCTAGGAGGCTGGGCAGTTCCTGATCATAGGAAGCCTCTAAGTGCATAGGGCTCCCAGTAAATTATTCCAGCACAAATTGGCAGTATGCTGTGTGGTTCCCACAATGTTTTGTCTTAAAAATTAGAATAAACTAGGCATGGTGCTACATGCTAAATCTCAGCACTTGGGAGTCTGAAGCAGAAGGATCACAAGTTCAAAGCTGGTCTGGGCTATAACAGTGAGCTCTTGTCTCAAAACCAACCAACCAACCAACCAACCAACCAACTAACCAACCAACCAATGGATGAACCAAATAAACCAAAGAAAACAAAGAGTAAGTTGGCACCATTTTAACATCTAGAGATTAAATACAACAATTCTGACTTGAGAGGGAACAATCACTAAGAACCCAGCCACCTGGGCCTACAATCCAGGGGTGGAAGCCGCAGCAAGCTCTAGAGTGCTTATACTTAGACTCTGCCACAGTCCCCACTGATCTCATCACTTACCCACAGCAGCCTTCAACTCTTCTCACACACACCCTTCCTGTCTGTGGAGATTTGTGTAAGGCTGAAATTCAAGGCCCACTCCTCAATCCCAAGAAGCCTCATTGAGAAGGCAGAGTCACCGGGGCAGAGCCCTACAGGGATGGGGATGGTGGGGAGCTGAGGCCTTGCTCTTGGTGGGTCCTCAGAATGTGGTTTTTATCAGACTCCACAAAGGTCGCCTCATTACACTGACCACAGCCCACTCATAGTAGGTCATGAGAACGGCCATGCCTCTGTCAGGACAGAATGTAAGAAGTCACCAGATGGCAGTATTTACTTCAAACCATCAGGGTGTCTTGCCCTGCCCACTGAGAATGTCAGCCCTAGTTTAGGATGACATATCATGGCTCCCAAGGTACCGGGGCTGAGCTGGTGAAGTGCTGCATGACCTGAGGCAAGTGACCACACCTCTCTGTGCTCACATTGGCTAATGCCCTTGACCACTGGGAACAAGCAGTCAAGCAAAGACAAACCTTGCCAACAATAGTTCCCACACTGGGCTATTCTGCCCTATGCCACTGACTAGAGAAGGGCTCAACCCTAGGACTCTGTTCCACTCATCCAGGGGAGAAAGGGGACATGAAGAATGTTCTATGCCGCCACCCACCCAGCTGAACTCTTGATGCCTCTGGAGTCAGACACATCTTGGAGAGTTGGAAAAGCTCTGTTCACTCCAAATCACTCCCTGCTGGGTCCAGGAGCAAAGTTCCCCACAGTTGCCACTATGTTCTTATCTAGCCCCTCCCCTTCTTGTTTTCATGGACCACTCCCTGCAACCCATCCTCTGCCAACTTACCCCAGCTAGCAGGGCAGCTCTTGTTGGTTTTGAATGCACAAAGATGACCAGAAGCTTCCGACCCTGGGGCTTGCGCGGAAAGATTTTTCAGAATACACATACACACACAGAGCCAAAAATCTTCCCAGCTGAGCCAAATTAAATACAGAGTCCTCTAGTTATTTCCATACGCGCAAAATGGACTTAAATAAAGCAGCTCTCTGTGGTAGGCTCCAGCAGACAGGGCCAGGCTGGGCCCAGGGACACCCCAGGAAGGGGGGGGGGAGGCACAGGCTGGGCAGGCAGCCCTGGAGAGTATGGGCTTCGCCCGGGAGAAAGAGGCCTGTGTGACAGGCAGCCTCTTAGCCTACCCTGCTGCCAGAGGTGCAGCTCCCAGAGGCCCCAAGTAGATGGCAGAAGTGGGCAGAAAGCACTGTAAACTACTCCTGCCCCACCTGATACATGGGCAGTCCACCATAGTTAGCTTAGAACTCACACACAGTGACCACCAGCACCTACAAGGAGCCGCCCCTGGATATTGTAATTGGTAAACTTCTGAAGACACATTGGTTTTCTTTCTTCCCATTTTGTGGAGGAAGAAAGTATGACACAGAGAGGTGAAAACTTAACCAAGGCCATAGGCTTCGCAGAAGAAAGGGGGAATGTATCAACTGGGATGTAGACCACCTCAAGAGTAGACAGCCCTTGTTCCCTGCCTAAGTCACCTGAGACCCTCTGGGGCCAGCCCACTACTGCTTGTCACTCAGGGCAGAGCAGCCAGCAGGACTTTATACTGTGTTTTCAGTCCCCTGAGATCCTCATGTGACCACAAGCCCAGAAGAGCACCACCCCTGACTCTCCACATCACTGGTACACAAGGCCCTCTTCCAGTGACTGTATACTCTTCAGGCAGGGACTGTGACTACAGATCAGGGACTGGGGTCTCTGTGGGCCTGCACTTCTCAGCCATAAAGTAGGAATACCAGCTAGGTGCACTGGCATGTGCCTTTAATTTCAGCACTTAGGAGACAGAGGCAGGCGGACTATACACACAGAGGTGAGTACAAGGCTAGCCTGTTCAACACAGTGAGTTCCAGGACAGCCAAAGCTATGTAATAAGACCCTGTCAACAAAACAAAACAAGGCGAAGTAAGGTGGAAATACCATGAACATACAGGGCTTACTGATGACACACCCACAATCCTTAACTGGGGCCTAAAGGTCAGGAGGTGCTTCTGGGAGTCTTGTCCCTGCAGCATACCCTGGCAACAGGTGAGAGGTGATGAACAGGAGGGTCAAGGAGGGGAAGGACCCTGTGGAAGCAGCAGTATCTACACCCAAGGTGGAGGTGGAGTCTGACCTAAGAATGCTCCCTGTACTGAGACAGAGCCAGAGGCAATTTGGGTCTTTTCTAACCAAACTTGATTGAGTCCTGTCCCTTATGTGGCAAGAACTGTGGTAGACATCAAGGTTAGTCATAATAATGACAGCAACTTACACCTGAACACCTACTATATGTCAGTCTCATTATTAGAGACCTATTACTATATGCTAGGCTCCAAACATAGCACTGAGAGCTAGCCAACTCCCAAAAGTGCAGGTCAAGGGAGGTATCAAGGGAGCCTTAGTGAGACAAACTCAGACAGCGAGGAACAGTAGAGTTGAGAAGGGGACAGAAAACTTCTCCAGGACTTGAGCTGTAGGTACCCACTGGATCCCTTGGGAGAAGTGTGGTGTTAGCTACTGAAGTTGGGCCTGGGCTGAGGTGGAACCAGAAACCCTAGATAAAGGAGAAAGGGGCTGAACAAAGGCTAAGGACCCTGATACTGAACAGCAGCATGTCAAAGGAGACAATAGGCTAAGCTAAAGGAAACAAGCAGAGAGAGGCAAAAGTCAAAGCTTGACTCAGCATGCTACACTCAGCTGAGAACCAGAGTGAACAGATCACATGGGAGAGGCCCAGAGCCCATTCCATGGCCTCACTCTCAGGGGTCCTAGGGTGACAGAGAAATAAGTCTTATACACAACCAATGAGTGAGCCACAGACACAGCCTCTTCCAGACATCAGGCATCCTGAATGGGTCAGGCATTAGTACATCACTAACTGGGAGCTGGCCCAAGCCCAAGGTTCTTAGAATAGCCATCATGGCCAGGGGCTGTGCAAGGCACCCACCCCAGGGACAGCATATCTCCAAGGCCAGGATAAGGATGACCATGAGATAGGCCCTAGATTCAAAATCAGAGGAATTTGCTTGAAAATAGTAGATGGCAATAAGATGAGCTACTCATATGATTCATTAATTCTCTACTTCCATGGGCATTTGAAATTTTCTGTAACGGGCTTGGAGATATGGCTCAGCACTTAAGAACACTTGCTGTTCCTACAGAAGAAGTGAATTTAACTCCCAGCACCCACGTGGAAGCTTACAAAACCAGTTCCAAGAAAACCATTGCCCTCTTTTGGTCTCCTTGGGTACTTGATACACATATACTGCATATACATACATGCAGGCAAACACTCATATACACATAAAAATAAATCTTTTTTAAAAGAAAGAAATTTTCTCTAAAAAAGGCTTAGTTAAGGGATTTGCTATTTACATAAGTACTCTTGCCCTCTGGGTGCATTTTGCCTCAAAACAGAACAAACTCAAAGTACATACACTCAAGCCCTGACTGCAGAGTCAGGCCCAGAGTGGCTCTCAGCAGGCCAGAGTGGCTGTGTCTCCTGCTTCCAGCAGCAAAGAGCCATTCCCCATTCCCAATTCCACCAGGACTCACTCTTGGAGACCCACCACCATGACCCAGTGTGATGACTGGACTCAAGCATTTTAGCAGGACCACAGAATGTCTAGCTGGCACTGAACTCCCACCACCTGCCTGGACTGATTCAGCCTTCCTCTCATTGTGGTGAGTAGAGAGTGGACCCTATTCTGTCTTGAAGCCCATAGGACAATCCTGAGAAACAACAGAGAACTTCCTGCAGCTGGCAATGGGTCCAAAAAGGCAAGACCATTAGGTACCCAAAGCTCTTCCATCCTCTGCAAAGTGACAGTGCACCCAAGCACCCATTCTATGGTGGCATGCAGAAGCCCTGCACTGTCAGTGGGGGCCTGGGTGAGCCCAGAAGGGTCCTGTAGGCTCTGATCTATCCATAGCTGCTACTTCAACCCTTCTGACTATCTTCAACCAGGGTTCTAAGTCTGCGTGTCATATCCCCATAGTGCCAGAGATTCTGGCATCAACCAGAAACCCTTGCCTGTACACAGTAAAGCTCAGTTCTTCTGTACAGCCTCAGTTTCCTTGCCTGTAAATCAGAATGATGGGAGCAATTCCACAGTGTTCATGGGCAGTTCATGAGTGTGTGTGTGTGTGTGTGTGAGTGTGTGTGTGTGTGTGTGTGTGTGTGTGTGTGTGTGTGATTCAAAGGCCCTGGAGTGTAGCTTCTGTTGTTCTTATTCTGTTGCCTGGACACATCCCAATCGCAAGCCTGAGCTAACATCAGACCCACTAAAAGTAGTTGGGGTTTGCCTAAACTCAGCACCCTCTTCTTTCCAGTTGTCACAGTCTGGGCACCTGTTGTGTGCGATACCCATGTTGCCTCTGCCTGCACAGTCCCCACTGATAGATAAGGCAGCGGCAGCTCAGCACGGTGACCACTTGTCCCAGCAGAACGTCTAAAACTAGGCAGATCTGGGACTCTAGTCAGGTTCCTTCAGCTCTGGTTGCCACCCCCTAGCTACTGACATCACTTCTTAATCTACGGTGGTGGTAGGGGTGGTTAAGGAGCCCTTGTCATCTCCCCCTCTAGGACTGAAGCTAAGCCCTGAGCCCTGGCCTCAGGTGCCAGATCAGGACCAGAACCACCAGCGTGGCCCAAAGCTCCATCCAACACAGGCCACCCACTGAACCCAGGGCCCCAGAGCCCTACTCCATCTGCCTATGGGCTGGGCACTCTCCTCAAGGTCTGCAGTACCCAGTATCCCTGGCTTTTCGATTCTGCCTCATAGAGCATGCAAGCCAAGCCTCCCTCTTTACCCTAGCTGAATGGCAAGCCACCTTGCTGGGCACACCTTCCAATGGCTGGGCAAGGCAATTCCTTCCATCTCTGTGTGCTTTTTTTGCAGCTCTTAACAGTACTACAAAGACAAGAGCCTGTGACCCATCATCACTTCCTTCTGGTCTGCCCCATTCCTGCTCTGCCTTGTCAAAAGCACAACAGTTCTTGGCCCCCTCACTGCTATGTCTGCATCCCTCCCTCTTTTAAAACTAGTTTTCTAAACTAGTTTCTGTGGCCAGAAAGTGAAATTAACTGCTCCTGTCCAGCAAGACATTTTCCCTGAACAAGCAACACGGCCCTGTCCTAGTGCTGGGGAGCCACACCAGCCTGAATACTCAGTGTCACCACCTGTTATCACTGGTTTCTGTACACCACTACACACTGGCATGTGAATTAGTGTCTCCTGTCCTCACAGCTACCCCACAGCCACCTGCCATCATCTACATTTCATAAGTGGGGAAACTGACGTATCAGATGTGATTAAGTCACAGAGGCACCAGAGAGCAGAGCTGAGGCTATGGTCAGGGCACAAGTGGGTGGTCCAGTAACAAGTCTGCTCCCAACAAATAGCCTGAGCATCCTCATCTACAGGTGACCACAAGGGTCTTCACAGAAATGGAAACAGGAAGCCAAAGGGGGAAATCAACAGTCTTTCTAGGTGGCCTCCTCTTGAGGGAGAGGTAACCCTTCAAAGCCTATTAATAAACACACAAACAACAACAAAACCCATCAGAATAAAAGACAATTATAATCACTGCCTAGTAAAGGCTTCATGGGACGGACCACAAGCTCTGGTCCCAATGCTCTGCCTGCATCTGAGTGCTCACACCACCCAGCTTCCAGTCAAAAGAGAAACAAAGTACCAGGCACTTCTTTTAAAGAGAGTCTCTGGGAGAATGGATTCAGGATTCGGACAGAATCCAACCCAGCCTGGGCAGCAGGCAATTTGGGGGAACCCTTTCTGTTTGTGTGCACGAGAGGCTGCTCCCAGCTGGGGCCTCTTCCAAATCTTCCAGTTTATTAACCATGCTCCTCCCCTCCAGGGGATTAAGCTCACCGCCCACAGCCATCTGTCCTTTCGTGTCAGAAGCCATGGCTTCCCTCACCATGTGGAAGCCTGCACTGGTCCCTCAGTGAAATCAGGGGATAGTCAGTTTTTGTCCCTGGCACCCCAGACCATACATAGCTGAAGCTGGGGCTGCACACAGGATTAAAGTTTTTTGTTTTTTAAGTGCTACCCACATACCCCTGGTAGAGTCCAGAGAAGTGATTCTTGTGGTCTGTGGGGAAAGAGATGCCAGGAGAGGCCGGCACATTGTCATTGACCAAGGTATAGTCTGGGGCACTTGGGAAAATTTTGGAAGTCTTGACACAAGAGGATACCAGATCTATTTACACTACTGTTATTTTTGCCAGATATGAGTTGCCCCAGAGGAAATAGATCCTGGCTGTGGAGCACACAGGCCCTGAAGCCAGGCAGACAGGGTGCAAATCCTAGCTCAGCCCTCCCTGGCTGAGGACTCTGTACAGCTTCCCCTTATATCTGAAATGAGTGATAGAAGCCTGTACTCCTAATTGGAAACACACACACACACACACACACACACACACCACTGCTATGCACAGCCATGTGGCTATTACTGTGCTGATCTTTGAACAGAAAGGAAAAGCAAATTCAGTGAGACTCCCAGTTTTGTAAGCAGAGTCTCATGAAAGCTCTATAGAGTGCCTTCAGTTCAAACTGAGCTGTCACTGTGTCGAGAGACCTTGCACCAAGAGAATAAAATGTGAAGGAAGCCACTTCCATGATGTACAGAGAAGCTGTGGCCATGTACAAATGACACAGACAAACTCTAAGCAAGTGGCCTCAGAGAGTGTTCCCATGTAGGGTCCCTAAACCAGTCTTCAACCTAGAAGAAGAGAAGATGGTAGGGACAATTTTAATCCAGCAGTGTTGTGGAAGGGAAAAGCTGGACAGTGACAGTCGCAACCACTCACTGGGCTTCTGTGGCAGAGATGCTCACTTCATCCCACCCCCACTCACAGTTGTAGTCTCATTTCATGGGTGAGACAATCAAGGCTCAGAGAGTGGAGGTGATGTACCTAACACTGCTCAACCAGAAGAGCCAAAGTGACATACAGAATAACCTCTATCTCCCCAAAGTCAGGCCAAAGAGATGCTCAGTAAATGTCATGGGAATGAAAGAACACAGACAGGCAAGCCTAAGGCTGAGTACATCTTGAGTTAACCTCTTCCAGGTCAGGAGAGCATGCCATCCCTGTTCACACTTGTATTCCTGGATGCAGTGGTCAGTGTGATAGCGGGGCCAGGTGCTGTGGATCACTCAATAAGGGCACTGCTGTGGAAGCCAGAGTTGGGACAGGCCCAGCTGGCACCATGCCATATCTCCCAATAATTGCCATCAGTTTCCCTCTGCAGCAGCTCCTGCAGTGGATCAGCCAGATCCTCTAAGGCAACAGCAATTAATTCTTGAAGAGCCTTAATGGCCTTTAAAGTCATTAGGATCAGCTTTTGAGGACTCAGGGTAAATCTCACTCAACAGCCTTGAGCCTCCTTTCCCCAGACAAACACACCTCTCCCAGGTCTCCAGCCACGGCACAGCCCCAGCCCACTAGAGCTTGGTGGTTGCCTTGCCTCTGTGCTTACTGGGCGGATATTTCACACGTCATCACCATTCAAAGGAAATTTACAAAAGAGGAAGGAAGAAAACGCAGCGGGTCACTGGCAGCTGGGAAGAGCACAGTGCTGACTTGGACAAACTGGACAGCAGACTGGAGGTCCCAGGGCTGGCCAGCCATGGAAGGCCACCCACACCCGCAAAGCCCCTACCAGGCACTACTGTCATGCCCTATCATTAAAGGGGAAACTGAGGCCCAGAGGGCTGTAGTAACTTGAATTAACTCAAAAAGTGAGCTGTGATTTGAAGGACTTTGTCTCCCTGAGCCACCTTCCTGATGCTCTGAGCTGCTCTGAACTCCTGATGCTCTAGCAAACCATGATTCCACGTCTGCAGAATGGAGCCAGGTAAATGTGGCTATACATGTGTATGCACACATTCACACACACACACACACACACCCTGAGGGCCTGTCCAATCCCCTCCACAAACACCCATCTGCCCAGTCATCAGGCTATTCAACCAAGCAGCTGTCAGTTTTGTCTGTGTTTTAAGCCAAAGCTGTGTAAATATTAGCACAACTAGTTCATAGTCCAACTTCCTCGAGCAAAAACCTGAAGTCCTGGCAGTGGCCTCCAGAGGCCTAGCCTCCATCCCAACATCTGGGCCTGAGCCTCTTGGGCTGCTGCGGTCCAGGGTATGGTCACTGGGGTCTCTGTTTTTGCTTGTGTTCTTTTAGAAAAGAGAGGTAAACAACCCTGTGTTGCTGTGACATGGGAAAACACTGAGGCAATAGGTGACCCATGCTATTCAAGAAGCCTGAGCATGCAGAGTCATGAACCTGTGGTAACAGAGACTGGGTTAAGTCTCTGGAGCATGCTGGCTCCTAGCTGAGTTTAGGGAGCAGGTGAAAGGACTTTAGGTAAGACGCAATAAAGTCCCAGGAAGGCTGTATTCAAAGGAGCACCTAGCTCAGCCTTTGCAGCATCCACTAGTCTCTCCAGCCCTTTTTAGGCTTCCTTAGAAACTGTGTGTGTGTGTGTGTGTGGTGGGGGTGGGGTGGGAGTGGGGGTACCCATTTGCTCTATGGCTGATGGGCTGCACCTGAGCAGGGCTCCTTGATCTCCAGGACACCTAGCACCACTATGGCTACAGAGCAGCCATCAAGCGGCAACCCAGAACCAGAGTCTAGGCAGGAACCCAGTCTGCAGCTGGAAGAGGGACAGAAATACAATGGAAGCATCCATGAACACACTAGCTAAAGTGGCAACACTTGGAGGTTCTAATGGAGAGAAGAAGAAAAAAAAAAACCCTTATCCCCTTCAGCTCCAGGGGAGAAGAGGTGTCATCAGAAACTGCTGACCCATTTCTCATGGTTATGCTGTGACCATGGTTACCCCTAGACTGCTGGCTGCATGGAGACTAAAAACACAACTCTGAGCTACATTCACTGCTGGGCCCCTCCCAGATCTCAAGGGTAGAGACTAGTATACATACACTAGGCACTCAATAAATCACAGAACCTTAGTACTGATGAGATTGAAAGGAAAAACTCTTTGCTGTCTTGCAATATGAGGGTGTTGGTATCACAGGGCAGGAATGCAAACACTGGATGGGACAGCTGAGGAAGTGTGAAGGGTGTTGAGCACCTGTGGGATCTGATGGTGAACCCCAATCCCAAGCAAAGTCCGCAATTCAAGACAGATAGTCCTGCAGCTGCATCTGGCCTGGCTTTGGCCTCAGATGTTGAGAGCACTGGGTTTAGGAAATGGGCCCCTTCCCCACAGTCCACATAAGTTTCAGACCCAGAACTCCAGGCTTGGTAATGCAAAGTACACTCATGTTCTCATTGCAACTGCTAAGCAGGCTTTTGGGGAACTTTAAAATAAAAGATTAAAAGACTCTAGGTGGGCTTCCCCCAGAGAGGCTCAGTCCACTTGTTAACAATCCCCTCAGCCTCACACCCCTGCTCATGGAGGGGGCTGCAGACAGCTCAGGGGCAGCTGTGCTGCTGAGCAAGAGGAAATCAATATTCCTAGCACATACACACACAGTCTCCCTTCTCACCATAAACCCAGGCCTAGGGTACTCAGACAGCCTTCCATAGGCCACTAAAACCAAGACTTCTCTGAGCCATCAGACTCCTTCCTGGACCAGGCACAAGCTTTACTCCAGCATGTAAACAACACCCACCATCCCGGCCAGCAGCCCATTCATATCTGTACTTGGTCAAAAACAGCAGCCACAGAAACTCCAGATACCCTAGAACCGGCCCAGGTGGCCTTCCAGGTGTGCAGTATCTAATACACACACACACACACACACACACACACACACACACACACCTGGAGCTGGGGTCTCCCTGACAGAGTAGCTACATAATGCAGACAGACCCAGGGTTTCCAACGATCAGACTTGTAGGAGAGGCCCCTAAACAGCTTGTGCACTGAAATCACACACAAAACACAGGCAGAACTGGGTAGTCTCCCTGACACAGACTCCTGGCCATTTGCTGTCTTGCCCTTTACATACACACCGAATCTAGCTTCCCACTCATTCCCACAAAACTCCTGTCCCTACAACCACTTTTCTCCTTACACGTCCTCACTAACAGAGACCCGCTTCTGGCAGGCAGGCTAGGTAGGCGTCCTGCCCCGACAGTTACACGCATCCCCGCAGCCCCTTTCCGGCACCCACTTGCAAGATCCCCACCGCTGGCAATCCCATCGCGGCTGGGGCCCACCTCCTCCCGCCGGCCTCCGCCCTCGCCTGGCCTTACCCGCTGTCAAGCTCCAGCTCCAGCAAGGACTGGGTCCTCTCTGAGTTGCAGTGCAGGCACCACATGACGACCGCTACAGGAGCGGCCCGGGCCGGCGCCCCGGGACCCAGGCCGAGCCGCGCACCCGCGACTCCCCCCGCGGCCGCCGGACCCTGGGGCCGATCCCGGAAAAGCTGTCCGCCCGCTACGCGCCTTCGCCAGTCCCTCCGGCCCTGTGCCCGCAGGTTCACGCAGCCCTAGGCCCGTGAGTCCAATCACCAGCCAGGCGCGACCCTTCCGCTGCCGCCCGCCAGGCGTAGCTCAAGTCCGGCCGGAGGAATGTGGTCGGTAGGGGGCGGGGCCGCAGGGGGGAGGTGGGGCTCTTGTGGGGGCGGGGCCAGAGCCGTGAGTTCCGGGAGGAGCGCAGATTATGCTCCTGTTCCCATAACAGCAGAATCCCAGGCTTGCTGTACTGGGTGCTGTACTGGATGTCTTCCCCACTTATAAGCGCAACAGGTAGAACGCGCTGAAAACCTCAATGTGCGCCAATCCCGACTGGCTTCAGTGTACACAACATTGCACCCCCAAACAGCGGAGCAAGTTCCAGGGCTCTGGCATGCCTATCCCAAATCTGGTGGAGATTTGTTTCTCTTGAAACAGTCACACACCCTTTATAGCCAGGGACATGCTAGAAGCAATAATGATCAGCATCATAGAGTACTTTACTGGTAATGGTGCCAGTGGGCAACACTGTTACTCAAGTTACTCAAGGCCCTATTCACTGATGAGGAGACTGAAGCTGAGGGTCCTTCCTTGCCTTCTCCTCCCCCTCTCTAAACTCTCATAGCTTGCTGATCTCTTGTATGTTTAACTTGTTTATAACACATAAGGCAGGCAATTCGCCCAATACCCACACTGGTGGAATGCTCACATATACCAAAGATACCCAGCCTGAACACCCCACCTGCAAAACCATTTCCTGAGGGAGTGAGGAAACTGCAGGAGTCACTAACACGGGGGCATCTTATACCCATCTATTGACAATGTTAAAAATACACAGGCTGTTCATGGTGACACAAGTCTGTAATTCCAGATCCTAGGAGACTGAGTCAGGAGGATCCTGAGTTCAGGACCAGCCTGTGCTATGCCATGAGACCTAGATCCAAAAACAAACAAACAAACAACAACAACAACAAAGCCCCAGAGGTTCCAGAGTGGGAAGAAATACTTGCATATCAGATCTGACAAATACTCTAGGGTCTGTCTCCCACGAAGAACTCTTGCTCAACAGTTAGAAGGCTGATTTTTAGCAAAAGGCAAAGAATGAGAATGAACATTTCTACAAAGAATATATATCCAATGGCCAGGGAATGGCCCTGAAGACTGTCTGGCATCAGTGGCTACTAGGAATGAAAGTGTGAAGTAATACCATTTCTCATTCACTTTGGAAGGCTACAAACGTTCCCATGCACAGACATAGTGGCCACATATGGCATTTGCTTGGCTAGGGTAAAGTAGGGAGTTGTCAGGAGACCAGACTTCAGTAGCTACAAGTGGAGAGGCCAGAAGAAAACTCCCAAATCTGTCCAAACTGCCCTCTAATCATAAGGTGATTTTAAATAGAATCAAGAGGATCCCCCAGGCCCAGCTTCAGGAACTTTGTGGAATCATGTTCCAGCCTCACCATTCAGATCCACCAGGAATTCCAGGAACTTCTCAAAGTTCAGGCTGGAATTTAGATGGGATGAGCTTTCCTGTAAGCATGTGGTATGGTGGTGGGGTGACTCCCTGGAAACTAAACTCTAGCTTCTGGCTTCACCTTCCTAAATACAGTCTCAGTCTCTCTGTCTCTCTGTCTCTCTCTGTCTGTCTGTCTGTCTCTCTCTCCCTCTCTCTCTCTCTCTTTCTTTCTCTCTCTTTCTCTCCAGTAACTGCCTGGCAGGCTCATAACAAATGATAGTGACTGGGAACAAGGAAAGCCCTGGCTGGGAGACACAGGGAGCTGCAGAAATGACTAGCCCAGACAGAAGCAGTCCTTATTCCTGTCATTTAGGCAAATTTATTAGCCCCCAGGGTCTCAGTTTCCTCAAAGTGTTAGCTCATCAGACCTCTCTACCCCAGCTGATTCAATATACTGCTTAATTTACCCAGCATTAAGAAGCATGCACTCTGTCCTCATGAGGCCTCAATAAGGAGACACTGTGGTACCATGATGTTACTGCCCCTGGAAAGGTCATGATGGGACATTTTGGATTAGGCCTTGAGAAATAAGTAGGAGCTTCTCTAAGGGATGCAGGAAGCAACAAAGTCACAAAAATGTTTAGCTCCATACTTTGGGCCTGGGTTTTGGTCCTGAGCTGATTGCTTTGGCCTGTTTTACATACCATAATCCCAACATATTACCACCCTCTTGGCTTCCAACAGTCTCCCTGCTCTCTTTGGCCAGACATGTGACATCCCAAGCTGTCAGGGTGAAGCCCAGCTCCTCCCTATAGCTGGCTGAGGCTCATGTGGCCTGGCTATAGGCCATCTCCCCAGCATGCCCCCATTCCCCCTCCTGCCCGCCTTGCTAACAGTAAGCAATCGTAAGCTTCTTACTGCTAAGCTTTACTCAGTCCTAACCCTTGTTCTGCCTGGCTCATGACTGAGACTTTGGGGTTCAAATTCCATGTCCCTTCTCCCAGACAGCCATCAGGCTATCTCCTAGTTCAAATCAGAACCTCCCTCTTTGACTCTAGTTACTCTACCGATCCCCCTCCTTATGTGAGCAAGCTATGTCATAGATGAGAGGAAGGGTGGCCCTATCCTTCCTGCAGCCATTCCTATGCCTACTCAGGGGAGCCTGGATCCCAAGGTACCTAGCAGCCACATATATCAAAAGGTTTGCCTGAGACCTAGACTCAGCATATTGTCTGTCTTTGTCTTAATAAAGTTTTATTACAAGGGAGCCATGCTTGTTCTCAGGTCTTGTACTGGCCAACTAAATAGTTGCAAGGGAGACATGTCTCCTGTAAAGTTATCCAGCCCTTCCCAAAAGGATCTCAGATCTCCACCAGGAGACTCACAGTGGCCCTAGTCACTTAGTAAAATCTGTCCACCCACCCACCCACCCAACCATACCTTGTGCCTGGGCAGGAACTGCCAAAATAGAATGCAAACACTATGGCGGAAAATGCAATGAAATCAACAGGCTAGGTCAGGTAGTCTGTGCACATGAAAGCCTAATTCTTATTCTCAGAAATGAACTCTGCAATGCTGCTTGACCCATCCGTGAAAGCCCACACTAAACAGACAGTGGCCATGGCATTGCAATGCTCTGGCAGAGATGGTGGTGACAGAGGCATTGAAAGATATATGTAACATTAATGGATGAAGACCATAAAACATGCTGTGTTTAGTCAGATGGGGACATGAGCATGCTTCCACAGCACTGAAGTCACATGACACTGACATTGTGCCTGCTTTCTGCTATGCTGGGGATGAACCCAGGGCTTTTGGGACATGCTAGGAAAGTACTCTGCCACTGAGCCACACCACAGCCCACCCAGATCTCTGTTTACAAGAGACACAAGGAAGAGTCTGCCATGGGAAGGGAACCTGAGGATCCCAGAAAGTCCTGGTTCTCTGCACTAGAAGCCTGACTGGGACAGTGGATCGGAAAGAGGAAGACTTACACTGTCTGATCTCTGATAGTTTCCAAAAACATTAATAGTTATTTTTAGGGGTGTGTGTGTGTGTGTGTGCATGTGTAAGTCTGTCTGTCTGTGTGTACATATGAGTGCAAGTGTATGTAGAGACCAGGAGAGGGCAATGGGGCCCCTGAAACAAAAATTGCAGGTAAGCTATGTGCCACCTGACACGGATGCTGGGAAATGAACTCAAGTCCTACTATAGGCTCTTAACACTGAGCCATCTCTCCAGCCCAGTTTTGAATTTTGAAAATTTAAATCACGTTTATTACTTTGCAAAACCCTAGCACAGCAAAGAACACAATCTGCAAAGGACTGGAGTAATGCTCAATGACCTCAAGGAAGGTCTTTAAGCCCACCAGAGCTGGTCCACAGAGACTCCAATTCTAGCTGGCACTTGAGTCATCTCTAGGAGGGCGGTGAGGCTCTGACCTGGCTGTATCTTGCAGGTATCCAGGAAGATCACCTGGAACTTCTTCATAGACTCGAGCTGCCCCCTTCCTGCCTGTTAATCATTAATGTGTGACTGACCACTCAGCTGGAAACTTCCTATCACAGCCAGACTCTGTGAGGAAGGGGAAGCTCAGTGGCCTTCCCTGAGCCTAAACCCTCATGTAGGGACAGGGAAACTTGGGCACAAATGGATAGCTGTGGGACACCCACGACTGTGTGAGCATGTACTAGACACACTGACATTGACATAGGCTTTTGGCCACACTATTCACCAGTATCAAATTGCCTTGGTGGCACAGTCAGGGACCTAGACAGTAGGGCAGATAACCCAGAGTGGATGGCTTTAAAGTCCTCCATTCTAACTCAGGCATAGAGTGGCACTTAGGCATATGACTTGGCTGCAGTGAAGAAGGTATACAGAGCCAGGCTTCGTCACCACAGCTATGGTCCCAGCTCCTTGGAAGGTTGATGCAGGAAGATTGCCTGCACCTTTGAATCTGAGCCATGAAATGAGACCCTGTTTCAAAACCAAACAAATACAAATCGCCCAAACTAGGGAGACAGAGAACAGACACAGACCCAGAGGTCTAGGGTGAGACCTCTTAGGGAGCCAGACAATGTGTCCCCCAGGACAGAAACACTTACAGGTCAACACAGGTCTTTCTAACAGGGGCCGACTTCCCATTTCAGAACTTGAGCCAGTTTTCACAGAAGAAACCTACACATGGGGCCTTTCGCTTTCTCCCTAAGTAAGGTAAGCTGGGGAAACTTGAGAATAAGGGGAGCTTCTTGCTCTGCAGCCTGCTGTCCTGGCCAGATGAATTAGGCCTGATGCCCTGGAACCCAGGGAATGGACTCATGGCTTCCAAAGTATAGCCATATGAACTATAAGTCTTTGTCCAAGGGCAAAGGAAATGGCTCAAGGCCAGTCTTCCTGCTGGACCAAGGGCTCAACAGCTTGAAGAGGAAATGCAGCCATCCACTACCTCTGTCAGCCACCAGCTGTCCACAACACACACACACACACACACACAGAGAGAGAGAGAGAGAGAGAGAGAGAGAGAGAGAGAGAGAGAGTCACATATCTCAATTTTAGTGCCCATAACCTCAGCAAACAAGCAAAAGTACTCCTTACTTTAGCTCCATGTCCTAGCCTATTTCTCCTGGGGGAGTGGCTGAAGGAAGCTACAGCAGGTCTTCAGGGAATGTATGGGATGACCTCAGACCCTCCTGCCAGTTCCCCATGTTCCTCAAGCCGATAGCTTGAAGCCCACAGCACAAAGGTACATGTGAAGTGTAGTAGTGACCCTACTGCACATAGCCAGGGCCAGTACAAGGGTGCCCCCTGGAGCCTGAAAGCTCCTTCCTTCCTGTACCCATGGGCAAGAACTCAAGAGCATTCAGCATGCTAAGTGAATAAGTACCCTTTCCTCTCACAGTGGAGATGCTCATAGCTTGGGGCCTAACAGCTTTGGTATGGTTCAAAGCACCAATGGTTTAGTGTGTGCTCTTGGATCTTGGACAGGTTGTCTGGTCTCTTTCCTTCCTCTCCGCCTCTCCTCTTGGCTTCCAATCATGATCTTAACCATAAAGCTAGACCCCAGGTACTAATTAGATGCAGGCCCTGGACTAAGTGTACTATGATACAGAAGAAAGAGATCTGGGCTTGGCAGACTTAAAAGCAAAAGTGAGTGAAGAATTTGAACCCAGGGCTGGTGTCTCAAGTCTGAGCTTGCTAAATGTTCTATATAGTTAGGCTCTGGAAGCTTTTTCAGGGGACTGCCTCCCTTGGTTCATTCTCTCTCTCTCTCTCTCTCTTTCTCTCTCTCTCTCTCTCTCTCTCTCTCTCCACTGTGGTCATGGACAATCCCTAATCAGCATCAGCCTCCTCCTCTGTAGCATGACAACCTGCACCTCAGAGTCTCAATAACAACTCAGAAGTTTCAACACCCCCTCCCCTCCATGTCTGGGGTGCTCTGCACATATGTAATCTGCTCCCTTTCCTTTACATTGCCACTTCCCAGAATACCCTCCTTTGTCCCATCATAGAGGGCAGCAGAGAAGAATGGAGGCATCCTGAAAACTCAGCTGGAGTCTCAACAGAGGTCACCCTTACCTTTTCCTTCACTTCCCAGCTGCTAGTACCTCTCCATGTTTTCTTTAATATGCAGGTCCTCAGGTCAAGCCAACACTCAGAAGACCTAGGAGTGAGCATTTCCAGGGAGCTGGGACCAGGGATGAGTTTGGTTTGGGTGGGAGATGAGTGAACAGGAGATCTCAAAGACAGCACCCATATGCTTATGTGCTTAAACTGTCAGGGGACCCCCCTCCAGTACTTCAGCATTAAGCATACCCCCATCCTATCTCTCCCTAACCTGACCTCTGAAGTTCATCCAACCATCAAGGTTCATAAGATGGAGGAAGATTACTACAAGCGCAGGGCCAGCTTGGGCTATATAACAAGATCTTGTGTCAAAAACAGAAGAATGAATGAATGAGTTCACCCTGGTCCATCCTTGCTTAGCACTTGTCTACTGGTGGTCACTTCCACCAGAGTGACATTCTGAAACTGTTGCCTCACCTCTGTTCCTGGTCTATAGTAGGTGATCAATAAATATTGTTGAGAGATTCCTTCACTCTTCTGTACTCCGAAGATTCTAGAGAAGCCAGGTGAAGCAAAAACTGCTGGTCTTGTGTGTAGTATGCTGGGAGGGACCCATGAAAGAAGCCCACTTATAAACAAGACAAAACAAACTGAAACCATGGTCACTGTTGGCATGAATTTCTTTCCTTTCAGCTCTACCTAAACAAGGGCTCTCCTGCCTATTAAAGCAGTCAGAGAAATAGAGGGAATCTAGAAAAACCTATCTGGAATGCTGCAAGGGTTTGCCCTCCTGCAGACCATTCCACTTGATTTTCCCATTGCAGAACAGGCCCGTTTATTCCTAAGCACTGAATTCACGGCCAAGAGCAGCTGGCTGGGTGGTGCCAGGCCTGGGCCTGACGGCCTCAGCTTAATGAATAGATGTGTTCCTTTATAACAAGGGCTGGGGCGCCTGCCTGGCAAATGGATGCCATTAAGGGCTCCTGAGACACCAGCCACTCTTAAGTGGGTTAACATTCCCCCTGCAATCTTCTCTATATAATTGATTTAAACAACACCTTCTTTTGTCCCAGTGGGGAGGAAGACTTTGACCAGTGTGACCCCAGCCCACTGGCTGGGAATGACTGAGGTGAGATCCTGGCAGGGCGGAGGCATGAACCTGAAACTGATCATGCATGCTGGCTGCCCCAGCATTAACTCCACCTGCTCCAAGGCAGGCCCTGCCTAGGCCTCTCAGGATGCAGATACAGGTCTGCTGCCCTCAGGAGGCTTAGGTTTGCCTGGGTGAGAGGAGTGGAAGTTTTTGTGTCAGCCAGTTCTTTGAGTTCAAATATTCCTGATAGCAATTCTACAACATGGGGCTTATTTTCCAGTTTGATTACAGAGGTCTTGGCACCCAGATGAGTTTTTCCTAAGAAACACACTTGTAAGTGACAGAGCCCACCTTAAGCCAGTAAGGTGAGTCACACATGCATGCTGGGTGGCAGCCAGCAGCAGGATGCAGCTCATCCCCAGTCACAGTGCAGCTGCCCAGCTACCACCAGTAACATCTTTGTCGAAAGCCAGTTTAACAGCTCCCCTCAAGCAGTCCTCAGCATGAAGTGCATGTTCACATGTTACAAACCCAACAGAAGCAGACATTGCTGCAGAAGTCTGCTCCATCTTGTATAGGTTGGAGATGGGCAAGTGGAGAAAATCCAGCTGCTCATCAACCATTCAAAAAGAAAGATGTCTTCCACACCTGTTAGGGGTTGACCTTTGAGAAACCTTGCTAAATAAAGAGGAAGCTGAAGAGCACTACGTTGAGAGAGAAGAAAGGGGGGCTCTGGGTGGGGCCCGGAGGCATAGCATTTGCTTAGCATGCACAAGGCTGGACATTCTGTATACTGCATGGCAGAAAGAAAACAGAAAGGAGGAGGTGTGTGCATGCTTGGGTATGCACCCTGGACAGTGGTCACCCCTGGTGAGGAGAATGTGGCACAGGTGGGGACTACATGCTCACGTCATGCTTTGATAGCTTTAGCTGCAGAGCATATAGTAATGTTACTATGCATATAATCAAGAAAGGTAACTAAGCCTTTCTTGGTCTCAAAACAACCAGAATGGTTGAGGGGGCAGTATGGAGTCTGTAGCCCACCTGGAAGCTTACCTGTGGCCTGAATTTCACATGTCAGCACTCTGCTCTGTAAATCTGAATACACACCATGTGCTTTAGGAATTGGTACAGTCAAGTATGGTCAAAGACTCAGTCAGGGCTGTCCAAGGCAAGTGAGGAGACTGACAGGCTGGGCAAGGGAGGCCTCCACCTCCCATATCCACTGCAGGGAGGAACTGGGTTCTGCCCCAGCCCCCTGCTGCCCCCTGCAGGCCAAGCCTAGGAGTAGCACTCAGGGCCCCAGAAGTACTGCTGCCCTAGACAGTACTGGTTTGACCTAATGCTGTCCCTGAAACTCTCTCGGCATCCCTTCTTCAGTTTATGGAGAAACTGAGACTCTAGGAAGCCAAACTAATTGCTTCAAGCCAGTTTTGCAGAGCTAGAATTTAACCATAGGCCTGCTGCTGGCTAAGGAGAAATCTCAGAGCCATGGGCTAGTGAGAGAGTTGCCCAGAATACACTAAAGGGCCTCTCAGCTCCCATGGCCAGCATCTTCCAAGTGATACAACCCACAGGCCCTTCTGGTCTCTATCAATTTTCATAGTCAACTTTAATTTATATTTAACAGCAAAGACATCAGGGGCTGGGCCCCTGGAGAGCTGGGAAGGCAATGTATACTTTCCAGCATACGGTGTTTGCTCAGTGTACCAGCCACCAGCTGTGTCACCTCAAAGACTATTTCCCTGGTTACTCGTAATTCACATTGAGTATACCATACAATCGAGAGGAGCTGGTCTTGCTGGGTTGTCTTCCTGGCTCCCACACCATTTCATCCCTTGAGGACACTAAGAAGAGCCGGACAACTGAATCATCCTGGCTAACTAGCCTGCCACCCATACATCCCACAGGCCATAGACAATGGCTACTTTCCATTACTTGCATTTTCTCTTTTTGTGGCCAGTCAGCTACACACGGTTGTTCCTAGGGTGCTCTTGTGTATGACTCAATCTCTATGAGTGTCCATCTACCTTCCACACACAGGATGAAAAATGAACAAGCAGAGCCAGCACCACCATCCTGGGCATGCCTTCTAAGGTGAGTATTGAACAAGGTGACCCAGGGTAACCCTGACTCTCCTAATACTGGATGGACTGAGGCTCAGACAGGCCAGAACATCTGAAAAAGACCCAAGGTCACACAGTACAAGTAGTACCTCGCAACCTAAGAGCCATGAGTACCTCCTTGGCAGGGCTGGGACTGCTTAGGGCTTACGGCTGAAGGCTAACCAATTAATGTCTGAACAAGCAAGAGTGGCCAGAGAAGGCAGGGGGGATGAGATAGGCTCAATGGCAGTGGCTTGGGGCCCCTTTGAAGGAGCTGCACCCTCTTTCTAAAGGGCATATAGTGCCTTCTAAATAAACCATGGGTCAAGTATGTCTCTACAGCATCTCAACTTATGACTAAAAGAATAATAAGTATGTTATATATTATATATTTAAATAAATTGTATAAATATATAATTATAAAATAAATTAATATAATACAATATAAATACATAAAGATAATATATAAATGTAAACAAAGCCAATAGGAAACTGAGGCTATGGCTCCAGGGTAAGACACTTAACCATGGGGGGGGGGGGTCTCTGTATTCTACAAAAGCAACAACAAACAAAGGAAACAAAAAAACCCCACAGCTAAGGCATCTAAATGCTTATGGATGTGACCTCAGCTAATCTTGACTATATCCCATTCAGCACACAGTGGAGGCAGAAAGATCAGTCCCTTGCCCAAGGCCACAGAGTTGATTCAAGCAGCGCTGGACAGGGCTCACAGGTTCTAAAGGAGCAAGCTGAGGTTGCATATGTGAGACACTGGGACCAAGGCTCTGCTGCAGGACAAAGCTCTTCTGGAAAATAATGGGAAGACCAAGACAGGAGATGAAGGAAGACAAAACAAGCAGTTGTCCCCACCTCCAGCCCCTGAGCCTGCCCTTTGTTGTGTGACGGGGCTCAAACCCAGGATTCTTCCTTTTTTGCTACAGCGGATGTGTTTCAGGTGAGTTTCAACCATAGAAAAGCAGAATGGGACTTAGCACAGTAAGGGAAAAAAACAAGGCCACACAGCCAGTCCGAGGGCTGCTCTGGGGTTGAGGCTGTATAGGGTACCGCCAGAAAGAGAGGCATCTGGCACCTGCCAGCTCTGCTTTTGATTCTTGGCTCTGCCATTTTCTAGCTGTACAACTTGGGCAAATTAAGGTCCTCTCTGAACTTCAAGCCCTCTCCACATAGAAGATAATGATGTCTATGTCCTAGGGCCAAGTGAGAAACAGCAGGCTGTACAAGGTGTCAGACGCTGTCTCATCTCATTGCCACAGTCCATGTTGAAAAATGGGGGTCTGAGGAACTGGGCTGTGGCTCAGCAGCAGAGTACTTGCTTAGCATGGATGAAGCCCTGGGTCCAACTCCTGCAAGGCAAAATAAAGATGAGGGGAATAATGTTTATATATACTTGCTTATATAAACATCAAAGTTGAATAAGACATGAAAGCTGAGCCATGACAAGCAAACTTTAGAAGAGAGGGCCAGGCAGCTGGAATCTACAAGTTTTTTCATAGTCTCCAATGTGGAAAAATAACGGGAGGGGACAGCCCCAGCGTCCTCTGGTATATTTTGAGTACTTAACCATGTAAATAAACGTTACGTAAGTGAGAAACACAAGGCTTGAATAAAAGGTTCTCATACAGATCTGTTCTTTATATTTGAGGAAAACTACTAAGGTGCTATCTGGAATTCTCCAAGTCCTCTTCATGATCAAGAAGCCAGGCCCAGAAGAACCTGAAACCAGCTCTGGACAGTAACCTCCGACCACGAGGTGGCAGCCTCATCAGAACCTGGAGCCTGACAGGTCAGACTTCAGACCTGCTCTCACCCTTCCCTCGAGGGCATCCAAGTGTCTGCATCTGATCTCAGATGGCCTGCAGAATCTCCTACACATAAGGAGATGCTGAGACTCCAGGCCAGCAGCAGCCACTGGGGACATGGGTGGCTCTGAGCCAAAATGGCCTGGCCTGGCTGAGCTGCACTCGGGGCTTCAGCACAGACCCTGGATTACTCTGGTACACTGGAACCTGACACAGATGGAGTCAAGGCTGGGCCCTGTGAGTGGCTGAGCACTATCTATCTGGCTGTGATTTCCACCATTCCTATTGGTCCCACACTGAAACAACTATCAGCTGTCCTTCCCCTATCAAGAACTCTTCAATTTTTAATTTTTTAAATATAGTCAAGTGATACTCAAAACTTCTCAGTCTTAAGCTCTTTTCATACTGATTTTGCCCAGGCTAGCCTCAAACTCACAACAATCCTATTGCCTCAACCTCTCAGGTGTTAGGGTTATAGGCTTGTACCACCATGCCCATTTTTATTGAGGATCTGCAAATTGTTCATGAGGACTATCAATATTTACCATATCAAAACTTAGGAGACATTCTTTTAGCACAAAGACAACAGTGCCGTTCCATTAACCAACGTGGCATATAACCTCCAGAAAATTCCATTGAAAGTGAGGTGAAACAGACTGACAGCAGCTGTTACTAAAATCATCTGAACTTACAACTCTTGGGATCATACTTGAGAAACATGGCTGGCAAAGAATGTCCTCAGATTCAACGATGTCCATATGACCTCACCTATGTCTAGCTCCCACTGACACTTAGGTCCAACCCTGTCTTGAAAGGGGTAAGTGTACTCTGGGTCTAAAGGCAGAATCAGTGGAGAATCCCCCACTCATCTTGCCCACCCCACCCACAGCACAATCCGAGCCTCTGGCATGCATAGCATGTGCCCCTGCCAGGTGCCTTAGGAACTTAAGATTCAACCCAAATGTGCTCAGCTTGCAAGAGGCAGTGCTGGGGTGCTGGACCAGATACCTTAATGCTGCAACTGAGGAGGAAAGCCCTGACCATGGTCACCAAGTTCCATGACATCTAGCACTCTTTGCCTTATACCTGCTCACTCAGCAGGGCCCTCATGTTCCCTCCGTTGTAACCAGCATTTAATCTTGAAGTCTGCAAAGCTGGGATCTGAACCCAGGCACTATGACTCTAGCTCCTGAGCCCCACTGCCTATAAGAGGAGTTCCAACAGCTGTCTCCATCTGTCTCCGGGACAGGCCCTGGGGGCAAATTTATATTGGCTTAAGAAGATAGCCAGAGCACAGCTGGTGGAACAATCTTCAGAGGGGATGAAAGATGGGCTGTTGATAACTGCATTCGGGGCCCAGGGATGGTGTGTGGGTGAGGGGCAGAGAAGCCTAGCAAGTCAGGAGGGAGCAGTCTCCAGCCCCATTTGTCCTAGGCCGGCTAGGCCAGACCACCCACCAGCGCTGGGGGCTGGTGCCACCTGCTGCCTTGCTGGAGAACTGCATCTTGACTGGCCCAACCTGGAGACTGTGGTTGAGCCCCAGAGGCACAGCCTTAGGACCTGACTAACCCAAACCTACCTTCAGTGCCTCAGCTTCTGGGTGACCTGTGAGAAAACATGGCTCTTTCCTGGATAAAGATAGGCTGTCTGTATATCTGTCCCTAGTCTCAGCACAGATTTAGTGCTACTGGTTGTAAACAAGCTTTTGTGGGTGAAGTGAGTTATGCTGGTTTATGTGAGTCCCTGTCCACATCCTCACCCTTGGAACCGATGCAGAAGCAAGGGGTTTTTTTTGTTGTTTTGTTTTGTTTCATTTTGTTTTTTTCCCAGAGTTGCCCTGACCAGACACACAGCCAGGAAGGGTAAAAGCGAAATGCTGTACAGCTCTTTTTGACCAGAATTCACAAGGCACTTGCCCAAGGTTCTTTTGTGAGAACTCACAGGCCCTCTTCTGGTGGACACAGACCTCAGGTCCAGGGCGGGGCCACAGTGTAGGCCTCTACTGGAGGGAGCAGGGAATCCAGGTGAGGGCTAATATGTATGACCTTGTGACCCCATGCAGCCACCTGCTACCTTCCCTTAGACTTGAGGTGAGACAAAGCCCAGTCCCAGTACACTGGGAGATATGGAAATGGCCAGAGATAAGAAGCTTGAAGGCCCAGATGTCACAAGGCCAGGCTTAGCTTTCTTTGCCTTCAGCCTTCTCTTGGTGTGCCACAAAAGCCTATAAAGTATTTATAAGCAACTAAAGGTTAAATGCAAATAACCCCTACTCCCACATCACACTCCTCAGTCTTGGTGGCTGAGGTGACCATGTACAGTTTGCTTGGTTCCTTAAGGGAACAAAGCTTCTGATTCCTGTAGCTGCCACAGCCTGAGCACCCCACTGAGTCAAGAGCCTGGAGGAAGGTGGCCATAGCTGGCTCAAGGTCATATAGTGGCCAGCTGGCAGCCAGGCTGGGCCTGAGCCAGGTCCCTAGGCCTCAACCCCAACCCCCACTCCAAACCCAGAATCATCTGGTGGTGGGGTAGGGGAGTAGTCTCTGCCTTGGGACCTTACTGGGCACAGAAGAGTCGTTCTTTCTGCTCACAATTCCTGCTGTTTGCCCTGTGCCAGGCTGCAGCCTCCCTCCAGCCCTGCTGACGAGGGGAATCTGGTGCCAGAATTTCACAATCTGTGTGCCTTCTGGAGGGAGGTGGCCGCCAGGGGCCCAGTTCCGAGCAGGTGGACACAAAATCACAGCAAGCTGCCAGGGGTCCTTTAGAATACCCCAGTGGTGGCTGATCAATATATAGCTGACAGACACCCCAGAATGCTTTTCATACTTGCTCTGGGGAGGGGTGCATACTCTCCTCTATACTCTGTTCCAGGGCGGAGTTCTTGACCATAATCTGTACTTCCTAGCAAGCACTGGGGCATGAGCCATGCACATAACACAGAAAGCCCCAGAAGGAAAGAGACAGGGGCTGAGAACTCCAGAAGACTAAGAGACCTCAGTTATTGATCTGTGAAAACAGCCTGGATTGACTAAGTGTCTGAGGGGTACAGGAGTTAAGGCCGGGGTCTCAAGGTACATTCTTCATCATAGCATTTCAGAGTCTCTGAGTAATTAACAGTAAGGTAGGTACCATTGTGATATCTACAGTACAGTGCTAAGTCATTCCAACAGTCTAGGCTAATTGCACACTGTAGGGAGGGCTATGCATGGCTGAATGGGATTCCGGATGCTAGCTTTTCCCTGACTTTCTTCTCAAAACCCTGGGCTCTCTGCACTAGAGGAACTGCCTTTTGTCATACAACCCAGGAAACCCACTGAGGACCAGTAGCAGAGCCTATAACATATAAGTCCCTGTGGGTGTGCCTCTGAAATGCTGGATGGGCCTAGGTACACAAGAATCTCTTGGAGCCTCAGTTTCCATATCTGTGAAATGGGTCACTCTTCCACACTTTGTAAGGTAGGAGAAAAGGTGGTAGTGAGGTGTCTGGTCCTCAATCCTTCCTCCCCTCTTGTGGAGGTGAAATGAAGGCTGTTTTGTTTTTGTTTTTGTTTTTGTTTTCCCCCAAGCAGGCTATGTCCTATCAGCCCAGGAACTGACCACTGATCCAAAAGGGGCTCCAGGTCCAGACTCCCTCCCAGTGCAGAGCATACATTTGAGAAGAAGGTTTGGTGGGTAGAAATCTTGTGCCATGTACAAGATCTAGCAGGCAGTCAAGTGCTGAAGGCTGGAGCCTGGAAGTTACCTCCCAGCCTCCTAAATACCTAAATAAAAAGAACCTGGGATGGGGTATTTCAGTTTCTAGATAGCACCCAGAGCTGGGCGGGGCATTACTTTTCCTTACCTGGGTCCAGTGTTGGGTGGGGCCTCTTGCAGAGAGGTGGCCACAGTAGCCTCTGTGTCCACGCAGCTGAGCTTTCCCAGCCCTCTGCCCAGTCAGAGGCCAGCACGGGTCATAAACCCTGAGGTCCCGCTTAATCCACCAGTGCCAGAGTCAGCGCTGGCTGGACATGTGACCTGAGGCCCCAGGACCTGTTTGGCAGGAGCAGCAGCTGGTGGGTGGGGCGGGGAGGGGAGGGGAGAAGTGTCTGCCCTTTGGTTGCTTCTGGCCATTTTCCCCTGCAGGGCCCTATCACCCAGAGCCTGCTGCTGATTCTGGGACCACAGGAATGGGAGAGACACAAGCTGGGACTGAGTGCAGCCTAAGATTGTCTCATCCAGAGATGCTGAGCTTCCTAGGAGGTATCTGCCAGGGGATGGATCTTACTGCACACAAATTCATTTCATTTGGGGTTGAGTCCTACTGTGAAAGGTGGATTGCGGGTAGGACTGGGTTCCTCAAATGTGTGAGAGTTCATCAAGAAAGATGAGGATGGGAATTGGAGGAAAAGAAACCATAAGATCCTTCCCAAGGCCTCATCAGAGGGGATGGAGGGGCCGCTGAGAGAGACGTATGAAGGTACACCTCAGGAAGGAATAGAACCAGAATTATCCAAATTCAAATTCAACAAATCAGAGAGGACAGAAAACACTGAGGCAGGGTTGATTTTAACCGGTGCTTCACCAATGAGAAGAGGTGAATGAGTAAGAGACAAAATACACCTAATGGCCAAACCCACGTTCTTTTTCTTATTTTTCTGTATGTGTATATTGTTTCTGTGTGGCAGGAATGGGAACAGGCATGGCCCCAAGCTGGGACTCAAGGCTACAGGCAATGGTGGAACTTATTCTACGCCCTCCTTTCAGACACATAGCTTTACTCCTGTAGTGACCTCAGCTCTGACAGCAAAAGCCATCACTCTTGTAAATATGGACCCGACACTGTTATTTGGACTTCGAGGGAAGTAACTAGAAACAACCGTAAGACACAGAATTATCCTCCTCTGTGCCTTTGGCTGCAGTGTTGTCATCACCCCAATAAGAAAGAAAGCCAGGCATGGTGCTGCAACTGACATCTCAACTCAGGAGGCTGAAGCAGGAGGACTGTTATATCAAGAGGCTAGCCTGGGTGAGATGTATATGTATATGTATACGTATACGTATATGTAGTGAGTTCTGGGCAGCCTGAGGCACACACAGCAAGACCCTGTCTCAAAAAGCCAAAAACCAAAAAATATATATAAATAAATAATAAATAGATAGATAGACTATGAAAGGCCTAGTGACTTGGGCCAAGTCATGTTCAAAGCTAGGAAACAGAGAGCTGAATCTAAAACCCCACAGGACTGAGGACATGGACGGCTATCTCCATGTCCTGTCTCTGAAGCCTCATGCATCCAAGTTCATCACCTTTCAGTCCCTCTTGTTGCTACTCATCCCCACCTCTTGTAACTTCCAAACTGTGCTGGCTACTTTTGTGTCAACTTGACACAAGCTAGAATCATCAGAAAGGAGGGAGGCTCACTTAAGAAAATGCCTCCCTAAGATTTGGCTATAGGCAAGCCTGTAGGGCACTTTCTTAATTAGCGACTGATGTGGGAGGGCCACCCTGGGCTAGTAGTTCTGGGTTCTGTAAGAAAGGTCAAACAAGCCAGTAAGCAGCACTCCTGCATGGCCTCTGCATCAGTTTCTGCCTCCAGGTTCCTGCCCTGTGTAAGTTCCTGCCTTCACTGTGTTTGGTTTGGTGATGAACTGCTCTATGGAACTGGGAATGAAATAACCCTTTCCTCCCCAAGTTGCTTTTGATCATGGTGTTGTATCACAGCAATAGTAACTCTAACTAAGACACAAACCATTCTTTCTCTTCCAGCCCTTGTCTACTGTGGGGAAGGAAGACTGAGGGATAATAGGTTAAAATGAGGGATGCTTCAGCGTGGCTCAGAAAAGGACTTGTGCATAGGAGCAAGAAGAGCAGCTCTAGGATTGTCAGACTCTCCGAGTTCACTGGTAACAAGGGCCACCAGTCACTGACCCTGGATGTGCTGTAAAGTACTCACTTTCCTTCCTGGTTTGTTTCAGACCAAAGGCCCAGGCTAAGCGCAAAGCTTGCCTCAGATGAGTAACTGACAGACCTGCAGGTGGAAAGCCCTGATCTGTACCTTGCTATGCTGAAACACCCTCAGGATTCTTGCTATCCCCTCAAAGTTCCACAAAGCCCTTGGAGGAATTAAATACAAGATACAAAACATATCATTGGTGCTGGAGACTTGGAGTTAAGTAGCCGCTCCCCAGGGGGGCATCAATCTTATATACCATCATCCTATCTTATATACCACTAGTGAAAAGGAATTTAACTACTTTCTTGTGTTTCTGGGTGCAGCTCATGACAAAACTTCTATCCGCCCCAAACATTAGGGACAGGAACCTCCTGTGGAGGAAGAACACATGCAGATGGGCTCCCTGCTACATAGCAGGAGCTCACCAGCCTCCACATAATCTCCACTGTCACACACAGCATGCAGGGACCCATGTCGATCAACATGAACCCTCTCACATGTACAACAATCCTACCCTAAGGTAGGGTCCCTGAGGGAGTCCTGGCCACAGACCAGCAGACCTCTGTGGTAACCAACACACTTTGAAAGGACCATTGGATTGGAGGTTGGGAGCAGTGGGTTCCACATTCTTCCTGTTGGTGTGCAAGAGTAACATCATTGTTTTAAGATGAAGCTTCCAGAACCATTGTGCAAGCTAATAGACTGACCTCAGAGTTTGCAGCTGGGATGGATGACCCTGTGACCTGCTTGTCATGTAGCTGGTACCTTAGAAATCTCTGCTGGGCTTCAATTGCACGAGGCAGGATGGGAAGTCACACAGCTCTTCAGAGTCATTAAGAACTTGCCTGCTCACTGCTTGGCATCCCCAGCTGGCTCTTGCTGTGAGAGCCTGGAGCTGAAAGACTGAGAGCCAATATACCACCATCAGCCTAAGGTCACTGTAGCCTGCCATAGTAACGATGGTGCCCTGCAAAGGACTCAGCAGAAGAGGTAGAAGTGACAAAGAAGAGAACACAGAAGAATAACCAGTTTCTAGATGGCAGGAACAGATGGGCTCATTCCTGTAGGAGCCAAACCAGGGCAAGGTGTAGGGGGGAGGGCAGAGGGGGCATCAGAAGACACTGCTCCCAACAGAATGGTGTCATATACATACTGTGCTGTGCTGGAAGGTTACATCAAGGACTGTTCCTGTCTAGGAACACTTAGGGGCTTAGATATACTACATGCTAGTGTCAGAAGGCTGGCATAAAGGTTAGCTGAAGACAAGGAGGAATCAACTTTCCAGCCACAGCCTTCTTACTTGTCTCCAGACACTGGGGAAGTGTCCTGTCATAGGATAGCAGGTAGAGCAGAGCTAGGCAGGGCAGCTATAGCAGTGAGTGCTATGGGCCCTTTAAGCAGCCTTGAGACTAGTGGCAACTTTAGTCATAAGACCTAAGATTACTTCATGTTTGCGAGCTGCTGGAGCCAGAGTCCCTTACAAAGGGGAGCACTGGTCCCTTTCTTTATTCCTCCACTGCACAAACCTCTGTGGTGACCTCCAGTCCCATGGCACTTTCCCCAGGCACCAGCTACCCAAGAATATCTGGGGTGCTTGGGATACAGGAGCAGGCCCCCAAACCCTTAATGTGCTGTGTGACCTTGGACATGTTCCTTCCTCTCTGTGTCGTCAGACTCTTGGATACTCTCTCCAGTACAATACTCAGTGGCAGGGCTGTGGGCAATGTGGCACACTGAACCACCTCTTAGCCTGCTTTTTCCAGCACTGGGGATGGAGGGGGAAGGGGGTGCATCTGGTTTTCAGATTTAACTCCTGGGCTTTTATGGGCATATGAGTTTAGAGGCCTGGCCACCTTGCTAGTCCATGAGGAGCAGAACACAATGCTGGGAGCAGGGAAAGGTGACTAGAAGGCCATGCTGGTGCCTCTGGAGTTGGAGATGGGCTACACTGACTGGTCAGTATGAACACAGTCAGGCAGATGCTGGCCATGAAATGGAACAGTGGCTCAGCAATGTGCACAGGGAGACTCCTGATCTGACCACCAGGTAGGAACTGAGCATGCTCAGAGCAACACACACAACTGACCAGGCAGTGCCCACTGCTGTCCTTGGGAGGCTCATGAAGTGGACAGAGCCAGGAGAGGGGACATCCATTGTCATCTTTCTGCTCAGTTTGCTCCAGTGACCGATCAGCTGTGACAGTTTACAGCTTGGCAATTTAGAGTGGGCACTACCCAGAAGAAACATGGAAGGGGGTTTTCCCTGGGACTCCTGGAGGTCTAGGAGGTCCTGTACATCTCTGCTGACCAAGCTTGCTAAGGCACAGAATAAGGACAGCTGCTGTGGTCAGGGTGAGGGTGGGATTTCTCATCCAAAGGTCTCAGACCCAGGCTGTTAGAGAGGAATGGGGTTTCCTTTACCAGCCCCCAGCAAATCTCATAACCCTACACTACAGCCTGCCTCTTGTCACTTACAGTACCGGGTCCAGAGGTTTCACTATGTTCTGCCCCTAAGCCTTGACCCTTGAACTGATTTCACTGGGAGGGACCTACCAGGAGGACCCCGGAGACCAAGATCCAGCAGGAGGGGCTGCTCGAGGCCACACAAGCAGGGCCAATTTTGGATCAGGTCCCTCTGGCCCAGGCTGCTCAGCCTGAACTAAGCTTTCACCCACTCCCGGGCGCGTCCAGCAGTGTGGTGCAAATTCCTGAGATGCTTCTAACTCCCTCCCGCCCCGCAGGCTCCAGACTAGGAAGCTGGAGGGGTTTCTTCAGGTGGAGGAAGGGGGAGGGGAAAAGGGTCAGGGTCACAGGACGACCCCCGAGCTCTGTCCCAGCACCGCGGGAGGCACTGCATTGGCGTGGAAGGCGCCCGCCCCCACCCAGATCGCCGGCACCCTGCTGCGCGGTCCGCACAGAGCCGAAGCTATTCGGCCGCGTCCTCCGCGCGTCCTAAGGGCCGCCCCGCACCGCCCGGCTTGCAAGGCTGGTGGCGCCGGATCCTCAGTCTGTAAGACCGCACCGCGCGCGCGCGCGCGAAACCAACGCGGCTCCACTAGCCCGCCGGGGTCCGCATAGCCCGGCCGCGCGAGGGGGTTCCGAGCCCAGCCCGCTCCTACCTCTCGATGCCCGCAGCCGCCGAGCGCGCGCCGACCCGCCGAGAACGCCGCCCCTACGCGTCGGGCCGGCGGGGCGCGGGGTCCAAGGGCGCACAGAACCGGAGCCTGACCCCGCGCCCCCGCCCGACGTGACCTTGGCGGGGGTCCTCTCTCTGCCTGGCCTCAGTTTCCCCCTTCGGAAGGTGTGTGTGCGCGCGCGTGTGTGTCGGGGGGCGGGGAGGACGGGTGCCGCCCCAATCAACGACGTCACTGGAGCCCGGGCGAGTGGAGGGCGCTGGAGGCCGCGGGGCCGCCGCAGCGGATAGGCTAGGTGGCCAGACACGCAGAAAACCGGCGCGGAGTAGTCGGCACGATGGCACCTTTCCTTTCTCCTACGTACCTCAAGATCCCCCCAAATCAACACCTAGCCAACAAGCAGCCCGGGCCCACATTCCCTGGCCCTCCCAAGGAGAACCGCATCTCCTGCGGCCAGTGTTCCTTCTCCCGCACTCGTCCGCAGTTCGCCGAGACAGGCTAGGGAGGACAAGCCACTGGCTCCGAGTCGCACTGTGTCCGGACTGCTGAGGTTTTATCCAGGCACCACGCCCCTCCGCTTCCCCTCTAGGACCCCACACTATTCTGTTGGGCGAAAGAAGCGCGAAGGATCCTGGTCTGGAGGCTGCGTCCCTTATCCTTCTAGCGCAATGGACTCGGCACCAAATAAATACTGTGACGGGCCTCAAGTAGCCTGACAACTGTCTTTGAGAATGGGGTAGGGGAGTCTGGACCAGGAACCCTAAGTTTGGTAAAAAAATAGACTGGATAGGGGAGTTGGGTCTTGAAGGAACAGGAACAGGGAAAGTGCGTGTGTAAGGGCTATGCCTAAGAAAAATACAAGGATGAGAAAATGTCAGCTGTGCAGTGGAGAACAGAGGCGTGGGGAGCACACAGCAGCCCACCCTAAAAAGGGGGCTGTCCTTCTAAGCAGAGGCCCCACGCCTCCCACCAGGTGGAGCAAGGGCGCCAAGAGAGGGCACTGCATCCAAGCAGCGCCCCCTGGTGCCTAGAAGCGGCGAGGCAAGAGGCTGGAAGGACTGGGCTGCCAGGGTCCAGCCTAGAGGAATCTGAGGGAGTGATGTCATGTGTGAGCAGATGGGGCTGCCATTAGTTTGTGTTGACCTTGGACAAGGCGCTTCCTCTTTCAGAGCTTCTATTTTATTTTATACCCTGCTTTTGTATTTATTGAGACAGTGTCTCGCTCTAGCCCAAGCTTGCATGGAACTATGTAGCCCACACTAGTCTTGAACTCATGCCAATCTTGCTTCAGCCTTCCAACTGTGATTACAGGTATTAGCTACCATGCTAACACCCAACTCTTTGAGTTTTCTGAATCTTAATATAGGGTATTTAGAACAAAGCTAAGGGGTAGTCTAGATCCTGATATGTCTTTCCTGTCCCCCTCCCCCACAATCATAAACCCAGGTCTCATGGCCCACTCCTGCAACCCCGGCACTTGGGATATTATTTTTGAGACCTTTCCCCACCTTACATGGGAAAAGTAAACCCATGGCGCCTTGCTAGTGCCCACAGCAGGGAAGTAAGATGGGCTCACAGGCCATGGTGTGAGTCTTACCCTCCCCCCAAACCTAGTTATGGCTTTGGACATTGTTAGAGTGATGGATTATTGTTTTAGTTTGTTTAGGACAATGGAGCCTGTGCTAGCCTAGGACTCCCTTAGAAGATCAAGCTAACCTCAGACTCACAGAGAGTCTCTGCCTCTTAAGTTCTGGAACTAAAGGTGTGTACCCCCATGCCCAGCCTACTGTACTAGTTTTAAAACATATTTTTAAAAGCAGCCCTTCAAGGAGGAAGATTCTTGTGTAGTTTTTATAACTAATACTGCTGGTGTGGAGATCAGTCATAGGGCTGGTAGGAAGGCACGGTGATAGAAGGTAGGCTATCTAGGTCTGTGGCAGTTGTGTGACCTCAGCCAGGTCCCACCACTTCTCCGAGCCTCATATAAGCCGTAAGCTGGAACTGACGGCACCCCCATCCTGCCTCCTTCACGGCTTCGGAGCAGGTCGGCTGCACTGATATGTGGAAGGTGTGTAAAGGGCACTGTGCAGAAGCTTCATTCCCAGAAGCCAAGAAAGCAAATGTTGATGTATTGAACTATATCAAATTAGACTATATAAATGGAATCAGAATACCACAAACAAGGTAAAAAAGACAAATGGCACCCTGAAACGTCTGCCGCACATAGCACAAGTTAATGAGGAAAATGAGAAAAAAGTTAATTTCCCTAACACAGAAAGTGCTCCTTCCAATCAATAGGATGACTAACCCATTAGAAACCAGCCAAGGCTATGAAAGCCGCTCAGGAAAAATATTCACTCCTGCTTGTAATTAAATGCACATTAGAAAAATGCAATCAAAATACAATTCAATTCACTTGCTTTAAAAAAAAAAATACCTATTTGGGGGATGGGGTGGAAAAATGGCTCAGTGGTTAAAAACACTTGCTCTTCTTATAGAGGACCCAAATTTGGTTTCCAGAACCCGCATTTATTCTTTGCTTGTCTTTGTGTCTCAAAAAGCCAAGTACAGTTCTCAAGCTATGATGTTTCTCAATTTACGTTTCCCTCACTTTACAATGGTGATATGTGGATGAACACACTCCAGACGTGAGTTCTGATCTTTCCCTGAGCTAGTAAGATGCAGTCTGACCATCTTCCAAGATGTCAGGATGAGGCAGTGAACAGGTGTCCCAAGGGGGGAGGGGGACAGGACACCAGCCTGATCTACACAATGGGTGCTGCCTAGCTGGAGAGTCAGTCAGCAGATATACTAAATGAATTTTCCACCAAACATCTTCAGTTCATGATGAGTTAGTTGGATCTTAAATATCCCTGTACCCCCAAGGTCTGGGTGACATAGCTTTGGCCTCTAGGGTGGCAGTATTGAGAGGTGGCTGAACCTCTGCTCTTTGTATCATCTTTCTCATGCCTTGGCTAGTAGCTGCTTCTTCCTCCTGATCTTGCCATGATGGGCTGTTTCCATGGTGCCAAGCAACCACAGACAGAGACCTCTCCAACTGTAAGCCAAAACAAGATATTTGTTACAGTATTAGAGGGCTGACCTGCGTGCTTATGTTAAGTATTTGTACCTTTGGAGGTAAAGGGTGGGGCACATAATATCTGCTGGTCCCTGCATATACTACCTCTGACCAGGGTGAGCCAGGGACAGGCACAGCAACACCCTGGGAAGGGCAAGGAGAGTTGGGAACAGGGAAGAGGAAGGCTGGCTTCCCACTTAAACATTCTACTTACATGTGTATTTATGTATATATGTATATGTATGTACACACATATATGTTTAAATATATATCTCACTATATACTTGTATTACTGAGGTTTTTTATCCTCTGTGTAGCCCTGGCTGTCCTCAAACACAGAGATCTGCCTGTCTATGCCTCCCAAGTGCTGGGATACACCACTATACCTGGCTTGGATGTATTGCTGTTTTGTTTTGTTTTTTAAAAAATGTGTGTAAATAATAAAATTCTGAGGCTGAAAAGATAACTCAGTGGTCAAGAGCACTAGTTGCTCTTGAAGAGGATCTGGGTTCAGTTCACAGCACCCAGGTAGAGGCTCACAACCATCTTAACTGCAGTCCCAGAGGATCCATGGCTGCCAAGCACACACATAGTGCACATATATACACGCAGGCAAACACTGGTACACATTAAATAAATGTAAAAATTTATAAAGAAAATAGCGATGTCTGATGTTGGGAGATACAGTGTCTAGGGCCTGCTCTGACACATGATTGCCTATGTGACTTAAGTATGGAGGGTGCCCCTTCTGAACCTTACAGTTTCCTCTACCAAGTGAGCAGGAAGCATAAGACAAATGCACACCTCACACTGCCAGTCCAGAACCTTCTCAGCAGAAGAGCTAGCTGGGTGTTGAAAGAGCCCCAGAGGAGATGGGGACAGCAGAGCTCAGGGTCAAAGGACCCAAGTGATTTCTGAGATCACCCTAGCTCCCTCAGGGCCAGTCCTATCTGATTTTCCCATGTCCATATCCTGCCTGGAAATACTTATTTCATGTTCCCTGTCTGGTGTTACCCTGGCAACAGCTCTGTCATCTGTCTGGGTTGGAGGTCAGTCCTGTGGCATGGGACAGATGACCAATCTGTAGATACCATGTGGGTCTGAGATGTTTGGGGCAGAGCCTCATGTTGGGTAACCAAGCCTTTACTCATGCAGAAAGTGACCCAGCCTGGATCCTCTCCTGCCCTGCCCCTTCTATGTACAGAGGAAGTCGGGGAACAGATAAGGGGAAGACCGCAAGACACAAAATAGTGTGCTCACAACAGTGCAGATGCTAGCAGCACAGGAAGTGTGTGTAGCAGAAGCCATCCATCCCTCATCTCCCTCCCCCTCCCTCTCACCTTTCCATCATCGGCAAGCATGTCTGTGCCTAGTTCCTATAGTTAAAACAAGGCATTCTTCAACCAGACAGTCATGACCTGTGCTTTCCAGCCCCAGTCTACCCTTCCAGCTCCCCGTTCTATTCACTATTGTCCCTGATGTAGAGCAGTTTTCAAAAGCTGACTCAATCCTATCCCTCTCCTGCTCAGAACTCCTCTACGGTTCCTTATGGTCCTGGGATAAAGAGGTTCCCCTTAGTCCCATCTCCGGCAGCTTCTCAACAGTCAGGCTAAACTTAGTGGCTTTGAGCACATATTTCTGTGCCATGCCACCATGTGTTTGTCCGTTGTAGTCTTCTGCTTTATTCCATACACTAAGAAGTCTTCAAATTAACAATAGAAAACTACAATTCAAAAAATTCTAAAGTCCAGTTCACTTAAGTAGCTCAGAGAACAAAAAAATGCAAATAACCTATAAACATACAACCACATACACAACTTCACCAATAAAGACAGAGATTGCACGATGGTGAAGTGCTGTTAGCTTCTGGCACATGGGCAAAACTTCTAAATGTTTGTTAGCTATGTCTAAACCCATTAGACCCAGCTCCAAAGATACTGTCTCCTCTACACATCATTTTCTGGGCCCCTACTGTGTCCAGCACTTCTAGGACATGGGTTTGGTTTGGGCAGAAGGTCTACAGATGATAGCTAATAGGATAACAAGAGCTAAGCAGCCACACTGAGCAGCTGATGGTCTGCTCACCTGATGAAGGGTTCTGGGGCTAGGAAAGCACCTTATTCGTTCTGCACAAACCCTGCAAAGCTGGCCTTACAGAGGGCAGCAGTGAAGTCAGAGCAAGGGTGCAGGGCTGGGGGCTGCAGCAGGAGTCAGGCTCAGGGGTTGTTCTGATGGGGAGAGGAGGCGATGCTGAGATAGGGGGAAGAAACGCCTGGATGGAGGGCAAGGTGGCTGACATACCATGTGCTTGCAGCACACAGGACTTTCTGTTACTTGGTATCTACTGCATGTCAGGCAGGAATTGTGCTGGGCTCTACCCACATTCTGTCCTCACAGTGCTCCTAGATGGTGCCCCCACCCATAGAGGACAGTGGCAGGTCAGGGGCTTTCCTAACTAGGTTCTTTTATCACTCTTTGGCATCTCTGTTAGTTTGGGGCACAGTGGAGAGAAACCATGGCGTTGAATGCTTTCCTTAATTAGCCTGAACCTCTACCTCCCAGCAAGCTCTCTGCCATGGGATTTTCAAGTGTAAGAATGTGGTCTGTGAAGTCCCACTTGAACAAGCATCACTTCCAGTGTTTAGCCCTGACACACTAGAGGGTCCTATGATAGGCATGTGTTCAGAACAAGGGTAACAAGACTATGGTGGAGGGTTCTGGCCTAGACACCAGGCCTCTTGCATGCTAGGTAAGCATGTTGCCCCGAGATACACCCCCAGCCTTCCAAACTTTTTTTTTTTTTTCTGGAGAGTCATCTAGATAACCTCTTAAAAATAGGGGAGGGCTTTAACACCATGAAAATAGCATTTAAAAATGTATGGTCAGGCCAGGAGTGTGGCTTAGTAGGATGTTGCTTGCCTAGCACACACAGAGTTCTTGTTCCATCCTCAGTAAGATAAATAAATAAATAAATAAATAAATAAATAAAAAAAACTTAAAAAACAAAAAGCCAAACTGGTAGTGCAAACCTATAAGCCCAGCCACTCAGCTCAGCAGGCTGGGACAGGAAGTTCTCAAGGTCAAGGACTGCCTGGGCTACTGTAAACCTGAGCACTTCAGTGAGTCCTTGCCTCCAAATAAAAAGAGGGTTCAGTGGCAGTGTACTTCCAAAGTCTGTTCAACTCCTAGTACTATGAGAAGAACAAAACTGAGCACTGTAAAGTGAGGTGAGACTCAGACAAGGTGCTGAGGTAATTCATTGGCCTTTGCTTCTTCCCCGTGACAGCTGGCTGTCTATATGCAATAGGACACTCTGCACGCTGACCTCCTATTGCCTGTGTGTGGCTCAAAGCAATCAAAGATCTGAATGGAACACAGACAGCTCCAAAACTCTTAGGTAAATCACAGGCCTGATTTGAGTTAGGCCATTATTTCTTGCACAGCACTAAAATGCAAAGGATAAAATAAAAAGTCAGTAAATGAGACCTCATCACAATGAGAAACTTTTGCATATCAAAAAAGGCCATCAAAAAAGTAAGAAGGGGCCGGGCAGTGGTGGCACACACATTTGATCCCAACACTCGGGAGGCAAAGGCAGGCGGATTTCTGAGTTTGGGGCCAGCCTGGTCTACAGAGTGAGTTCCAGAACAGCCAGGGCTATACAGAGGTTTTTTATGTCTCGAAAAACCAAACAAAAAAAAAGTGAGAAGGGCTGGAGAGACAGCTCAGTTGTTAAGAGCATTGGCTGCTCTTTCAGAGGTCTTGAGTTCAATTCCCAGCAACCACATGGTTGATATAAAGAACCTGATTGGGGCAAATGCAAAAATAAAAACATGGCTTGTATAAACTTCATTTGGACTGTAGTGATGCTGAACTGTTGAATGTCTTATTCTTAGGAAAAAGACTGGAGTATTATTCAGGGGTAAATGTCTCACTGCACATTTGCTGTGACCTCACAAACAGAGCTAAGAGTGAAACAAAAAACAAACAAACAAACAAACAACAAATGTACCAGAACAAGATTTGGTGACATTTTACTAACGGTTACCAGGGAGAAAGGGACATGGAAGAAGCCTGCCTTTGTCAAATTATTCTCAAAACTCTGCCTTAAGATTATTTGGCTGGGGATTTAGATCAATGGTATAGCACTTGCCTAGCATACCTGAACCTATGGGTTCTGTGCTTAGCACTGGAAATGTAAAACTAAAAATAACAAGGTATGAGCTGATGAAATGTTTCATCGAGTAAAAAGTGCTTGGCTTGCCACGAGGCCTGACAACCTGAGTTTGATCCCTAAAAGTTGTCCTTAGACCTCTACAGGTATGCCACGGCATGTGCATGTACACACACACACACACACACACACACAAATAAAATAGACTTCAAATTAATTAATTAATTCAAAACAATTAAATATAACATCATTCAAAATAATTAATTCAAAATTCTTACAACTCAAAGAATTCAAGAGTAAAAAAAAAAAAATACTGCCCAGAACTCGGCTAAATCATATATTGCTGCAGGGAGCAGCACTGATCTGGTGGTGAGCAAAGGTCATGGGGTCTTGGGGTGGGGGTGGGGGCAGGGGTCTCAGCTTATCACTCCACTTGTCTGATAGATCCCAGTGGAGACATGGCCAGAGGTCAGTGTGGTAATACATTTCTGACTGCCACAGTTTGTATTCAGTCTTCCACTGAGAGAGTATTTAGTGAGTGCCTTCTATGTGCAGGGGAACTCATAAACACCCCCCACCCACATTCTGCCCCTCTGATGCTGAGATGCAGCTTAGTTGGGGAAGGCTATGTAGCAGGAGGACAATATGGGCACCCCACAGCAACACCTTGCCTCAGACCCATACCAGCCCAGGATCCTGGATAGTAGTGATTTGTATCTTGACTCATTTCTGCCCCATGGCTCAAGATTATAAGGAAGTCAAATTTTGTAAAATTCTCTCAGTTGTTAAACCCTGAGACCTCAAGCTTAATGAGGGCCATTGGTGATTTGGTTGGGGTTTGTTTCCCAAAGGAACACAAGGTAGACACTTGGTTCCCTCTACAACAGCACTAAGAGGTAGGAGGGACCTTTGAGATTTGGTAGTTGGGGCATAGCTCTAGGAAGAGGTTAATGTTCTCTAGAGGCTGTAGTTACCGGAAATCAGTTTGTGCTTTGTTTGAAAAGTGAGGTCCTTGGCCTTTCTGCACTCTGGCCAATTCCTATCCACTTGTCCATCACATTGTGACCAAACTGAGGCCCTTACTAGACACTGGCCCCATGATGCTTGGATCTTTTACTGCTAAATAATCCTCTGTTCTCAAACGAACACCCTTCTTTTCCTTATAAAGTATCTCATTTCAGCTATTTGATTATACCAATCCAAAGGCCAAAGCTCTGCACAGGGAGAGTACATGCACAGGGCAATCTTCTGGCCAGTAAAGCAAGAACTATGTCTGTGAGAGCAAATAGAGTTAGCTAGGCCACCAGTTTTGGGCTGAGGGCTGAGGTGTGACATCATGTGACAGAGCAGAGTTGGGAAGTGGCAAATGACACCTCACCTCCCTCCCTGCACCAAGCACAGTGGCCAACCAGCCCCAGCTCTGGCCTCCAGAGGACCCAACAGAGCCTCCACCCTACCACACAGCTGACACTTCTCAGAGATTCTAGCTCCTGGAGGTTTAGGGATTCCCAAGCTGGGAGCCTTGACTTATTTTAAGGAATCTTGCATCCCATATGTACAGCCAACACTGTGGCAGACCAAACAAACACTGCTTTTTACATGCTGACATCCTTCAAACCCAAACACACCCGCTGCATTGCCAGCTGCAGTCTCCCTAAACTGGGTCTTCAGTTAAGCTCTGAGAGGGGAGGGGGTGTCTCACAGTTTCCCATGAAAAGCAGCCAAACTTCTTTCCTGGAAAAGCCTGGCAGACAGATGGGAGGCTCACTTGCTCCACTGCAGGGCAGCAAAGGATCAAAGGGAGGGTTTGCTTCAGTGGGTGAGGCCAGCTATAGTTGGGAGGCTGCAGCCAAGGCTCTGGAACCCTGAAGAGTTTGGGAACTGGTAGCCAACTTACCCCCCACAGACCCAGAGCCCTTCAGTCAGTGCTCAGCCTAGGTGGTCACTTTGGAGGCTAAGTGGCCAGCACAGGGCCTGGGTGGTGATGAAGGCATGCAGACCAGGGGCCAGGGCTGACAGTCAGTGCCAAGACTTTCTTCTCCTTCTATTTCTTAGCATGTAGTCACCGAGCTCTCATCATGTGACCCAGAAATGGATGTTTGAATTTTATCTCATTTAAATATCAACGTAGACTATTGGCTAATGGCCTGAGCAGTTGAGCAGAAGAAACTGAAGAGTGAAGAGGCCCTGGAGGTGAGTGGTTCTTTGATGCTCTGCCCATCCTGGTGGGGGCCTGGTCCCCTCCTCCCAGCAGAAGCTACAGCACCTGGAACTGACACTTCACTGGGCATTCAGTGCTGCTGTTTAGAGTAGCACACAGAACAGACATGCTAAGGTTTGAGTGACTGAAGTGTAATCTTACCAGAATAGCATCTAGTTTTGTAAACAAAACTTGCTTAGCCTGTGTGGCATAAGGCTCCAGCAGCATCCTACTGAAAGGTATCCCACAGCTGCAAACTATGGCCACAGATATCCCTCCTAGCATCCGTGCCTCCCCATGGTGGGAGCTGGCCTGTCCTACAACCCAGAAGTGGGGCCAAGTTACAGAATGTGGTAGACATAATGGATCCCTGGGCTAGGTCTGGAAGCATGTGGCACATACCTCTCTGCATGCTCCCTTATAGGTGTAGATTCAGAAGGCAGGGGCTTGCGTGCCTTTAGGAGACCACATAGAGGGGAAGGGGGACTGCCATGTGAAGAAACTCATTGCCACTGAGAGGCCATGTGGAAGTTGACAAAGAAAAAAGTTCGAGATGGCCTGGACTTAGCTGTAAGACCAGAGGATAGGAGAACAGTTTTGAGTACAACAAAATTACTACCCCCTCAACAACCACAAACCACTCAATTTTCCTAAAACTATGTTGAAACCCTAAGCACTAAGCCCAGTGTAGATTTCAGTGGCAGAGCATTTACTGAGCATGCACATGATACCAGTACCACAGAAAGTACCCCCAAAAAACAGGCGTTGGGGAAGAAGATCATAGGGTACCTCCTACCCTACTTCACCTTCCCTCACCCAGAAGCAAAGATCCCTTTATGGACTGTCTTCCAGCCCCAAGGAGTCCCACTCTCTGCCTGTTGTCTTTCCCCTCCCCATCCTATCCTAGCCACTGTGGGTTCCACTTCAAATTCCTAAGCAAGACTCTCAGTTTTGGTCTGGTGGATACTTTCCACCTGCCTCCTTGACCTGCAGCTGATGTTTTGGGAACTCACCCCAGGACCTAGCTCTACAAGTCCTTTTATGGCAGAGATTCTTCTCTTCTCTCAAGAGTTGAGGTGCAATAAGGGATCCAAGAGGCTCTGCTAAAAGATACTATCTCTGGCCATGTTTGTTGGGCTGTCTCTTGCCTTCTAATCTATCTGGCCTCCCTGGAAGACCAGTAGAAACTGGCAGATCCCCTAACCCACAGACCCCTCATCCCAGACCACTGCTATTTCAAGCCATAGCACCACACAGCTTGTTACCTAGCAACAGTTAGCACTTGAGCATTTACCACTGACTTCCTGTGGTACCTACGCCAGGGCACCTGTTTGTAGAACTGAGACCCTGAAGCACAGACTATGCTTTGGGCCAAGAGCAGTCTCCACAACCCCAGGGAACTCACAACTTTTCAAACAAACCATAGCCGCACATAGCCAGAGGGAGAGAACTGGGGAAGATGCTAGGGTTGTTCTCTGATTCCAGCTCCCACTGACATGCAGATGAGTTTCTGATGGGCAGTAGCTTCGTGGCCAGCTTCTCCTGGAGCCTCCCAAGTAAATGACACAGTCCGTGTTCTAATGGGAATCATTGTCCATCTTAGAGATGAAGAAACAGCCCAAGAGGCTGGAGACCCCGTCTACCAGTCATTCTCCCAAGGATCCGTCCTCCTCTGAATATGACCTTTCTGGTCTTCCTTGAAATGGTAGACACCCTTCCAGTTCACAGCTGTGTGCACAAGAAGAGGCCAGAAGCGGTGAGGATACTGTGTCATCATACCCTGATTTCTGACTTACTGAGCTTGCAGGGGATGCTGACCACTCTGACGGAGGCTGGGAGATGCTAACAAAGGGGCATCTTCCAGGCAGAGCAGATAGATACCAGCACTAGCTCTCAGAAACTGGCCCAGGCTCTTGTGATCTTGCAGATGAGGGAGAGGTGGAGCTACAGGCTGCAGCCAGAGGGAAAGGGTGGAAACAATGAGTTTGGCTTGATATGAAAATAATGGAGTCTCTTTTAAGTCAGTGTTTGGGACACACACCCTCAACCTCAAAGGAAAGATGAGTTCTGAATTCCAATTCTGATGCAGCTACTTCCCAGAATTTAGAAAAGAATTCTGTTAACACACCTGGCTGCCTCAGTTTTCCCAGCTTTAAAACCAGGTCAAAACCAGTACTGGCAGTGTGGGCCTAGAGTCTAGCCACTTGAGACCCTGAAGAATCACAAGTCCAAGACTAGACTGGGCTACAGAAAGAGTTAAAGGCTAGTCTGAATAAGTTAGTGAGACCCTGTCTCAAAAAGTAAAAAAGGAGAGCTGAGGGTGGTGTTCAGTGGCAGAGCACTTGCCTAGGATACATGAGGCCCTAAATTTAATCTCCACTACTGAAAAACCAAACCCAAAACCAAAACCAAAACCAAAACCAGACACTAATAAAGAGATGAGATTTGTACCTGTGCTTGCAGGATTTGTTGTAAGAAATCAATGAGGCATTTTTTTGCAGCTTGGCCTCAAACCCAATGCAATTTTCCTCTCTCAACTTCCAAAGCATTTGGTGAGCCATCAACACTCAGGACTCTAGTGCAGTTGTGGCTGGACTAGTTCTTATACAGATCAGAGCTAGATGTACATTCAATAATCCTATGATGGAGGCAGGGGGCAGGGTATGGTGGTACTTGCTAGCTCTAGCCCATCCTAGCAATGGACAAGACAAAGAGTGAAGGATGGCTTGAGCCCAGGAAAAAAGGGTAGAGGAAGCCGGGCAGTGGTGGCGCAAGCCTTTAATCCCAGCACTTGGGAGGCAGAGGCAGGCGGATTTCTGAGTTCGAGGCCAGCCTGGCCTACACAGTGAGTTCCAGGACAGCCAGGGCTACACAGAGAAACCCTGTCTCAAACAAACAAACAAACAAACAAACAGGGTAGAGGAAAATGGAGACAGGAAGAGAAAAGAGCCAGGCCTGGTAGTACAGGGAGGGCAAAAGGACTGACAGGAATTTGAGGTCATGTGGCTCAGTGGTAGAGTGCTTACCTATCATGCCTAAGGCCCTGAGTTCTACTTTCAGCACTGTAAAAAAAATTAAATAAAAATAAAATTATAAAACTGAAAACAAAACCCAATCAAACCCAAACAAAATCCACATCCTTTCTGGAGGCCCCTTACCCCCACTCTGCCCCTGCCCTTCACTTCTCCCTAGTGGCCCAGTGGGTGGAGCTCACCCTTATCTCTGTCATGTCTCTGAAAGCAGATGAAGCAACAGGATTGAAGCTGAGGCTGAGCTGACCTCCTCTCCCTTTCTGGGTCCCACCCCTTACCTCATCCCTTTGGCCTGGGGCTTATCACACTCTGCTTGCTTCTTTAAGTACCCAGCCTGCCTTGCTCCCCTCAGAGGATCCTCTAACAAGATTGTTCTCACCCTTCCTAGTGCTGTGATCCTTTAATACAGTTCCTCATGTTGTGGTGACCTCCAACCATTGCTACTTTGTAACTATAATTTTGATAGTGTTATGAATCATCATGTAAATATCTGTGTTTTCCGATGATCTTAGGTGACCCCTGTGAAAGGCTCATTCAACCCTCAAGGGGTCTCAACACACTTTGAGAAACCCTGCTTTAAGTGATGGCTGAGCAGCTAGGTGACTTATCTTTTACCCTGGTTTCTCGGGGATATACCCTGGGGGAGCCAGCTGAGAATGACTTTGTAGTCTTCAAACCCTCAGATCCTATCCAGCAAAAGAGCAAGCCAAACCTTTCCTGGAACACCACATTTTGCCATGTGGGGAGCTAGCAAGGGCTACATCCTGAGGTGTTTGTACAGGCTCTGGTTCCTATCTGTAACTACTGTGGCCAAGAGAATTCCCCTTATCCTCAACATAAAGGTAGCCAAACAGGCCGCTGAGCATGTGCAGATGTGGCACTGTCTTGGGAAGGTCATTCCAAAGTGCCATGCAGGACTCTTCTTTTACAGCCTTGAGCTATGCATCGATGGCATCCAAGAGGAACCTGGACTCATTTAGACGACTCTGGTATTTCAGCTCTGGGATTTCTTGTTGGACACAAATGCCCAGCATTTATGACACAAACTCCTTCTCAAAAACTAGTCAGTCTTTTCAGACCAGTTCTCAACATGTCCAGCAGATCCCACATGCCAAAGAGTCCCACATGATGTCATCAGTACCACAGTGAGGCAAGAATGGGGTACAAAAGTACTGCCCACAGTACCTGGCACATACAGGCTGCCAGCCACAGCCATGGCTCTTACTGTGCTGCAGGAGGCCAGCACCAGGGAGAAACAGTGGCCTGTCCTAAGTACATGACCCAGAGGCAAAGCTGGGTCAGGTGACTTCTGGAGTCTATATCTGAAGAAGAAACTTGGTTGTTTATGTGTCTTCAGGGATGCTGATATTGAGACTGATCTCCACTGCCTCCCTGGAGGATGGCTCTTCGCTGCCCTCATCACCTTCAGTCTGGGGTTCCTGGGCCAGCCACTGCAGCTAGAGTGTGGTCCTTTTCCAGTCTGTGCTGAGGCAACAAGGTGAGCACTATCCAACAGTGGAGTGGCTTCAGATTCTGTGCCCAACCAGACATCCCCCAAAGGGATACTGCTGGAAATCCCCAGTCCTTCTGTCTCTCTGTCCCTCTATCCTTAGAACCTGAATCCCCAGCTGGTCCTTCATCCAGTGGCTTCCTTCTTCCTGGTCTTAGGGCCCCTGTGACCACCCAAGAAGCCATTCAAAACCACATTGCCACATCTCACTCTGTGGTCCGTTTCCTGAGCCCCAGATATTCCAAGAGGAACGAGTTCCACTGCCTCACCACCACCACTCTGGGCCCAACACACAGAGGGCACTTGGGAGACCGGTATACTGTTGGTCAGATAACAACTCACTCTGCCAAGCTCCTGGAGCAGGAAGGTGGTGGTGAGGAAGATGCTTAGGTACCCACCCTGACAGGCAGACATATCCATCTGAGCCAGGCATTGGTTAACTTTTCTCACCTATGCCAGGATGGTTATTAAGCCATTTTTCCAGATAAGTTAACCAAGACCCAGAGAAACAGAATGGCTGGCCCAAGGCCACTCAATTTGCTCAGGGCAGAATGGAATCTGGGACCAGCTTTCTAAAGCCTGCGCTATCTCCCACTCTGAAGCATGGGAGTGGGATGGGGGGGGTGACCCTTGGAGTCCACCACCCTAAGAGAGGAATCTTAAGTGCTTAAAGGCCCAGGCACTGGGCCAATCTTTCCATGAGCTTCTTTTTCTACTCTGGAAAGAACTACAGTTCAGTTTTAGATCCAGAGTAGCTCAGTGACTTTTTGTAGATCACATAGTGAGGCAGTAGACCACAGAGCAGTGGAAGCCCTACCAACAACCTTTTCTATGTGATGACAGGAGAATGAAGGTTATTGCCCTAGTTTCCCCTTTTGTACTGGGGGTGTGGGCAGGATGACCACTGACAGGAGGGTGATTAGGGAGGCAGGCCTCTTACCTTCCACACTAGAGCTGAAAGGGGAAGTGAGTGAGTAGCTGTTTCCCCATCTCCTCAGCTCCACCCTGTCACAGCACCTGCTTGGTAGCACTTCTCTGGAACTAGTCTCCTAACCCTGGGAACCCCCCCTGAAATGCCCCCAGTGTCATAACCCAGTGTTGCTGCAGCTTCTAAGTTGGGAGGCTCAACCTGGCATCTTCCTCCAAGATTGCCATAAGGCAATCCAAATGTCCACACAGCCTGTAGTTACAGATACTGCGGGTTGGATTAGAAAAAATTTTATGTCCTCAAGGAGACAGTGGGTGAAGCTGAAAAGCTTGAAACACCACAGTAGCAGAATAGGGTCACTGAAAGAAGACATCAACATTAACCTAGGAATTATGTCAGCTTGGGGAGGAAGACCGGAAGTCTTTATTTGGACTTCATAACCAACAGTACATGTGGGAGAAAAGACCAGAAAACACAGACAGGTGAGGCAGACACTACGAAGGACCTAATCAGGCTTACAAGTCCACCTCTATCCTCAGAGTTCTTTTCCTTTCTTAATCAGCTATCTCTATGTCTACTTCTAACCACCAGCTCTTTGTACAAATTTTCCTCTGCCCTGGGACACAAGAGCCTGGAATCTGGTGGCGTATAAACTCGGAGCCACAGCTCTGTATTCCTAAGCATCTTTTCCCAGCCACCATGGGCTTTCTGATTCTCTGACCTCCATGTCTAACTCTCTCCAGCATGCCTCCTCCTGGAGATCAATGAGATTTCCAGCTTACCTATGCTGTTTTTCCTTAAGCTGTAATAAATTGTCCTGAACTTCCTTTTGAGTCTTAACTTTAAATTCTTTCACTGTAAGACTAAGAGCCCAAAAAGTTACCCCAGTTCCTCCAAGTACCACTAGGACCTATTCTCTCTGCCATAGAGCCCTGCCTCTCCCCAGCCCAGGGGCTGTCCAGCTAATCTATCCTCTGGCAAGTATCCCCAGGCATCCTGGGACACACTGTGAATTGGGATCAGTTCAGATACCTCACTAGGATCAGGCTGGATCCAGATAAATTGCCAAGGAAGAAAGCTAGCTAAGCTTTGGGGATCAAGCTAATTGGGACCTGAGGCTACTTGCTAACTGTAAACTTTTGTCTCCCCCAAGCCTAGGTTTTCTTACTTATAAAATGGGAACATCAGACTGAACTTTGAGGTGATGGCAAGGAATGACAATGTGTGCTGTCACCGGGCCTTCCAGGTCTGTAATTGATCCCATAAGATTGCCAGTTTGCAAAACTTGCCTACTTGTCCAGTCTCTAGCACAGTGTGCCTGAACACCCTGGTTTTATATTTGGACTAAGGGTCTAATAGGAGTCAGTTTATTCCAAGACTGAGCAGAAAACCCAGGTATACATCACAAGGGCCAGACCAAGCAGAGGTTGTCATATGAGAAAAGCCCCAGCCAGGGTGATGAGCTGCAAGCAGTGAAAGAAGGGGGAGACCCAGAACACACAGGTGGAACCCTGAGTTCATCTGTACCAGGGCCTCCTCAGGAACAGGGGATAAACAGCCAGTGTAGACTGACTTGTTCTTGAGTCACAATGGAAAGGACACTGGCTTCTGCTTGTTGATCCTTACAGGAGGAGCTAGCATGCTGGGCCTCTAGGCCTCGCCAGACTTACTTACTTACTTACTTTCTTCCTTCCTTCCTTTCTTTCATTTGATACTATATTTACATTTCAAATGTTTCCCCCTTTCCAGATCTCCCCTTTGGAACCTCCCTATTCCCTCCCCCATCTCCCTGCCTCTATGGGGGTATTCCTCCCCACCCCCACCCAACCACTCTCGTCTTCCCTCCTTGGCATTATCCTATACTGGGGCATCTAACACCCTCAGGCCCAAAGGCCTCTCCTCCCCCTGATGGCTAACAAGACCCTCCTCTGCCACATATGTGGCCAGCACTATGGGTCCCTCCATGTGTATTCTTTGGTTTCTCACCAGACTTTCATCCTGGCCTTAACCTAGGTCCTCAACAACCCCCAGGCCCATGTGACTCCAGAGGGACAGTTGTTTTCCATATACCATGGTGAAAGATGACCTGGCTACTCTATCCAGGACACTATCCTGGCCTCCATCATATCTGCCTTCAACACCACTTCCTCTGGAACCTTCCAGAACTTCTTCCCCAGCACCCTAAAGTGTCTTAAACATCTACCTTGGCGTCCCAGGAAGGGCTGCAGCTTTAAGGCAAAGGGCACTGGTTGATTTCTTTTTACTCTCAGGTTCTTTTGGCTGTGAAGAACATCAGGGAGTTGACATACTGGAAACTCTGCTTTCACTTCATAGTTTGCCAAGCACTACACATGCTAAACTGGTGCCTACCTCAGGACACTGGGCCTGAACCAGCTTTCTAGGAGGCTGAAGTCCAGAGTTGCAAAATGGTAACATTTAAGGACTCTAGTTCAAATTGAGACCCTATCTCTTTTTGGGAATTAAAAATCCGGGTGTTTGCTGCGCTGTTGTTATGGCATTGCCCTGATATACCCCTGGTTGTTATTTAATCCTAACTCCTCATTTCCCAGATGAGGAAACTGAGGATCCCGAGGTATGGGGAGCTGCCCAGGCTTGCTCACCCCTTGTGAAGTGGGTCTCAGCTATGGAACACACCCATGTTCTTCCCACCAGCTCCTCTTATCCCTGATGGAAGAAGACACTAGGAGTCAATTAATGCACAAGATTTAAACACCCTGGTACTTTAAGCAAGTATCTGTTCTTTGTCACTTCAGCCAGGGCCTTTCACTTCACCCTTCACCAGGCTTGGCTGTCTCCAGGCCCTGGTTTCAGACCAACTGTGACTGCCTTCACTGCGGCTGCTGACAGAGGTTCTGCAGTTGGCCTGCTGGGAAGATATTTCAACACACTCCTGAACACATGACTTCCCTATATGTCACCTTCATGGGTGACATCCCAGCAGCCACCTGATAGCAGTCAAGGCCACAGAACCTAACCAAAGAATGAGTTCCAACCAAATCCAGCCCTGGATCCAGATACTGCTGACCATTCTCCACAAAGGGCTGAGGAACCTTCACTAGTAGCTACACTAGGCAACTTACAAAGTGCTAGATAGAACCACCTCACATACAGTAGGTGCCCATTAAATGCTTATCCTCTCTTTATAGCTGCATCTAAAGGCCTCTCCTTTTCACAAGGATGGGGACAGAATCCAGAGCTTTGTACCTGCTGGGTCAGTGCTCTACCAGTACGTAGCACCTGGGCCCAGGGGTATCTTTCTCTCCCATGTGGGTTCAGTAGTCTCATACCAGCTGTGGTGATAATGACTCAGGGCTCCTGACTCAGCCCAGGCTGGGCAGCCCACCCTGAGATCTAACTCTAAGGAACCTGCTTCCTTGGTTTTTAATGCCCAGGCCAAGTGTCCTCCATTGCATCAAAATTTAACACAATTGCTAGAGCGCACACACACACACACACACACACACACACACACACACACACACACGCCTACCTCCTGGGGAGCCCCTGTGGAGAATTCTGATGTTCTTCCTCTGGCCTGCTAGCTCACCCCTTCCTCAGCCCTGACTGCACTGTGTGGCAATTTCCTCTTTCCCCGCCCACCTCCCCCAGGGCAGAGCAAACAACTTTATGGAGAAAAGTGCGTTGCTCACTGTAGCTGGCTTGTCATGGGGTGATGACACTGAATGGAAGGAGATGGCTAAGGTTTTCTGAACACTTGCTACATGCCAGGGACACCTACATGGAAATAGCCTGCCTCAGGATGAACACAGTAGGCAAATAAGGTAAACACCAAATCCTCCATCAGAGCCAGTCACTGGATCCTGCGGATCCTGAAGCAATCATCCCTTCACCCTTTAGTTTCTTGAACCATTGAAGCCTCTCTCTGCTTAAGCCTGTTTGGTTTGGGCCTTTTTCTCACTTGGAAGTTACAAGGTCCTCATGGCAAGAGACATAGTGTGTAACAAGGTCATATAACCAATAAAATAGCAGAGCTGACCCTGAGTCTGGGCTGTTAACCTGCAGCCTGACCACAGCCCAGCACCCTACTTTGTGTGCCAGTTGGCAGCTGTCTCAGTGCCCCACTTGCTGGACTCAGCCTGGACTCACCCTCGGCTTGGCCAGTCCTGCTACCTCTGTCTTGGAACTTCCGGAGTCATACTGGCTTGAATTTGGGGCACAGGTTTGTTCATAGCAGCCTAGCCCAGGAGGGGCCATGAAACAGGGACCATAAAGAGGACCCCCACCACACACACACACCGACTGGCCTCAGCAGCCTCATGACCAATAGGTGCTTTCTCAAAAGCAACATGGAACCATCAAAATAAAACCGATCCGACCATCCCGCCTTCCCTTGTCCTGTGCCACCAGCCTTCTCAGACCCACCATGCTGCTGTGTTAGTTTAGTTCTGTTTGAGGACCCTATGCCAGATGAGCAACAACTAGTTAGATCAAATTTATCACCTTTTGACAGTTCTATAGACAAGACAGTGTCTTAACATTCAGGAAGTACCCAATACATGCTAGACTTGAGATTTAATAAATTTAAATGAACAATGTGTAAGACACTTTGATTAGAGTCATGGTCAACATGTACTGAAAGGTTCCGGGTCCCACTTACCTAGCTGACAGATGGCAAAAGAATAAGGAAAATGTCTGAGGTCCTTGTGGGTATTTGGTTGTCCTAGCTCATGGTCACATCCTTTCTGAGCTGTGCTGGCAAAGTCTTTGGGGTTGGACTGACCTGGGTCTTAGGTACAGGAGCTTGCATCCAGCTTGGGCCCTGCAGTTCTACAAAGGCCATACAAAAGGGCCCAACTTTCCAGGGTTCCTGGGGTTATCAGGAGACTCTTGCTAGCTAAGCTCCAAAAGCAGTAAGGACATCCTGACCCTCTCAGCCCAGCTTCCTCCACCAGCCTGGAGCTTCAGATGGGAGCCAGCCTTTGGCATATGGAAAAACAGACTCAACAAAAGGGAAGTGATGGAACATTCTCTCCTTCCCTGGCACCCGTAGAGAAGGCTGCATAGAGAGAAGGCCTAGAATCTTTCCAGGTCTGCACTATAGCTCCCGAACATCCACAAATGACACCAGACAGATGTCTCCACATCTCTGAGGCTGGTTTTACACAGAACATTGAAAGCCTCCCTCTCTGAGGTGTCACGAGGCTGGATGGGATTTGGGAAGGGAACTTCCCTAGGGATGTAGATGAGTCCAGCCCCACCCCCTCACCAAAAAGTATTTCACAGAGCACAGCTCTACTCAGGGACTTTTCTTCCAAGACTCTCCCAGCCCCAGTATCTGAGACCCTCAGGTTCTATTCTGGACTGGCTCAGAAAGAAATAAAAAAATGAAATGAGCTGAACTGTCATTAGTCAGGTGGCTCCTGAGGGGAGTTGGGATGACAGTGGGGTATGTGGCACCTGGAGGAAATACTCAGGGGTGTGGGTTGGGAGTGTCTAAGGCAGGATCTTCCCAGCACTGATTTCTCCTAATAGGCAGGAACTCTAGACTGGGCCTGGCAAGGACTCCTTCTGCCCCAAGTCCCCAAACTTTATGCTCTGAGACATCAGGGAGGGTGGTAGTAGGGACATAAATAGTATCAGGCCACAGACTAGGAGCTCTGAGTGACTAAGGGACTCAGTTTACTCAGCTGTAGAGTAGGTATGGCCAAGGTCCCTTTCTCAGGTAGCTGTCAAGTGCTTGTACACGCCTGTAGTTGGGTAGGCCAAGATGCCTTGTGCAGCTCCAGGCCATGCTGGCCTATGTCCCTGAAGAGCTTTCCCTGTAGTTAATGCTGCCCTCAGGCAGTTGTGGGGAAGCACCTGGGTTCCACGGCCTGGCTCAGACTATGTCTCTTAGGCAGGGAAAAGCACTTACTCAGAACAGCTCCTAGAAACAGTTCAAACCTTCACAAGAGGTCCCAACTGCTGACCCCATAGACTGCTGAGAGTCACCAGCCCCTCACGAGCTCCCAGATGAAGCAGGTGGTACTCACGGTGTCACAGGGGAAGACTGGAGATCTCCCTGGAGCCAGTGCCTGACCTGCCTCCTTGGGCCCTGGGGACGAAGGACCTCAGGCCCTCCCTACCAGGGGACGGCCCACCACAGCCCTGACGTCTAACTTCCTCCCTGATCAGCCAGCATCCAGGAAGCTCCGCCCCTGGTAAGGGGGCCAGCACGCTGGGGCCCACACCCACCCTATACAAGATACTGCCCAGAAGGTTCCTTCAAGGCCTGGCCAGTTCAAACAGACACACTGGACAGACAATAAATAATGCAGCTGCTCTGTGGCCAGCCTCCTGTGACCTATCTCGTTTCGGGCCACTCGAGTTTCGGCCAGCCTGCTTTGTTCAGAATGCCAAGCCCCGGCTGGGTTTCTGGCCACGTGGGTACTACAGTCCCACTGAGGGCCAGTTTGAGCCTGCCTGACAAAGGCTAAGTAAGGTGGCTATCCTGAAGAGAATGCCCTACTTACTTTGAAACCAGTTTGGGACTAATAGGGATTCGGGGTGTCACTTTGTCAGAGCAGGGTGACCATCCTCATCTTCTCGGATGAGTAGGGTCTTCGGGGGCCTCCATGAATTAGAGACCGTGCTCCACACAAGGCCACACTGAAGAGTCCTCTCCATTACCCCAGCTGGCTGTGCCCACCTCCTTAGGCCACATCCAAGCCCTGCATCCAGGGAGTTTTCCCCCACACCACAATCCCCATATTGTTGTTGGGCGGTGGGGGGAGGGCAGCCGATCAGTTGTCCCTGTCTAAATTCTCACTGTTACAAACTGTAGCCTGCAGTGTCTCCTATCTAGACAATGGCCATCATTATTACCATGTGTCTTCCTCCCTGCAGTGGTCTCATTTCCTCATGGAAGTGGAGTGATAGTCTAGAAACCTCATGTACAGTCTCTCTACCCCAAAACTATGCATGTCCGCCTCAGGGGCTGGCCCCACCCACTTCCTTCCTCACTCCTGCCTGGCTTCCAACTACATCTGTGAGCATACAGGTGGCTCCCGCCTCTGGGTCATTGTACTTGGTGTGCCCTCTGCCCAAAGGGTCTTCTCCAGCTTACTCTCTTGGTCAACCTCCATTGAAGGCTACCTGCTCAGACCACTTTCTCTTTTCTCCACTTTATGTTGTAGAAGCCATTTCATTCAGGGGTAATTCATGCACTTCACCTAGTTAAAGTGAGCTTGTAGATACGGAATCTCCATGCCTGTCACCACATCCTAGTTCAGACTGACCTTGCTTCCAAAGCAAGCCTGTACCTGTTTCTCTGTGCTTCTCCATGGCTAGGGAAGCCCCCACTCTACTTTCTGTCTCTATAGAGATGTCTGTTTTAGAAACTTCTATGAATGGAGTAAGCACGTGGCCTTTGTGATGGCCCTCTTTCACTTGACACATTTTCCAGGGTCAGCCAGGCTGTAGCTTTTACTCCCTTTATGGCTGATGGCATTTCACTATGTGGGCTTGCCACATCTTGGGTCCATTTATCCTGGTAGAAGTCCTAAAGAGGATTTTTTTGGCTGGCTAACTTGTCACTGTCACCCCTCTACTTTTGCTTTCTTGGTAGTGACTCCCATCTGATGACATCATCACCTGTCTGCTTCCTGACTCTCCCTTCTCTCTGCCTCTTGAGGCCTGGATATTCCACCTTGCTCACTGCTGAAGTTAAGCCTCTGACATAGACTGAGCTGGCACATGGTAAGTACTCAGCAAATGCTCTGTATCCTGATAGAAAGAAGGTGTGTCCCCACGAGCAGGGGCTGCTACTGGCCTCCCCATCTATGAGCTCTTAGAATAAATGCTGCCTATATGGCTCATCAAGAAGGGCCTTGGGCAAAAGAAAAAAGGTGGGCCTCAGGCCCCAGTGACCCCTCTGCAGAGTGAACAGCGGCCTTCTTAGAGAAATGTTGCCTTCTGCCTATAAGAATCTCTCCTGAGGTTCTGGTCTGGCACCTTGGTGGCCCAAAGGGGATTGTACTTGTGTACTGAGATTCAGCAGGGCCTAGCTTGGAGCACACCCCTACCATCCAGGGAGTTCCAAGCCAGCATGGGCTATGCAGTAAATATATGTCTCAAAACTAAAGACACAGGAGAGGGGTGGGCAGTGGAGCACTGCAGCAGGGGGACCTGTAGGGCTGAACCCAAGTGGGAGTGGAGAGTACTGTGGGTGCAGTACCCTAAGGGAGAAAAGGAGGGAGTGGCTCCAGGCTCCCAGGCTCGTCCCCTGCCCCACACCCAGCTAGGGGACTGCCTAAGCTATGTCCAGGACGGGAGGAGTCAGGTGAATTCTGGCCACTGAGGCCTCATCAGGATGGGGCAGCAAGTAGGTTCGGGGCCCAGAGTGCAGAGCCAACCACCCAGCAAGGGGAAGGAGCACAACAGCAAGGCAGGAGGAAGCTGCAAGCAGGAAAGAGGTTCCCCTTGTCATAGGTTCCCCAAGGCAGGCACAGCACAGGATGGGAAGAGGACAGGTTCAGGACCTCCTGTGCAGGGCACCAGATGGCTGATTGTCCCAGCAAGCTCCTAGGAGCTATCAGGGCCTAGATGACATCTGCTCCCAGCCCTCCTGCCCAGAGACAGCTGAAGCAGGAGGGGAAAAGAGCCTACAAGACCTGGACAGGTCTGCTCCTCTGATGCATCCTAGTCAGCACTGTGTCCAGGGGCAGTCTGGCCTAGGAGATGCCACTGCCTCTTGAGCTTTGAAGAGACAAACCCACTCTTGCCCAAATAAACCAATATGTGACAATCATTCTGGAGCCGAATGGAGACAGGCTGAGACCAGTCTGATGAGAGAGAGGGTGAGGATAAGATTTTTGGGGAATAAGTTGACTGTTCTAGTTTGCTTTCTGTTGTTGTGATAAAACATTCTGAACAAAAGTAACTCGGGGGAGAGGGGGTGAAAGGGTTTATTTGAGTGACAGTCCATCAACAAGGTAAGTCCAGGCAGAAACTGAAGCAGGAGCCTGGAGACAAGAACTAAAGCAGAGACCATGGAGGAACACTGCTTACTGGTTTGTTCTCACCAGTTTGCTTGGCTACTTTCCTTATACAGCTCAGACCCACCTTCCTGTGGCATCGACCCAGTGGGCTGGGCCCTCCTTATATCAATGAGCAATAAAGAAAATGGTCCACTGACACAGGCACAGGCCAACTTGATCTGGGTAGTTCTTCAATTGAGGTTCCTTCTTCCCAGGTGACTCTAGTATTGTATCAAGTTGACAGCTAGAGCTAACTCTAACACGGAAGTTATGACCCGATGGGAGACATACCAAGGAGATGGCCTGTTGGGGGCAGGCTGGGGATACAGCCTTATGATGGGGGGGGGGGGGGGGTTTGAGCACTTGCAGAAAGCCACTTAGAGTACTAGTCACCAGAGGAAGTCAACTAGGGGACAGGGTTGTCAAAACAAAAACAATAGCTAACAAGTGACCGCAACAGGTACTTCTTCACTGGAGCCGGCTTGCAGGGATCCTGCCACTGCCTTCCAAATGTCTCCAACGTGGTTTTCACAAGGCCACACCTAAGTTTCTAACTCAAGTGGGCCCCTCCTGAGTCGGTATTCCCTTCTCTTTCTCTCTGACAACTACCTCAGCCCTGACTGAGACTCAAGCAAAGGAGGGGAGAGGAAGAGAGTCACACCTATGTGCTCCACTAGCACCGTCCACCAGAGCCCACTTCTAATCTTGCCCTGGAGCTTGGCTCAGTTTGCCTCTCTCCCTGAGTATGGAAACAGCCTAGCAAAGTCCAGCAACAACCAAAGACAGATCTTCTAAGTGCCCAGGCACTGGACCCAGATGGCCCTGCACCCCCTGCTGTCCTGCCCAGGAACCAATAGGAGCCAGTGTGGCCCTCACAGAGACCTTGTCTTGGAGCCTTGGATCCCCTTGGCAGCTAGCCAGGGCCGGCAGCAGCAATAGCTCCATGTACACCTCATGCTTTTCCAGATGTGAGTGGGATTCAGCCAGGGGTGACAGGCTCAGGCGGAGGGGAATCTGAAGACGCAAGTGGAAAAGTATGTGCTGTCCCATCACAACCCTCCAATTTGTCCCCCAGCAGCTGCCAGCTCTGCCCCACCACAGATCTGCGGATTTGGGTCTCCCCTGGCAGCCTGGGGTTGGGATTGCCCCAAAGCCTGCTTGGGCTGGCTCACTTCATATCTGGCTCTGGGGAGTATCTTCAACTTTCTGGGGATGGGAGGTAGGGTCTGGAAAGAATACACTAATCCTGAACAACTCCACCCCCACTCACCCTGGCTCATTCTCCTCAGCTAAGCACAGGACACATGGTACCTATGGGGGCTGAGTCTAGGACTAGGCAACCCAGTGCAGATCACAGTGCTCACACCCAGCCCAAGCTGTTCTTACATCACCAAGGGGAGGTGACCTTGCATCAGCACCAACTACCAGTGGCCACAAGCATTCCCTACCTTCCCACAGGGAGTTTTACAATGTTCTCATTCTGTGGATGAGGAAATTGAGGCACAGAGAGATCACTTGTACAAACAGCTAATCGGAAGTGCAAGATATAGGGTCCTCCTCATGCTGGCCCACTACATTTTCGAACAGGTCTGAGGGTTCTCCATTGAGCTGACCCCTAGAAACTCCAGGAGAGAACGAGGCAGAAAAACTTATTGCAGTTGGTGTGACCAGAACATCGGCTACTTGATGGGCCCCTACCTGGCCTGGCTTCTGAGCTACCCACCCAAGGAGGTCCATCATGAACCAAAGCAGGGAAAAGTAGCCAGTGACTCACTCCAGGGCTAGACTCTGCCTCTCTGTTCCCACAACCAGTTGGCATCCTTGTCCAAGCAAAATGCCTCTCAGCGTTGGCCTGGAAACTATAAATCTGTCTGGGCCCAAGGCCTACCATTCAGAGCTCTAGACAGTCTTGCCTTGTAGTAGAGCAACTGTGGCTACTGTACATGCGCTTCTTGTTAAAGTGGGAGGGAACTGTGCAGCTGCAATTCCCCTTTCCCCTGGGCTTCTAGGGAGCTCAACAGGCTTCATCTCAGCAAAAGAACCCCAGGTGCTCGAATACCTGTCTTAGTCTTCATATTCAACATGACATCTTATTCTGAATGATGCTCTTTTTCACTACTAGTATTTCTTATGTGGTAGCACAAGTATTTTGTGGAGGAAAGAAGGGGGGGTAGGAGAAAAGGGAAAAGAGGAAATAGAAGAAGGGACAAGTGGAAGGAAAATAAAGAAGGTGAGAGGAGCATAAAGAGGAGGACCGTGTGCAGTTGATCTACCAGACAGTGAACCTGGAAAGAGAAAGGGCCCTTTACTATTTTATTCTTTATAAAACATTCTCTTTAAGTAAAATGCACACGAGTAGGAAGAATTCAAAACTCTAAGGCATATCCCCCCGGTGGCACTTTTAGGTTCCCCTGCATGCAAAGTAGACACTATGGTCCCATCCTCAGAGGAGAAAGCCCAGCCTTGCCTGAGAGCCTGTAGCTTCCAGCCTTCTGCTCTAGGCAGGTCCTATCAGATGTGATAGAAGGTGGAGTCAAGCCCAGGTATCCCACCCCGTGCCCAGGAGAACCCTGTCCCTAGGTGGTCTCTCTCCAGAGGTTCTTAAAGCTCTGCTCTACCTTCCTCCCTAAGTTCTAAACAGGGGCACCTTCCAGGCACCTCTCACAGACCTCTGAGGTGATGGATGTAACTGTGGCTGCAGGTAATTACACTCAACACTGGCTGGTGACTGCAGGCACTCAGATCTACACCAATCCTCACACCAATCCTAAAAGCCAGGACGATTCACGGGGGTGGAGGGGGTGGTAAGTCAGTGTACACACAGGTCTAAGAATGCCTAAGCCTGCACCCAATTCTGGGCAGCCTGGCACCCGATTCTGGACTTTGTTCCCTGCCATGGTGTGATGTGGAAGGTAGAGAAACTGTTACTCACTGGACACTGAAGGAAAGAGTACCAGCCCTGTCCACCCAAGCATAACAGGCTCAGGGTGGGCACCCAAGTCACACTTCAGAGACAGCGGTTGTTACATAACAAGTGTCTCCTGTTCACTGTTTGCTGTACGCTGTACCTCCAGTGGCTTTCCATAGCACATGCCCTGATTGTTGGACTACTCTCTTCCTGCCACTAGACTCCACACTTTTCTGGAGGGTGCCAGGTTCAGTCTTTTTGTCTTCCATCCCTGTTCCCTCCCGAACCTCCAAACCATGCAGGTCCCTCACCTGGCCCACTTAGGGCAAAGCCACCTCCACACCCTGTCCCTGGTACCTGAGGGTCCTCACGGAGATGCAGTACTTCCACATGAGGCCCCACACAGCACCACCATCACCCTTCATGCCTGGATCAGTGAGGTGCAGTGGATGGGGGGGCCTTGCCACTGCCTTGGACCCTGGGCCTCCTCCCAGCCAGGGGATGGCTCTTGTCTTGAGCTCTCAGGTCACTTCCTTCTTCATGAGGATGAAAAAAAATAACAGGTCCAAAGACAAGGAGAGGGGAGGTCCTGACTCTCCCAGGCCACTGCAAGTTCCTGGTGGAAATATCCCGGGCTGGCCTCTGTTGTTTCTGGAGGACCGACCGGAGCTCCAGACCCTGGCAGCTGAGCGTCCCTCACACTCCAGACCCCGTGGCTTCAGCACAACCTTGAGCCTGCCGCCTGCCAAGAGACAGGAGGTGGCAGAGGGCCAGGGGAGCAGTGAGTCACTGGGGCGGGACAGAGGGGGCGTCCACTGTGAGGGAAAGTAGGAGCTCTGGGAGCCCAGAGGCCGCCTGTGCGTCCAGAGGCCAGGGTGGGACTGGAGAGGCAGTATTGAGGGAGGGAGGCTGTGGAGGCAAGGGCGGGCCCACATCCTCCACCAGTCCCCAGAGGCCTAAACCCAACACCGCCCCTTGGCTACAGCCCTGCCCACAGGACTGAGAAGGGTCTGCTCTGCTGCTGGCTCCAGAAGAAGCCTGGATAGAAAAAAAAAAGAAGACCAAACTGGGACTGTGCCTTAGGATAGCAGCCTGCTCCCCTGCTCCCAAGAACTCCACTGGACCCTGAGAGTTTCCCAGCTCCAGCCAGGTCATGCTTTGTTACGGGTCACTAGCTGTGTTCTCTCTCTTCTCTGGCCCATGTTCTCCTAGTGTACAAGGCCTGATACACAGGAAGGGATTCCCAACAGGTATGAGCAAAACCATCTGCATTCTTCCATAGCCTACAAAGTGGATTTCAATAGCTTTGTCAACCATGTACAGAAACTAAGGTACACAAGTCACAGGCCTGGAAAGGGGACTGAGCCTGAGTGCCTGGCACTAGATTCTGAATGCCAACCAACCTTCTTAGAGCCATGGATGAGGCTAGACCCATCTGGGGAGTGAGCCATGGTGGTGCTTCACCCCTGGGGTCTTTCCAGACTGGGGCCCAGCTGGAGCCCCACCCACTTGACAGCTGCTCAGAGCCTGGCCTAGGGCTGGCAGCTGGGGCTTCCCAGGCAGGAGCCCCTGGGGACAGTGACTCACAGGCTACAGCCCACTGGAGGGCTTTTTTCCACCCACAGCCCCCAGGAAGACCCCAAAGGGCAGGAGGCCCAGGGCCTGCAAATAACCGTCCTGTCCAGTGGGTACCAGAGCACCAAGTCACTGGAGGCTCAGGGGCAGACGGTGCTCTGCCTTGCTGTCTGTAGGCTCTCACTTTGTCCTACACATTCCACAATCCTGCCTTGATTCCCACAGCAGAGCTCCAGCTGCTGCAGATTGTCCATTACCCAAACTTCCACCAAACATTTGATCTGAAAACAAAATGGCTCTCAACAAAGGCCTCCCTGGGGGTTCTAAAAGCCAAAAAAAGAAAAAAACAAAAACAAACAAAAAAAACCAACCAACCAAACAAAAAAAGACCTCTTCTCCCTTCCACCACAGGAAGCTTCATAAACCATTCTTACAGGCCCTGTATGACATCAGGGCTCCTGAAAAGCTCTGGCCAGCCTCTGCTGAGCACCAATGAAAGGAAGCTCTCTGCCCTTTAAGGCTGCCCACCGCTTAAGGAGCCCCTGACCTAAGGAAACTCTGTGACAGAGCTCATGGGCTCTTCTCAGCCTCACTCTCCCCACAGCACACACAGCTTGTTGGGAATGCTCTACAGATGAGTTTTCTCAGGGCCTTGTGGGGTAGGGACTTTTGTCTTTGCTTTCTCTGTCTCCCTCCTGGGCACCTGTCTCTCCAGTGCACAACCTGTGGGCTCTTGGGTTAATGTAGCCAGCACATCTCCTCCTCCCTGCCCTCCCGCCCTTCCTCTTCTTCCTTCCCTCCCATTTATCACCAGTGTGTTCTCCAACTGCTGATTTTCCCTTCTATCATCTCCTCATGTGCTTCTCCCTCTCTTCTTTCTTTCTTTTCCTTCTTTCTACCATCCATTCATCTGTCCGCCATCAATCCATCCTCCATCTGCTCATCCATCAACCCCTCTCCATGCAATAGCCATCTACCCACCCCCCATCCTCCATCCTCCATCCACCAATCCATCCTCCTATTCACCTGCTACCTACCTACCGGTCATCCATCAGATCATGCGATATCCATCCATCCATCTACTTACCTACTCTCTTACCTGTCCATCAAAGTACCTATCCTCCATCCATCCATCCATCACCCTCCCATCCTATCACCCATCCTTCCATCACCCTCTCATCTATCCATCCTTCTACCCAGTACCTCCCTCTCTCTCTCTCTCTCCTTTGCCCCAGGCCAGCTTCTGGTCCCAACACTGACCAAGAACAAAGGATGTCAATTGCCACAGCAGCTTCCTCTTCCTTGCTGTGCTTCTGCCCAGCCTCCCTATCAGTATCCCTATCCCATGTCTCACATGATCCTCAGGTTTGCATCCATGGCTAGGAATAGCTGTGTCTCTGACAAATTTGAGGCTCTGTATTGCCCAGACTACCCACCAGGCTTGACTTTCCTGTGTCTCCTAGCCTCTTAGCTCAGGCACAGACACTCTGGTCCTGGGTTTACTAAACACCATGGACACTAGTCACTTGCTGGATGTATAGCTATTGGTTACCTGTATCTTACCTACCCGCTCTGTAGCAGATGCCAGCCAGGGCAGCTACCTGCAGGACAGTACAGGAAGCATTTTGTGCCCAAGAGCTGGTCAGACAGAGGATATCATTGTCAAGTACCAGAGGCCAGAACCCTGTGGAGGGATGACATCAATGCCCTAAGAAGGTTGGACCCCACTGCATTCTTCTTTATATTTGTTCTCCTCCTTACCATGAGTTCCACATCTGTCCACTTTATAGCCAGTAAGCTAGGCCTAGAATGGGCATGGCTTCCCAAGGCCACTACCTCCCCAGTTTCTCTGAAGGCTGCTTTTTGTTTCTGGCTTATGGGACGCAGGACACTATTTAAGGAGCTGAAAGTACCTGGGGGAAGTCAGGCTGAGACTATAGACAGAGAGGAACTTAGTAGGTCTACCAGAAGGGGCAAACTCACAAGCCACATCCTACACCTCTGTGGAGGGGCCATCTTCCTTCCTTCCTATGTATTGGGGATGGTCCTTACACATGCTTTGCTATTGAACTCCACCTATGGACACCACTCTTGTCCAGCCTGGGTCAGAAGTTCCTTTCACATCCATAAACAGCTATCTCTGTACTAGGGAACTGTGCGGTAGGTACAGCAGCTGTCACAGGGAGCACCCAGTAGCATGATCTGGGGCATGCTGGGCTTCCTGATGATTTCTATAATTGCCTTCTTTGTATTCTTAAGCCTGGGCAGTTAGTAACAGATTTCCTTCCTCTCTCTCTCTCTCTCTCTCTCTCTCTCTCTCTCTCTCTCTCAGTGCAGGGAAAGGGTCCCAGGGACTGTGCGCACTCTACTAGGCTGTACCCTATCCCAGGCATGTTAGGGATGAGGACACTGAGGTCATACACTATGATATCTTGACCACGGATGCCAACCCTGCCCCTTAGAGGCTTGTCCCTAGGAACAGGACAGACTCTACTTACCCTGGACTTCCTTGTCTATATCTGAGGTACCTCAACTCTCTGCACCTCAGTTTGCCCCCACTGACATGTGGAAGCAGGAATCCCACCATCCTGGCCACAAGGCAGATATAGGCCACAAGGCCACAGAGGGCAATATAGAACGGAGTGACTTTAGGGATGGGAGGTAACCTCCCACTGTTATGGTCCAGGGCAATGTGGGCTGGAATGGAGTGTGCACCATGAGAATCGGTTGTTACAGGCGACTGAAGATTGAGGGTGGGTGGTGCTCTGGAAGGAGTGCTCCCTCCATCCTCCCAAAGGCATAGGAAGTCACAGCACAGTGTGAGGTAGGGAAGGAGGGCAGGTCTGCATGGAAACTCTGTGGAGAGCTGTCCTCACCCTCAACCCTGACTCACATGGCCTGTGGAGTCACCACCACTCAGGCACAGAAAATGTTCCATTTTTTTCCCTGAGGGGTGGTCACCACTAGGAACTGAGCCTAAGGGCAGGTTTTGGCTCAGGGATCATACACATTGGCAAGAAACCAGGCCAGGGAGGATGATGGGTAAACATCCTGCTTAGGGGGTGAGGATAACAGAGGTGAGTTTTAGGTGTGGACAATAAGTCCTCATTTCAATTCACAGGTCTAGTGATCCCATGGTGAGATAATAAACGGCTAAGCTGGTCACATGCATTCTCTGCAGCTTCTTGTCCTTTAAGACTTGGGCACGACCCCCACCTGACCTACTAGGAAGCCATCTCTGATTGTTCCAGCTCTACGGAATGCCTGGGGCCCTTCTGTGCCACTACACAACTGAAAACACTGAGCTGAGAGAGTTGAGGGTAAAGAGGGGGCTATGCTTCAGGTCTTCTTGCCCCAGCATAGCAGGTAGCCCAGAGCAGTGGCTAATGAGTGACAGCTGAATTAATGAATGAGCAGTTCTCTCATTTGATCCCTCTGCCTTTCATTTTGCCAGTGAGGTCACTGAAATCCAGAGGATGCCTAGCATGGATCCAGGGTGGGGTCTGGAGCCAGGGCCTACACACCATCTGGTTAGGCTATTTTCCAGCTGTTCCCAGGGGAAGTTTGAGGACAATTACACGGTCAGATGGAGTTTTGTTACTGGGAAGAAGGGGGAGCACAGACAGCCATGAGCATCTGAGGGAGCTGATCCTGGGCCATGGTCACTTGGTAACTTGGTAACAGAACCTCTACCTGGTGTCAGGACAGAACCAGAGTCCAGGACCAACTGTACACACCAGCAGCTGGATCCTGGTCTCCAATAAGCCATTAGTGGAAACAAGAGCTATCTCCATCTTCCTTATAGGGAAATAAGGCATCCCAAGCAACACAGGCCCTAGCCCAACTTTTCTCTGCTAGGTGTGGAGGCAGAGAGGCTCAGAGAGGTGCTCTGACTTACCCATGGTCATACAGCAAGGACACTGCAGATCTAGTTGCTGGCAGAGCCCTGAGTCTGAGACCTTGATCCTGTCATGCTGCTGAGCTATACAGCTATGAGATCCTCAGAGCCTCATCTCCACCTGGATCTTTACCCACAAAACAAAGAGAAAGATGAATCCAGGGACCTTATGGGAATCAAGGCAATAGGAGGAACTGAGGCATGAGCATCCTTCTAAAGGTGAATTAGGGAAATCTGACTCTAAAGCCTGACTCTCCCCTCCCTACCCCTGAAGCTCTTGAAACTCCAAGGAATTGAGTTTTGGCCATGCCAGTGATAACAGTGAAGCCTCTCCCAGTAAGAACTCAGTCCCTGCTCACTGTAGCCAGTGTTTTTTCTGTGCCACAAGCTCATGTGTTCCAGCCCACGCTAGAAGTGGCTGGCTCTATTACTTTGCTATACAGCAAAGAGATTATGGTATAAAGAGTTATGGACACACATGCCAGGTTATTCAAATAGTACATCTAAGAATCGAGCCTAAGAATTTTGCTCTAAAACAGCCACCAAGCAACATGGCTTTCTAGTCACCATAGAAGTCTTTCTTAGTGTCTGCCCTAACCTGTCTTGTTGCCAGCACTCTACAGTCCACACATAGGTAAAAGAGAAAAGCCACTCTTCTGGTCCTGATCTGAGCTGAGAGGTCTAAATTCTTTGGTCTCTAGATAGACTCCATGGGACACACAAGTCAAGGGACCCAGATAGGATGTGTGTGTGTGTGTGTGTGTGTGTGTGTGTGTGTGTGTGTCTGTCTGTCTGTCTGTCTGTCTATGTGTATGTACAACCCCACTTCTAAGAGGACTGCTGCATCCTCCCTAAGACTTTACCTCCTTTCTGACCTCTCTGCCTTCTGTTTCAATTCTTTATTACACACACACACACACACACACACACACACACATTCAGGCCAGCTGGCTGGTAGAGGCTCCTCTGTGGCCTTCTCGCCCTCGATGTCCTTTCACGCACCAACTCTCAGGAGATCACTATTGTGGTTTCATGTTTTATTTTAAAACCACCTCACTTACAACATTGGCCTGAGATTGGGCTCATCAGGAAAGACTGGGCTCTCTCCTGTTGGCAGGAGCTATCTACACAAAAAGACAGAGTAAAGGATATTTATGGAAGATGATCTGCCAATCCTGAAGGTGGGATGTGCTGAAGGTAGGTGGCCACATGTAAGGATCAAGGGGGGGAAAAGCCAGGCATGGCAGCTGAAGCCTGGAATCTTGGCACCCAGGAGACTGGCAGGAACACTCTTGCAAGTTCAAGGCCAGCCTTGGCTACACAGTGAGTTCCATGTCGGCCTGGGAAAAGGCAGGGTGAAGAAAAGTAGGAGGAGAGGGGAGGGTAAGGGAGGAGAGGCAAGGAGACGAGAGGAGAACCACGTGTGTTCCCACCACTTGATCAGAATGAACAAAAGCCACAGTGACAGTGGAGACATTTCAGAGATGATTTGGAAAGTAGACCAAAACAAAAACAAACAAAAAAGTTGTTTGGAGTGAGTGGGGAGACACTGGTATGGTGAGCCATGCTGGCTTGCAGGTAGCTGTCTGATTCGCTTTGGAGTCCTGTGCAGACCCTTACAAGCAGCTTCCAAGCTCTAGCCACAAAGTTAACAACAGTACACAGAACGGCAAGGGAGCTGGCCTTCCCAACTGAACAAGTTTATGTTAAAAAGAAACTTTACCTTCCTCCTCTTAGTGGAAAAACTCATGTCTGTGCTGCGAGTAGAAGGTTACCATGAAAACTAGAAGGTGCTACTGAGTTTCAGCAAATACGTTTCCTGCCAGCATGCTACTGACTTGATTGTGGTCACCTCCATGTGCCTAAGACTTCCCTGACCGTGCCATCTTCATGTGCAGCTAACTTTCCTGACCATGATACCTCCATGTACTGCTGACAATCTAACCACAGCCACCTCCTCACAGCACTGCCTACAGATAAGGCCACATACCTTCTGCTGACCAGAGAACAGCGACCAGCCTGAGGTAGGGGATAGGATCATTTTAACCTGACTCAGGAGCTTGAAGTGGCCCTGTCAGGTGGCTTGAGAGGGCTTAGTGGGGAACTCCTCAGTAGGGTAGGACATGTGGTGAGTGTGGGAACAGACTACAGACTCCAGGCTGGTTACCCCATACTTTGTTTCTGGAGCTAACCTCAGGAAACAGTAGATAAAAGTCACAGGTGCTAAGTAAGCAAGCTAGGTAATGTGTCAGGCTAGAGAAGGCAACCAAGAAAACAAGGCAGGGTGACATGGAAGGGGAGTGGACAGTGGTACTACCTTAGACAGGATAACAAGGGAGGCACTGGAGCTGAGGCCTGAGGGAGAGGAGTTATGAGGTACAGGGCTCCTGGAGTAGCTAGAATAAGAGCAGGTGCCACTGACCCCCCGAGCTCTGTTCTTTGCTGTGAGCTTCATTAAATGCAGATTTGGGAAGTTGCATAAAGGCTTGGGACTAAGCTTAGCTCAGGGCACTTTCTCATGGCTGCTCTCCCTGGGCAGTGTTCTAGCCACATAGTTTAGCTGGGGGCTTTGCCACACACGCACGCACGCGCACACACACACACACACACACACACACACGCATATATACTCTTAACCATTTGAAAGTAAGTCAGCCACTAAGACCCTATAGCTGTGGTGTGTCTTTCATAAAGCAAGAACATGCTAGGACATAATCACAGCAGGACATCTGTACTGATTCAAGGAGGCCAGCTTCTCTTCAGGTCTCAAGAAAGCTGCCAGCTGACCTAGTGGCCCTGACCCCCATTTCTGACTTGTCTACCATGCATACAAACATTAAAGGCAGCATGCATTTCCAGAATGGCCTTCCAAGGAGAGCAGTCAGCTGATCATATTGGGATGGACAGCCTTACACATGGGACCCTATTTGTGTACTTTGTCTTCTTGGTTCTGCAGGAAACAGATAGGTCAGCTCAGGGCCATCAAAAATGTGAGGTGGCACTGTGCCTCCATAGGCACAGTGGAGCCTGATACATAAGGAAAATGTGCACACCCCTATAGACCAAGCATCCTGACACCACATCTCTATCTATCATGCGTCACTGTACTATACGTTCCTCTGTACTGTACACACCTTGGTACCACATACCTAGACATACTACGTATGTCTATACACTTTTCACCAAGATGCCTGTCATGCTGAGCCAAGGGAACTGAGTTTGTGAAGTGTACAGCCTGCACTATGGATCTGCTCACATGTCACTATCAGCCCTGCGACATATGAGGCCCTCAGGCCTGGACACTGTGGCCTCTTCAACTGTTCCCATTACACAATGATAGGGTGGTGAGACAAGCCACAGCATCGTTTATTTGGTGATTGGGTATTGTGGCATCCTCTTAAATCCCATGTCTGGGTGAATGTTCCACCATCTTCCTGATGCTTCCACACACAGAGCTCATGGACTCTGTACTGACTGGGTCTGTACACGTGCCCTGTGCTCCACAGCCTCAGGACAAGCTGAAGATGGGACCTCATGCCCACTTCACAGAATAGGGCAGAAGCCCAGGGCTGGTTTAGAAGGACTATACTATGGTTTGAATGTGTTTTCCAAGTTAACATCCCATCCCCAGAGCAATTGTGTTGGGGGCTAGAAGAAGTGATGTGGTTCTGCAGGCCCAGCCCCTCAATGGAGCACACTGTCATCCTGGAGGCAGGGTGTCCTGGGAATGTGTTCCTCACCTGCCTGTTGTCTACCATAAGGTAGGGACTGGACGTGACCCCTCAACCTTGGGTTTCCTTCTTTCCAGGAGTGTAAGAGGCAAGGCTCTATTCTTCATAAATGATCCTGCTCCAGCACAGCCGAGGTTGACATGAGAAACTCTTTTTCTTGGTGTTCTACATAAGTTCAACCCAAGGTACCAGTGGGGCTGGTTTCTTCTGAGATCTCTTTCCCTGATTTGTAGACAGTCCAGGATCATTATATCTATTTGCATATGTATATGTCTGTACCCTTGTGTGTGTGTGTATGTGTGTGTGTGTGTGTATACACACATACACATCTATCTATCTATCTATCTATCTATCTATCTAATCCATCCTCTGACCTACTCACAGGATTACAACGCTGTAAGTATAGGCTCCAGAGTCTGTGTTACAGTCAGCATCTAAAGGTAGGAAAATGATGACATCCCACCGGATGGGCAAGCAGGCAAAAGTGGCCTTTCTGGGCCTTGTCTATTAAGGTCTCCATTTGACAAGGCAAAGCTACCAAATAAGAAAGCCCACCTGCTGCTTTTGACCCACAGATCAAATACTAACTTCATGCAATGTACCCTTGAATGTTCATCTGAATGCTTCTAATGTAACCTTCTGGCACCGGTGGCCCAGTGCAGTGGACAAAGCCAACCCTCACAGCAGCAGACCTGTGTGCATTTGTGCCAAGTTTTCTCCTATGAGGAGATGGACTGGGAGCCATCCTTATCACCCCATCTTACCTTAATTGCATTAAAGACCTGATTTCCAAACCAGGTCACACTCTGAAGGAGTTGGGGTTATAACTCCAATACAAGAAGTTAAGAGGAGCTGGACAGTGGTGGCACACGCCTTTAATCCCAGCACTCGGGAGGCAGAGGCAGGCAGGTTTCTGAGTTCGAGACCAGCCTGGTCTACAGAGTGAGTTCCAGGACAGCCAGGGCTATACAGAGAAACCCTGTCTTGAAAAACAAAACAAAACAAACAACAAAAAAAAGAATTTAGGAGGATGACAATTCAACACATAACAGGCCCGCAACAAGGGAAGGGCTCTCTCCTCCTCTGCACCAGCTGGGCATCTTCATTGGCATGATCTTCCTGCTGTTCAATTTAGCAGTGGCCAAAGGCAACAAGTGTCTCTTGTGGTAACTCAGGGAGGTCTTGGCCAGCAACAATGCCCCCAAGCATCTGATCTCCCTGAATTCAATACCACCTTTCCACCTCACTGTCACAGGAAAATTGCCAACACAGAAGACAGTGCCAGAGCCTGGCCTGGTCCACAGTGCCTCAGACCAAGGGCTGGTTCCACATATCATTGGGTAAGGTAGTAAGGTTAGAGAGGCCAGGAGACCCTTGTGTCCCCAGAGGACATGGGTTCCCCTCTCTCTACCCTTGCCTTTCCTGTATTCCTTCACCAGGCTGGAGCTATGCCAGCACAGCTTCTCCTAGTCCTTGGCAGTTTAGCCAAATTGACTCTCTGCTGAATTTCCCACCTGCCTACCACCCCCTCTGACATATTGGCCAGAAGTCTGGCCAAAGTGCCTGAAGTGAGAAGGCAGTTGGCCAGAGCCTGAAACACTGTACACTGCCCTGCAGCAGATACCTTCTGCAGAGACCCACTTCAGCCCTAGTGAGTAGATACTGGGTATCTGGGGGCTTCTTCCTGCTTCTGTTCCTGTGCATAAAGTCATGGGATACTGCCTGAGCACCCATAATCAAACTATCCTGAGTCTTAGTGGAGGGACTCAGCTGTGCGGGCCTTGTCCAGAGCTGTGAGCCTGCACTTGGGTATCCAGAGCGAAGTTTCCCTGCCCTGGTTCCCAAACCATTTTTCCAACTTCCTGCTGAGTCCCTAAACTCCCAAGTGGCTCTATGACTCTCTGTTCCCTTGCCTGTGACCTCTTTTCCCTTGCTTTCTTTGCATATTCTCTCTCTCTCTCTCTCTCTCTCTCTCTCTCTCTCTCTTTCCCTCCCTCCCTCCCTCCCTCCCTCCTTCTCCATCTCCTCCCTTCTCCCCTCACTCTCCCTTTCTTTCTTTGAGACAAAGTTTTTATGTGTAGCTCTGGCTGTCTTGGACCTTGCTGTGTAGACCAGGTTGGCCTTAAACTCAGAGTTCCACCTGACTCTGCCTCCCAGAGCTGAGATTAAGGATGTGCACCACCATACCTGGTGTCTGTGGCTTTCTCCAAAGACCCTGGCAAGTGTCCTGTTCACACCCTTGTTCTCAAATCCTTCCCCAAGACATACTGACTTTCCTTGTGAGCCTGGTAAATCCTCTCCCAGCTCCCAGCTCTGTAGTATAACTCAGCCTCTTCACTTCCTTGGAGGAAGTGACTTCTCTCCTCAGCAATCACCTTGGTCTGAACTTAGAACCTCACTAATAAGAGAACCTGCATTTGCTGAGGACCAATTGAATCTTAGGTACCCATTCCCTTTCTCCCTGCCAGAAACCTTCCTAAACTCATTTCAGCTTAGGAACCTGAACATCATGGCAAGAAAGTGACTTGCTGTTATCACCCTGGTTGTCTCTGTTTCCAAAAATTCCCAACACCTGGATCCTATCACATAGGCTCCACAAGAACCTTGATACAGGCTAGGAGATGAAGAGTCTCAATACCCTCCCACAGTGGGCAGGGCCTTGTGACAGTGCAATGTGATGCAAGTGTCTTCTGAGGTCTGGACACACAAGGTGACAAAGATCCTACTGGACACTTCCTCTCAGTCACTCATTGTACCACTTTCTAAAACAGTGGTTTTCAACTTCCCTAATGCTGTGACCCTTTAATACAGTTCTTTATGTTACCATGACACCCAACCATAGAATTTTGTTACTAATTCATAACTGTAATTTTGCTACTGTTAGAATCACAGTGTAAATACTTTTGAAGATAGAGGTCTGCCAAAGGGGTTGTGACTCACAGGTTGAGAACCACTGCTCTAAGGTTGAGGAAGCCTGGATTACAGGGAGAGAACCAAATAGGCAAGATAGGGGTGGGGATGAGGTCGGGGTGCTTCTAGGAACCCTACCCCCTGCCTCAAGATGCCCCAGGGAACAGTAAATAGAGCAATCTTTTTGCAAAAGAAAAAAACCATTGGTTCAAACCACTAGGTTCTGCATTCATTTGTTATATAGTCACAGAAACTACAATATTAAGAGTGATCCAGGAAGTGTTGATTGGCACTGGGTAATAAATAGCCTGGGTAACTGGTTGCATGATACGTCTGTGACATCAGGAAAATAAATCTCTCTGGTCTCAATCTTCTTTCTGGTCTGAAATATGGGGAACTAATCACATTGCGTCCCTATTTTCTTTCTGTTGGGTTTTGGGTTGGAAACAAATAAAATTCACTTCAGAGACAGTAATGTATCTTTCTTTTTTTTCTTCTAAGTTTTTAAAAAATGTATGTGTTTGTGTGTCCAGGTGTGCACATGTGTGCATCTGTTTGTCTGCATGTGTGTGTGTGTGTGTGTCTGATAGTGTGAATGAGAATGGCTTCCATAGGTTCATATATTTGAATGCTTGCTCTCTAGTTGGTAGAACTATTTTGGGAAGGATCAGGAGGTGTGGCCTTGTAGCAGGTATGCAACTGATGGTGGGTTTTGAGGTTTCAAAAGCCCACACCAGGCCCAGTCTGATTCTCTCTGCCTCCAATTAAAAGATAAGATGTAAGCTCTCAGCTATTGCTTCAGCACTGTGCCTGCTGCCTTGCTCCAGGCCATGATGGTCATGGACTCACCCTCTGAAACTCTAAGTAGGTCCTATCTAAATGATTTCTCTTGTAAGTTGCCTTGGTCTTGATCTCTCTTCACAGCAATAATAACTAAGACTCTCTGTGTGTGAGCCTCTGTGTGTGTGTGTGTCTGTGTGTGTGTGTGTGTGTGTGTGTGTACACTGTTGCATGTGGATTCCAGAAGAGGGTGCCAAGATTGCTTGGAGCTAGAGTTATCAGATATTGTGAGCCTCCCAACATAGGCTTGGCACCTGTACTAGCTGGTTTTGTGTCAACTTGACACAAGCTGGAGTTATCATAGAAAAAGGAGTTTCAGTTGAGAAAATGCTACCATGAGATCCAGGTCCAAGGCATTTTCTCAATTAGTGATCAAGGGGGGAGGGCCCCTTGTGAGTGGTACCATCTGTAGGCTCTATAAGAAAGCCAGCTGAGCAAGCCAGGAGAAGCAAGCAAGCCAGTAAGAAACATTCCTCCATGGCCTCTGCATCAGCTCCTGCTTTCTGACCTGCTTAAGTTCCAGTCCTGACTTCCTTTGGTGATGAACACCAGCATGGAAGTGTAAGCTCAATAAACCCTTTCCTTCCCAACTTGCTTCTTGAAGGTCATGATGTTTTGTGCAGGAATAGAAACCCTGACTAATACAGCACTTAACTCAGGTCCTCTAGAAGAGAAACCAGCACTCTTAACAACCAAGACATCTTTCTAGGCCCCCTTTATTTTCTTCTTTGTGATACCCACCCACCCACTTGCCATGAAGTTCTGGGCATGGAATTTTGGCCTTGGGCATGCTAGGCAAGTTCTCTGCCTCCGAGCCACAAGTTCAATACAGCAGTATTCACTAGACAGGATGTCACTCATTGAGGCAACACAAACACTTAACAGCTACATCTCAGTGATAGAGACTTTTTACCATCAAAGGACTGCACGGATTCTCATGAGCCTGCAGAGCCCCTCAGGTTGCCCTACTCCTGATGGAGCCAAGACCTGAGACCTGGTGAGCAGCAAGTGCTTATATTTCCTCAAATCCCTAACAGACCCCTTTTCAAGCCATGCCCCAAAAGCCCTCTGAGCACTATATGGTGCCCATGGTTGGGGAGCAGCCTTACAAGTTAGTGTTCTGACTTGTAAAGCCCAGGCTTCAGGAAGTAAGTGAACAACTGGTATGCTGTCAGCTGGTTCCCCTAACCATCGTGTTTGGAGGAGAGAGTACAAGGCCAGCATGTAAGAGGTAGGGGCCCCTGAGGTCCCTTTCCTGGGGAACTGGAATCTCACAGTGGAAGCTTAGATGAGTGACACTACACCACACTGCCGAATGCTGACAGTAGGAGGCAATTCCACACTACTGACACACCTCTTCATCTCATTCTTTCTCTTAGCTTTTACAATAAAAACATCACAAAGTTTCTAATACCCTGCTTAGCAAGAATGGGGAGCTAATGTTCACCCACATGCTGTCACAACCTCTTTAGGAAGTGGCCTTGCTAAGCTCAGCAGAATTGAAGGCTCTCACTCACACACTACCCTGTACACAGTCACAGGAATGCCATAGCTCAAGAGCTAGGAAACACAAGAAACAATGAATCACTGCCCTGACTATAACTTTGAACATGCAGCTATTTGTGTAATGGAATCCAATACACCAACACAGACGAATGGACGGGGACCATGTACAGCAACATGATGACTCTTACTAGGGAAGTGTTGAATAAATGGGGTGGGGTTAGAAATCAGTGATAGAACAAATGCTTGGTGTGTATGAAGAATTTTTCTCCCCAATATTGAATAAATAAGCCTTAAAAGACTGAGTGCACAAAGCAAGTTAGAATTTTTTTTTTAAGACAAGGTCTCCCTACATAGCCCTGGCTGGCATTGAACTAACAGATACATCCCTGCCTCTACCTCCCAAGTGCTGTGACTTGAATTCGCCTCCAGGCCTCACAACTAAGAGTGACCTGCATACCCACATTCAGTGGTACTATTCATAACACCCAAGGCAGGAGCAACTGCAGTGTCCCCCCAGTATAGAAGCAAAATAGGGTAGAAACTTCTGGTAGCTTGAGCTTTAGAAAGGAAGGCAGCTTGTGGCCCAGGCAGAACTTGGAGACAGTATACCAAATGGAATAAGAAGTCTCTCAGGGACAAATACATGAGGGGGTCCCTAGAAATAGAAAGTAGCGCTGTGCAGTCATGGGGGGTGAGGATCAGTGTTTAGTGGGGACAGAGTTTTGATTTGGGAAATTGGGAACATTCTAGAGATGAGTGATGGGGGTGGCTGCCCAGGTGTGAATATGTTCCACAGGGCACAGTGAATTGGTTACCTTTACCATGGTGGCTTTAACTGGGCTCAGTGGTGCACATCTGTGTTCCTAGCAATTGAAGGCTGAAGCAGGAGGGTGTTTTGAACCCAATTCAGAGCCAGCGTTGGCAGCATAATGAAATAATAAACCTGGTTTTTTGTTGTTGTTGTTGTTTTGTTGTTTGTTTGTTTGTTTTTGAGACAGGGTCTCACCATGTAGCTCTGGCTGCCCTGGAACTCACTATGTAGATCAGGCTACCTCAAACTCACAGAGATCTGCCTGCCACTGCCTCCTGAGTACTGGAATCAAAGCAGGCTTTATGTTACATATTTTACCACAAAATATTTAGAGCAAATAGCAGAACATACTGTTATGTATGTCAAGTTTAAAATGTTGAAACCCATCTTATGTATTAGCAAAGTTACCAAACTGTGCCTGGAAATGCTGGCTCCTGACCTGAGGTTCTGTTGGGCTCTGGGTCTAGGATGTAGGCAAGATGAGATGTGAGAGGCTGCACAGGGCCAACCTATGCCAAAGGACAGAAAGTTCTTCCTTTGTTTTCTCTGTATCTGGTTTATTTCGTTAGCAATGCCCTCAGATCTGGCCAGCCAGAGCACTTGGGAGAAGGTCCTTGGTCCTCTCATGGATCAAGAGTCTGCAGCTTCCTACCCATAGCAGCAAAATACCAGAGGCATTCCTCAACAGTTCAGTACGGTTTCTAGTTAAAGAAGTCACAAGTTCCAACCAGACCCAGCCACTGGCGGGGCTCCAGAATCAGTCTACATTAACTTAAGACCACTAATGAAGAATAATTAACAGCTTCAAGGGAGTCTGGCACACCCTGTGTTTAGAAGTGATTAATTATGCATTGTCTGCACAACACCCTTTTCATACTCTTTAAGTTTTGGGTCGCAGTTTTAAACAAGGAAATATGGCATCAGGCGAAACGCCAAGTGGCTGTGCTCAAAGCCTTTGTGAGGTGAGCCCCTGGGGCTGTGCAGCCACTCGCTTTAGGTACAGAGCCTCTGGCACTTTCATGAACTTTTACATAGTCCCCAAAGAGCTGCTAGAGGTGGGTTTAGCAGACCTGGCCACCTTAGAGAGTACCCAGTAGAGCATCAGAGAAAGAGAGAGAGAGAGAGAGAGAGAGAGAGAGAGAGAGAGAGTGTTCCTGAAGCTCCTGGACAAGCAGGAGCTGACTGCATCCAAAGTTCCTGTCCATTTCCATGACACACCATCACGGTTGTGGTAAGCAGTGGATGGAAAGAGGACATGCTTTGGGCATGGTGCTCTCCACAGTGGATAGCCACCAGCACTCAGTAGCAGCACAGCAGCTTCTCTGGTCCTGCTTACCTTATGACTGTACTCCTAACTAGCCTTGTAACTACAGCCAAAGTATATCCCCCTAAGCCTCAGTTTTTTAACCTAGAAAGTGGGATGTGCCCACCTCCCTTTGCTCAGGTCAGCAACTTCAATGGAGATTCATAGGCAGCAGGTGTCAGAGCCTCAGCATTTATATCACTGTCCTGCCTTTCTTTGTAACCACCTCCCCAATGCTTCTTACTCATCTTTGAAGAATCTAAATATATAAGTACTGTCCACTGCCAGCAACCAAATCCAGGGCCTACCCCCAGGCATCATTCAGATGTCATCACCAACAGTTAGACTTCCCAGCTCCTCCTGGGGGCCTCCTTCATGCTGCAGAGTCTTGTAGCTGTCCATCCCTGCCTCAGCTTTCGGGCTTGTTAGTGGGTCTCCCTTGGCAGGCTGGGAGCCCTGAAGGAAAAGGCATATGCGCTGAATAAGAACCTGCCACACAGATGGGTGGTAGGGGCTGCTGTTGGCTTGGTCTTTTATTCTTGGGCCAAGTGACCATGAGTGTAAACCTGGGTTTGCCATAGCCAAGATCCTTAGTAGGCTCTCCAGTGATTACAGCACAACATCCAGGCCTGATGATGTCATGCAGCTTTTCTCATGTTCTGAAGACCCCCCAGTTCTTTCAAAGTACTTAGGCTTGTCCTGTGTTTTGCCAGCAAAGCCCTTTAGACATGCCCCCCCGCTATAAGAGGTCACTTCTGGAAGGTCCACTCAGACACAGACCCTCTGTTCTGCCAGGGCTCTGACCACATGACTCTTACAGCTGACAAGATCTGCTCCTCTTCTTCTCTACAAGATCCCTGCATGTACATGGTCTGAAGCTATAGATAACTGAAAAAGTCTGTCTCAGAACAGAGAGACCCAAGTTTTAATCCCCAGGCCACACGAACATAGCTCTGTGTTTGGGTCTTACTTATATCAGCTTCGTGAAGGGCTATACTGCCCTTTTTTGGCTGAGATTAACAACAGAGTGTAATGCTCCACCCACATTCGGTAAGGATTAAGCATAGGTGTTCCTGGGAACACAGGGCATTCAGTCCTAGAGGGCTACACGTAACTCTTTTGGAGAGACAAAAGTATCTTCAGCTGCGTGCCCTGTGTGTGCTGAAGCCCTGACAAGAGCATCTAGATGGATGCTGTGGCTGGAGTAATCAGATGCAGGACGGGCCTCACTACTTGGCACTCACCCAAGTATGGAGACTTCCTTTCTACAGTGGTTGTGGGACCCTCAGCACCCTCTTCCAAGAAAGCCCTCTAGGAGTGAAAGCAAAGCTTCCACACTTTCCCAGAACTGCATGCATACTAATGGCCATGCACTTCACAGAGTGTGAGATCAGGAAAAAGCAATTCCCCCGGAGTAGATGAAATAGTTTGTTTCTTGAAGTTTGTAATTACAGCCATTCAGACGTCCCTGCCATGACCACATGGTACTCTACTGCAGGACACAGCACGAGTAACTTGAGCAAAGTGTGCATGGAGATCATACACACACACCACACCACATTTAAATACTTTATATACACTTTCCAAAGATGTGAAGATTCACAACGACCCCCCCACATACAGACTCATAGCCATTCTCATACATTTACACACACACACACACACACACACACACACACTCAGACTTTCAGCCTCTGTAGGAAGCAACACTCAAATCCCACTTATTACAGTTGTCAGGTCCAAATCCCTGCTGATGGGCAAATGGGCTCAAAGAGGGAAAGTGACCTGTCCCAGGTGGTACCTGGAGGGAAGATGCTGAACGCCAATTCTCTGACCTCTAGGTCAGGTGGTCCCAGTCTGCCATCCCAGATCTGTGCTGAGTGGTGGATTCAACCAATTCACTTGTCATAGCAACCCTTCCTACTGGAAGGAGTGTGACTACAGGCCAGGGCTGTTATTGCCGTTATTGCCTTCCTGGGAGCCAGACCTGTTCAGCACCTCACTGGCTCCCTCGGCTGACACAGCAGCAAGAATTATGCAGCAGGGCTATACTCTAGCATGGTCAAAGAACCATGCCTTTGCATAACCCCTTCTAGTAGCAGGCTGGAGGGAGGGAGGGATTGTTAACCCAAGTTGCAGAGTGCCACCAGCATTCCTAGCCAGTGGTGGAGACCCTCAGCTGAAATAGGACAGTCTTGTAGCTGGGCAGACTTGGGGTGAACTTTCTTTCTTGATCCCATTGCCCTCATGGCCTAGGTCCTCTGCAAAGGGGTATCTGCTTACCTTTTATAGGCCCCATGCAACGGCTGCAGGCACAGGAACTGCCAGTAATCCAGGCAAAAGGCCTTGAACTTGAGCATTTTCACTTTCCAGTCTCTAGTGGACTGCAGTGGTATCTCCAGAGAGACACAGCAAGGGACTGCTAGGAGGTGGAGGCCTGGCTGCTGGTCCCTGCCGCGGCCCCCACTCACATGGCCCAGCCTTGCCTAGTACAGCTCACACAGTGCGCGCCTCCAATACAAAGAGCAGCCAGCACAAAAGCCTGCAGCTCATCCGCGTGCACGCTCTCACCGGGCAGGCTCACGCTGCTGCTGTCTCTGGTGCCCAGTGCTTCTGGGGGCTCTCTTGGGGGTCCCCAAAGCAAACCAGGGCATCCCTGGCTATGCTGAGCTGTGGGGGACCCCAGCCCATCTTCCTGAGGAGCCTGTGAGTGATGGCTTCTGCAGCTGCTCTGCCAGCTCTTTTTCCAACTAGGCCGGGTTCTGATGGCGAGCCAGTGTCCACCCACCTGCCTTGACTGAGTGGCAGGGACAGGGCAGGCTGGGGAGTGGGGGGGGAAGAAGGGAGGGAGGGGTCCAGGTGACAGACAGACACTTGCCTCCGCTGCCAGATAAATTATGTGGAGGAATCCTGGCCTGGCCTGTGAGACTGAAAACTCACCACGTAGCCACATGGTGCTTGCGGTGGGGGTAATTGGGCTCTGAAAGGCAATAGGAAAGACTGACAAGGCCGCCAGCTCTGTTGCCCAGGCGACAGGAACACATTGATAAAATCTAAAATGGAACCGCAATGACAGCTGCTCATTGGCTGCTGGAAGAGACTCCTGGAGCTAATGAGAGAGGGTAGGAGGGCAGTGGCTGGGCTGAGGGGCCATAGCCAAACAGGGGCATTGTTTCCCAGGCTGAGTCTGGGACTCTGTGGGCCATGAGGCCTGGTAGTTACAGGCTAGAAGCAGAATCCATCCTCTGTCTGTCTCCTTTCCTGCCCCTCGGTTGGTTGGCTGGTTCCTATATCAACTCAGTGGCCTAATCCTCACATACCAGCCAGTGACCTTAATGCATCATTTTGTTTCCAGACACCAACATGACATCCCCCCCCCCCCAGTCCTGCTGCACTCAAAATAAAGGCAGGGTTCCTTACCAAGCAACTACTGGAGGCTCTGCTAGTGGTCTGACCTCTCTGGTACCTGGACACAGAGCCCAGCTGTCCCCCTTTCCCCAGATGCATTCTTCTAGGCCTCTGCTAGGAATGCCTCATACCTGATCATATCCCCATTACAACTCAGATGCCTACCTTCCCTAGATGTCCCAATAAAGCAGCACAGCCTCCCTTGTCACCAAGTGTGATTCTCCCTGGATGCCTGACTCTTCCTGTCTGACCCACAGCTTCCTTCATCAGCTTGGAGTGCTCCCAGGGAGGGACCACATCTTTCCATCAGTGACTGCACCAGCAGCTGCTCCACCAGCAGCAGGGAAAAGTATGAGAACCTTAAAAGGCAACCGGGACACGACGGGGACAATCTCAGAACCCAAGGGACTGTCCTAAGTGCCACACTCACTTGGCCATCTCAATCTCCAAATCTGTATCAATTCGCATCCCTACAGATGAGGAAACAAAGGCTCAGGGAACATCCTGTGCTCAAGATGTATATCCACAGAGCTCCAAATCCAGCAGCTAGGAGAGACCTGACTCCCAAAGATCCTGAGCTCCATGCACCCTGAGCTAGAAAGGCCAGCTCCTAGGAGCCTGGTGGAGACCCATCCTGTACAAAGTCAAGCAAGGCACCTGGCCTGGAAAGACAATTTCACCTGCGGCCACCAGCAAGCTCTCCATCAGAGATGACTTGTCACCAATGGTAACCACCTGGGTCATGCCTGGAAAAGTGTTTGGTTGTCACCAGCAGTGCTGGTGTTGAGGGATGATTAGATGCTACCAATTATGCTCCTCAGTACAGAACAAGGATCCTTGGCCCTGACTTCTCTGTTGGAAGTGCTGGGCTGAGAAAGTGGGTCTAGAGAGTGGGTTGAGGGGCTATCGGACTACAGGGTTGCAGGAGCCAGAGCAAGCTCCACTGCATGCATTAGCCTTCAGATGGGGAAGGGGGAGGGTTACACCAGCATTCTCAGAGCTGAGCAGGACCTCCTGCTTCATAAGCAGGAAGACAGTTGGGGGGGGGGGCAGGCAGGGAAGGGGAGGTGACCATCTGCATGAGAGATGACCCTTTTTGCCAAGGTGGCTAATACTGTTCCCTTCCCCCACCCAGAGGGCCACCACCCCCTTTCCTGGGACAAGGACATTGGCTTCCCTCTCACGAGTGTGTAAGAGGAAGCTGGCTATGCCTGTGAAAGGCAGCAATTACTGGCTGGGACCTTTGTTTCTGATTTCCCAGGCTGTGGAGCCTTTAGAACCTTGGCAGGGCGGACTGGGCAGAGGCACTTACATCAGAACTTGAAAGGCACTTTCTCAGGGGCTTGCAGACCTCTGCCACTTAAGAAGGCCACAGAGGCCAGATAGCTGGAGGGGTGCAGTGGAGCCCTGGGTCCCAGTCACGGATCTGGTTCAATGTTCCTAATCTCTCTGGGTCCATCTTTCTCATGTATAGAATGGGCACACTGAGCTGGCTCTGGAAGATCCAAAGGGGGCTGTGAGGATTCCAAAGCAGGTCACACATCACAGTCAGGTGACAGAGAGTTCAGCAGATGTCATTTAGCATCTGCTTCAATGCCATGCTGCAAACATACAGAACATGCTCCACCTTCGGGCTTTTGCACTAGCTGTTCCCAGAAGAGATGCCGATCCTGTCCTGCCTACCAAGGCTAACTAGCTGAGACTCCTCAGAACTACTTCCCCTAACTTCCCTCCGGTCACGGTGCCATTTACCCTTTTCCTTCAGTCCTTGTAATGCCCCTCCCTGGCATGTTACACTAAGAAGAGGAATTTGTGCCTTTGTTGCAAGGCCCTGCAACATAGAAGCAAGGGTGGCAGGACTGTGCCTGTGGTGTCCCAAGGACTTGACACCCACAGGTACTTAGGAATCAGGGTTGAATGGAGGAGCGGCTACCTGAGCCTTCCTCTGACCCCCAGCTCTGCCCTCTAGGAAGCGAAGGGCTACCCTGGCCATGGCCCTGCCCTGGTCTGCAGAGAGCTTGGGCTGGCTTTGATGTGAACTGGACAGCCATACTCCAGTCAGTAGGGGACTTGATCAGCCCCACCCAGCCCCCATGTATTCTGAATCAAGAGCTCCATCCACCTTTTCTTCCCTTTATTCCAAAGCTTTCTGGCACTTCCTTTAGTAGGCCCCCATGGCTGTTGAGATGGCAAAGGGGTTCATGCAGGTGGAGACATTGCTCTTAGCAACTTCACTGGGTTCTAGAAAGTGACAGAGATTCAGCTGCCCACAGGAGTTTCTTGAACTTTTTTTTCTCTGGGGCCTAGCATACCCTGACATGGATACCCTCAGACATGAGAGTACACTGAGCCAGCCTGGGTTGGGAACTGTGAGTGTATCCAAATATATGCATGGATTGTGTAAGTCCTAAAGTGTGTTATGGTCCTGGCTTGCCCTAATACTGGTGTGTGGAAGCCCATGGGCAAGTGTATGCTTGGGAAGAACCAGGACTAAAAATGTTCTGGATCTCATATATGCAAGAGTCTGACAAGTGCATTTGAAATGGGTGTGTCAAATGTGTCACATATGTGAACAGGACTGGGACAGCATGTACATTGTAACCCCAAGGCTCAGATCTCAGCTCTGTCTCCCTGGTAGACATTAAGCAAGAAATGTCTGTCATAGGGCCACAACTGTCCTGTCATTAAATGAATCTGCTATAGTAGTAGGTGGCTCTGGAGTATACATATACAGGATTGTACACATTACAAGTGTGTGCCACACAGCTCTTGGCCCTCACATCTTGGGGCAATACCTAGCTCTGGAAACTTAAACAGAGACTACCCCTTGCTATGTGCATGCATGAGGGCTAGGAAATGCCCACTACAACTTTCATATTTCTGTATAACATTACTTGTATCCTGACAGGCAGGTCTGGCCCCGCTTAGTGCACCCAGTGATGAGTTCATTAGTCTCCTCTATTCCAAAAGCCCAGTTCTTGAGTGGCCACATCTCCCACCCTGGCTCCTGCACCTCAGTCCTGCACAGACTGGGCCTTTTTCTAGGAGCGGCTCACAATACAACTCCAAATGGGACAGCCAACTTCAAATCCTACAACACAGTACAGATGCACCACAACTCTAGTCACATCAAATCAACACACGTGGTTCTCAGAGCCACTCCTGCCCATGATACAGAGAGCAAAGCTCTTCAGGACCTGGCAAGGGCAGGGGCCCACTGTCTAATTTTTCTTTGGGTAGGTTTTGGCTTTGTTTGTTTTGAGGCAGAGTCTTGCCTATGTTGCCAAGGATGATCTGATGCTTATCTTCTGTTCCTGCCTACCAAGTGCAGGGCTCACAAATGTGCACTACCATTCTTGATTTATAGATATGGAAAACAAGTCCTTCTGCATGCTAAGCAATGGCTCTACCAACTGAGCTGCATGCCCAGCCAAGAATCTAATCTTTTTGGTAAAAATGGAGTGCATTCTTTTTGAAGACCCTGGGATCTGAAGATACAGAGACAGCACCATGCCCCCCAGTGCACTGCCAATCAATGGAAATTCCAGGCTCTCACTGACTCCAACTTTGGTTGTCATGGGAACTGCCTGCTGCAGGCTGCTCCTCAGGGAACCCCAACCTTGGATCTTGCAACAATCAGCCTCAGCACAACCTGACCTCCAGAGGACCTCATTTCTGCTCTTGGGGAGGCCTTGGGCTAAGCCCTTGCTTGGGAGATCTGCTTCAATTGTATGTATTTTCTGGGGGTATATCAGCAGGATCTCTGGTGTATGGAGGAGCTGGGGGGGGTCTCCTACCAGGAAGGTCAGTTTTCACTACCCCAAAAGGTTCCTTTCCACCCCAGGTGCATTCAGAAAATGTGGGCCTTAGTGGCCCTGAGACAGGAGAGGCATTTGCAGGACAGTACCTGTATCGTTCAGTGGAGAGGCTGCTTCCGGTTTCCAGGGAGCTCCTGGGGTGGTAAAATCGAGACAGGGTTACTAATGGTCCCACAGTAAGCCCCTTGGCACCCTGCCCACTCAGGTCACACGGGTGGCCTCAGACAAGAAACCATGTGCTTTAACCTCCCTCTGACGTCCCCAGAGGTTACACTGCCACCCATACCTCAGCCTGGTGCTGACACAAGGGTCTTTGGCAATGCCAGTCCATCTGCTTCCTTCTCAGATGGGGAATCAAGGTTCGGGAGAGGATATACTGCAGGCAGGGTCAAACAGCATTCAGGTCTGAGATTTTTTTCCCCCAAAGAGAGAATGTGGATGCTGGGAATCATGATAGAAGGCCTTGTGCTTAAGCAAGCTCCTACAGCTGAGCTACATTCAGTCCTGGGCTGGGATTTGCATATAGTTAACAGGTCACTGCCATGATCCCTCCCCTAAAGAGTCCTGACCAGGCTTTACAGCCTCCATATTGGGAAAGGAAGCCCAAGCCCCACTCCCTGTCCCAGTCCACAGCCATGTAAGGTCTAGCTCTGGGCCCCAAAGCCTGGTTCCCAACTCCTTCCTTTAATCAAACTACAGCTATGCTAATGGTGTATCACTAGAGACTGGCCACACTAGGATCCTATCTTAACCCCTTCATGTACCAGCTATGAAATAAGTTTGGCGTAAGTCATTTCCCGTCCTACGTCTCAGTCTCCCTGTGTGTAAAAAAGAAATAGAAATGAGGCAAGCTTGCCCTGCCCAGGACACTCCACATTCTCCCCTGTGTTCTACAGTATTGGGGTGAGGGGGTCCAGTTGTCACCTTCTACTGGTCATGTGGGAACATCTGCTAGGAAAGAGCAGTTCTGCTATGTGTGGTTTGAATACATATGGCTCTCATAGGATCATATGTTTGAATGCTTAGCCACCAGGGACTGATACTATCTGAGAAGGGTTAGGAGATGTAGTCTTACTGAAGTAGGTGTGACGTTGGTGGAAAAAGTAGGCTACTGGGGGTAAGTTTAAAGGTTTCAAAAGCCTGTGCCTGGCCTAGTCCCTGTCTCTGTCTCTCTCTGTCTGTCTCTCCAACACACACACCTACCTCTTCTTATGGATCAGGATGTAGCCTTTACTCTCCAGCACCTCACCTGCCTGTTGGCATGCCTCCTGCCATAATAATGGACTAAGCTCCTGAAACTGTAAGCAAATGTGAGAGCCAAAGTTATGTTTTAAGTTTTTATTACTATGTCTAAGAAATCCATAAAACCTGTTAAACCCCTTGCCCAGGGGCAGATACTTCCTGAATTCCTGGGGGCTATTTATGTAAGATAACAAGCCACAAGTTTTTGCTCCCATAAACAAATTTGTTTGACCCAACTGACTGGATGTGCTTGATCACATGTAGGTGGAGGTAAATAAGCAGAAAGCTTGCCCCTGATTGGATGTAGGCAGGAGGTATGTGGGCAGGAAGTACATCAGGATATATGCTTGCTCCTGATTGTGTATAGGTAGGAGGTATGTAGGCAAGAAGTAAGGTCAGAGTATATGCTTTCCCCTGACTTGACCTGGTAGGAAATATGTAGCCTTAGAGGTTTGTCTTTATAAATCTCTGCAAAATGTGACTTGTGGCCATTTTCTGGGAACCCTGGAATGGATCTGGCCCGTGTCCATCTTCTTGGCCAGTATTTTAATTAAAGCTTGCTTCAAAAATGGCTCAAAAATTGTGGTAATGATCTTAATCTGGTACAATGGAATTAACACAAGCCCTCAATTAAATGCCTTCCTTTATAAGAAAGAGTTGCCTTGGTCATGGTGTTTCTTCACAGCCATGGAATAGTGACTAAGACAGAAGTTGATACCAGGGACTAGGGTACTGCTGACAGGCCTGACCATGCTGTTTGTTAGAGGATTGTGGATTTGGATTAGGAAAGCAGTTGAATGCTTTAAATGAGTTTTAATGGACTATACTAGTAGGACTATGAAAGACAGTGGTGCAGAAAGCAATGTGAATTATAACAGCCTAGCTCAGCAAGTTTCAGATGGGAAGGACATTAGTAAGTGGTCAAGAAGCCCTCATACTAAAAATCTGCCTGAAGCTAAACTGAAGAGTTTTAATTGATGACAATGGCAGAGGAGATTTCAAGACAGCCTAGAATTGACTGTGTTGTATGGTTATTGGTGGTCATTCTTATGCATATCTACAATGAAAAGGAGTAAGCTGAGCAAGGGAAACAAATGCAGTTTGAGGAGAAAAGTAGCACCAGGAAATGTAATATTGGAGCCAAGGCCAAAAGACTAATGCTAAATGGAATAAAGAGAGTGGTGACCTCAGGGCAAGACCCCACTCAGCTAAGCTTCCATCTTGTGAAAAGGAATTAAAAGCTTAAGCAGTGAAGGAACCATCAGCAACAGAAGCCAGAAGCCGATACAATGTAACTGAGGGAAGGGGCCAAATTCCTGGGCAGCTTCCACCTCATGGTTCTGGTTTTAAGAGTCAAGATTAAAAGAAAGGGGTTGTGCAATCTCCCTCCACCACTAAGGAAAGCTGCCCAGGCCAGGCCTGTATCAAGGGTGTCCCTGTAGAGAAGCCAAGAGAGGGCCACTGCATAACATTCTGACTGTAAAACCTTAATTGCTGGATTGTGTTTGTGATCCCAAGATGATGGAGATACTAAAGTATGAGATATCTGCCAAGGAGAGCTGTACACCTGGTGTGGAACCAGCCCAAGAGAGAAGTGTGTTTCAGTCAACAAAGCTAAAAGGAACTGGAGATCTGAAGAGTGGTTTGACATCAAACACAGAGATACAGAATTTGGAGTTTGCTCAGCGGGGTTTCATTCTTGGTTTGATCCAGTATTTCCTCACCACGCTCCCTTTCCTTCCTTTCGGAGTTGAGATTATATTCTGTGCTATTGTATGTTAGAAATATGTGATCTTTTACATTTTGATTTTACAGGGGCTCACAGTTTAAAAAAAAAAAAAAAACTGTCATGAGTCTCCAAAAAGACTTGGACTTTGAATTTTTAAACAATGTTGAGACTGTGAAAGACTCTGGGGACTACTGGTTACAGTTTGCATTATGATATGGCTATAAGCCTATAGGGGCCAGGGAGTGGAATGCGGTGGTTTGAATAAGAATGGGCCCCATAGGCGCATATATTTGAATGCTTTAGCACCAGGGAGCGGCACTATTTGAGAGGGATTAGGAGGCATTGCCTTACTTGGAGGAAGTGTGTCACTGGGAGTGAGGTTTGAGGTTTCAAAAGTCCAAGCACCCAGGCCCAGTCACTATCCCCCCTCGCCTGTCTACAGATCAGGATGTAGCTCTTAGCTACTTCTCCAGCACCATGCCTGCCTGCTGTCGTGCTCTCTGCCATGATGATAATGGACTAAGCTCCTGAAACTTTGCTTCCTTTTATAAGAGTTGCCTTGATCATGGTGTTTCTTTACAGCAATAGAACATTGACTAAGACTTCCTGGGACTGACTTTCCCTCTAATGCCTTGCTGCCTTCCCACACAGGATACCTTCTCCTACTGCGTGGGCACTATGCACCTTCCCTAACCAGGACTTCCCTATTGCTCTTATGTAAGACTATGTGTGACCAGTGCTTAGGCATTCCAAGCAGAATGCTGGGTGCCTAGATCAGCAATACAAATTTCAGTCTCAGTTTTCCTACTGTTCTTGCTCTAAGGCCTTGCTGGAACCTATTCTCTGCTGAGGGCCAATGACAGCTCTTTCTGCTGTGGAGCTAGAGCTCCCTAAGTATACATGCCACCAGCTCTAGAGCACTCTATCTGGTGTTAATGGTCCATTGAACAGCTCAAGCAAAGAAGAAACCATGGAGGCGGGGGGCAGTGTCAAGAGTATCCCAGAACTTTCTAGAATATTCCAAGTCCATATGGGTAGCCATATGGTGGCCAACAGGGCATTGAGGAAGCAGTGGGCAGGACTAGTAAACAAGATCCATGATGACATGAGTGGCAAGTTGGCTTTCCGAAGCCTTACCTGAATGAGGGACCAGTCCCCATTCCCCAAGCCTGGCTGCTCAGCCACAGACAATCCATGTAAAGTAATACCAGGGTAAGGTAACAAGATGCCTCCAGATGGTGCTAGGTCCCCTGGCTACCCTGCCATGGAACAGGGATTTCACCCTCACTGATGATTTTACCCCTCAGCATTGCTCCTGCTGTGACCACAGCAACATGTAGCCTGTGGTGGGAAGTCCATCTCACAAAGGGTCCTATCCACTTTATCTAAGCTTCTTGTGAGCCTTACAAGGCACAGGAGTCATTTCTCTTTTTGTAGGTAAGAAAAGTCTTGGGAGCAGCACATGTACAGCACCACCATTCTACTCTCCCATCTACCCAGAAGTAACCTATTAGCCTTTGAAAGCCTACTCCTCTATCAAATGTTAACTCCTTGTGCAGCCCTCTCCTACTGCCTACCTTGCTTCCACCTCCCCCCACCTCCCCCCCATGAAGCCTCTTTTCTTCTTTGTTCTCTCCTCGACTCTTTTTCTAGGGATGTATTTGGTCCTAGGATCAGACAGACACAGACTGGGCCATACCCTCCCACCAGAAACCTCAGTCAACAAAGTCCCTGTATGACAAGGGAACTGAGGGACAAGGCACAAGGCCAAGGGCGTAACTTGCTGCCATCTATCCACATAGCTTTCTGCCTGACTTCTTTAACCCATGTCCTTTCCCTCAGAAGATTCTGTGTAGCCCCTGCATGTCGTGGTGACCCCTGACATGCAACCAGGCCCAGGTCTGAGAGGATACCAACCTGAAACCCTTTGTCTTCCATCCTGTGGCCAGGCTGCCTGAGGTCTTGGGTGCCACAGACAGGAAGCCCACTCCTGCCTTTCCTTTCTTACTGTTTCCTGCTCAGCACACATTCATTTAGGACCCCAACCTAGGCCCTGAATGCGATACAAATTCACCTAAGTCTTTTGGAATTGTGGAGGGAAAATGACAAGCTGCCTCTAAGTGCCACTAAAGGTATCTAAGAGACCTCGGAGTGTCATAACTACCACGAGAGTGTTCACATATCAACACCTTCAAGAATAAAGCCTTAACTCCAGAGGCAAGGGCTAGTGTTCAAACCCTCGCTGTGTCACACTGGCTTAAGCAAGGTGGCTAACATGTCTGTGTCCCCACATAGCTTCCTCACTGGTAGTATTAGGGAATATTAAATGGGTTAATATATTTTAAGGACTCAACAATGCCAGAAACTCTAAATTTCGCAAATGAGAAGACAGGATTCTAGTCTGGAACATATAAAATTAAGTTATGCATATATTGGTTATGGTAACAATGCCTACAACAAAATACGAATTAACACATTCTACCAGCACATTAATTCTGTTGGAGTTTTATTTTACTTGTATGTACACATTCTTTATTTGTATATGAAGCAGGGGGAGTAGGGGGGCATATTTCTTCTCCTCCCTGTTCAGAGCTCCTCCTACTCCTCTGGAGCTCTGGGACCCCAAAGTCTTTGAGGATCTCTCCACCAGGATCCAGGTCAGCTAGTCAGTCATAGTCCCTTTCCTGAAACTCTGAGGAAGGCATCCAAGCCAGCCTGAGGCCCCAACCCCCATTCTAAGCACTGTTACTCCATGCTCTGTCCCCAAACTGTTCTTCAGCACCCCAGGAAGGCAGCTATTTCTTTTCCAGAACCCACTGGATGCTTCCTCCCTGGTAAGAGGCACCAGCCATGGACTCAGTTCAAGAGAAGGACAGGCAGCTCTGTGGTTGGGAGTCAGAGAGGCTTGCTTCCTGGAACTGGATGGGAGATGGGGCACAGAGCAGGTATGTTCTGGGGTCTGGATGCTGGTTATACATATATTTGTTGGTGATGGGTCTACTAGTCTCACACTGCTAAAGTGCACCACCTCCTGTATGTATAAAACAGTTTATCAAAACTTATGCTATAGATGAAAATCAGTATGGGCACACCAGCCTCCAATCTGCAGCCAGCCAAGAACCCAGGCCTTGAGTACCAAGGAGCTAACCTCAATCTCCTGTCATAAGCAGCCATTTCTGGCCTTAGTCTCCTCTACCAAGCATAGGAGTGGTCAGTGCTTCTGTTCCTGGCTGCACACAGGATGCTCTGGGTCCTCAGGGGCCATTTCTGAGTCTTGATACCCCACCCTCTTTGACACAACCTCAGATTCACAGAATATACAGGGAGACCCTGCATTCAAACCTTGGCTACCCCAGTAAGAACACCTTATGTGCGGAGTGCTACCATCTCTATGAAAAGGACATCAGTCAATCCACAGAACTTAGGACCATGTGCAGTGGTATACAAGCCTCTGTGAATGTGTGTGAATGCGTGTCTGGCTGTGTAACTCCGCTATTTGGGTGGTCTTGGATCAAAAGATGCATTATGCTGCCTCTCCACCATCCTAGAGCCCTGGCTACTGCTCATCTCTGTAGCTGTGTTATTGAAAATGTTATACAGATCGCCATGTGGATGAGAATTCTTAGGGCTGGCTTTCTCACTCAGCAAGGTTATCCGATACTCATTGAAGAGCCACATTCCTTTTCACTACTGAGTACTATTCCATGGTACAGATGTGCCTCAGCTGACTTATTATTGGATACAATAATTTGGTGACTGACCGCTCCTCAAGGCCCATCTGTTAAAGGATTGGTCCGCAGCTCAGTGCAATTCAGAGGTGATAGAACCTTTGCATCTTCCTGGAGTGTGCCCTTGAAGGGGTCTGTGGGACCCTGGGCTCTTCTTCTTTCTTTTTCTTGCTTCCTCCCCATAAGGCAAATGATTTTGTCCTATTGAATGCTTCCCAACAAGTCATACTGCCTTATCAAAAAACAGGTTGGAGACAGCTTAACAGTTAAGAGCACTTGTTCTCAAAAAAGAAGACTTGGCTTTGATTTCCAGCACCCATATCAGGCAGCTTACAATCATGTGTACCTCCAGTTCCAGAGCATCCAATGGCCTCTTCTGACCTCCAAGGGCACCAGGCACACACATGTTACACAGACATACATATAAGTAAAATACCCACACCCACAAAGTTTTTTAAAAAGTTAAAAAACCAAAAATAAAGTAATGGGGGTCAAGTGATCTTGGACTGAGATTCTAAAACCATGAGCCAAAATAGCCTGTTTTTCTTTAGAAGCTAATGTTTTTAGTTTTATTGTAGCCTGGAAAGCTGACTAACAGCAGGAGGATCTGGGCGATGACCAGTGTGCATCTGTGGTGAATGAGCTGTTAGGAGCCTGTGGACACAGGCTGTGAGCACAGAGCTTCCATTCTCTGGAAGGAGACAGCCCAAGGGTGCCTCGACTGGCTGCTTCGAGAAAGCGTGTTTATTATTAAAACAAACCACACCAACTCTGAGCAGCTGCCCACTCTTCTCAACCCATGGCAATGGGGTCAATGACCTTACTCCCCCAAAGCCTTCCTGGTTTTGCACTAGCAGAACCCTTTATTTTAATGCATTTCATTTGAGTATCTGAGCTGTGGGCTATCATGTGAAGAAAGGATGGAGCTTGTTTCTGAAATAGACAGGGAGGCTATGAAAAGCAATCGGGAAGGAGAGGCCAGGAAGGAGGCCAACTGGCCAGTGCTGGCCCAGTCTGAGTGAGGGCTGGTGACTGGTGGCTGGTAGTGGTGGTGGTGTGGCCAGTGTATGTGTGTGTGAGGCAGACTTAGAGCCCAATCCTTAGGTATTGGCTTAAAGCATGGTGCTGTTCTAAGGGGCACACCTGTGGAAACCCCAAGTGGGCGATGCTTATTTGAGTTGAAGCTTCCTTTTAGAGAAAGCTAAAAGCAAAGAAGATCCAGTCAGGCCTGGAAGAGGGTTGTTTAGAGGGAATTTGCTTCACTTTCCAGAGGGAAGGGAAGCCACTGCCTCCTGTAACTCATTCCCCTACTTCTTATTAGATAGTGAGGGACACAAAGCATTGGCTTAGAAAGGGAGCACTGGAGCTGGGGAGGAGGTAAAGTGCTTGCACACAAGCATGAGGACCTGAGTTCAGACCCCCAACATGTATGTAAAAAGCTGGATGTGGTGGCACAGTCTTGGAATCCTAGCTCTGGGGAGGCAGACACAAGAGGATTCCTTGGCTTCATTGGCCAGCTGCAAGCTTCAGGTTCAATGAGAGACCCTGTCTCAAAAACAAAAAGACACCCGTTGTCTTTCTCTACATATGCACAAACATATATTGTATGTGTGTGCACATGCAAGCAAGCGCGCGCACACACACACACACACACACACACACACACACACACACGGTAAGTACTAAGCACAAGAGAAGATCATCCCCTCTTCCTCCAATTTCTTGGAGACACAGTGTGACTGCATCAGGATGTTTCTGCTGGCTTTGGTCTCAGGAAGCTGCTGGGGCTGTGAATATTTGTGATGTCCATTCTATGACACTATGCCCCCACTGACTGTGTGCTTAGGGGCTGAAGGCACATTCCTTCCTGCCCTTTGTGGATATGGGGTGTGTGGCAAAGTTCCTAGCTCACTGGAGTGGCTGTGGGCTTGGCTCAGCTCTCTTGCCTCCCTGGTCAACAGGTCATAGCAGCAACTCAGTGGGGTGTCTGTGTTCCTTCAGGGCTGTCCTTGGAACTGTGGGCACAGGGTGGAGATGTTTTTATGGCCTTGGGTAACTCAGATGGCCGCAGGAAAGTTCAGACCCACCTCTTCTAGTCAGCATTGTAGTGTTTGCCTGTCTTCAGAGCTCTAGAAGTTTCTCTGTTTGGGGCAGACATTATGGCAAGAGAGAAGATGGTAGGCATCACTGTGCCCCAAATCTCTTCCCTGCCAGGTCCCAGTCCCTTTGTGTAAGCACCAGGTACTGGCATTCTATAGCAGAACTATTTGGCTATGCTAAGACAAGGCACTCAAGAGCCCATGTTCCTGGCAATTCTGTGGCTGCAGGAGAACAGAAAGCCTAGCATGGAGGTCAGTTGTCCCTTGACTCAGAACACAGGATACTGTCATCCATCCCCAGGACTTATGAAGCACAGACACAACAGAGGAATCTCTGTCCCAGGGCCTACAACAAACTGGATGGGCACCTCATGATCCCATACCCTCGGCCTTTGGCCCAGTGTTACATACTGGGGCTAGATACTTTCCTGATCAGCTCACTGGGCTTTAGCATAGGCTGGCACTAGTGCTGGTCTTGTGAACTATAGGCTTTTGTCCAGGCCTCTCTTTCCTCAGCTGTAAACAGGCTCATCTTCATGCCTTGGACAGGGAATCTGAGGTGCCAGTGGGCAGACTCACCCTTCATCCTGTCTGGCCCTAAGCCTCATCCTCAGGCCTCTAGGTAAAACAGCCAAAGGTGACTTATTGGCTTTCCTGTGCTGGCTCTGGCTCATACACAGCCCTGTCTACCAGCCAAAGTGGCCCACCACAGGCACAGGGAGATGATTGTCCCTAGGTTGGCCTCTACACTTCTCTTTGCTGCCAGGCTGCCCTGCCCAGAGTTCAGACAGAGTCTGGAAATTCCAGCTGCAGGGGGGAACACCTCTGGATGCTCCTGAACCAGGTATGTGGAAAGAGCCAGGGGCCCAGGTGAGACAAAGTATCATCTGGACTGGGCCTGGGTCTCCTTTATACTGGAAGGAGATTTGTTTAGAACAGTGGTCATCAGCTCTGGGAGGGTGTAATTTGAGACAGTGAGTCATTTATTTGCTCAACTTAGCACCTACACAGTGCCAAAGCAAACTCTTACACACATAGACATTCACCAACATGCCTGGTGGATGCCCAACACCATAGCAACAATGACCATAGTGTTGGGTTTTCTTACAAGCACACATTCAACATATAGTAGATAGAACATGTGCAGAGAGGGTTAAGAGTCATAACTACTGGAGCTGGAGAGATGGCTCAGTGGGTAAAAGCACTTCTTGCTTTTGCAGAAGACCAGGGTTTATTTCCCAGCATCCCACATTACAACCATCTGTCACTCAAGTTTCAGGGTATCCAATGCCCTCTTCTGGCCACTGTAGGCACTGTACATTTAGATGCAGCCAAAACACTCAGAAATGACCATAATACGCCAGAACAGAAGTCAGAGAAAACCTACCAAATTATTTCTGGAGTTTTTTCATTAAATATTTTTAAGCTTTGGTTGTTTGTGGAAAACTTAAAGTACAGGAAGCAAAAGCCATGGGCAGAGGACCACTGTGAGTGCATGTGGTAATATGAATGACAATGGTCCAATAGGCTCCTATAGTTGAGTGCTTGGTCCCCAGTTGATAGAACTATTTGGGAAGGATTAGAAGGTGTGGCCTTGTTGGAGAAGGTGTATCACTAGGGGCAAGAGTGAGCTTTGATGTTTCAAAAAACCCACACCAATCCCAGTTAGATCTCTCTGCCTCATATTTGTGGATCAAAATGTAAGCTCTAAGCTACTGCTCCAGTGCCATGCCTGTCTGCCTGCTTCCATGTTTCCTGTCATGTTGGTCATGATTCACCCTCTGAAACTGTAAGCCCCCAATAAACTCTTCTATAAGTTGCTTTCACCATGGTATCTTATTGCAGCAATTTAAAAGTAACTAAGAAAGTGCACTTCACCACCCCAGCCACCCAGTGATGCAGGAAGACAACAGACACACATCTGAGCAATTTCCAGTGTAACTCAATAACCCCACTCAATGGGCAAACCCAGAATGGGTGAGATAACCCTGTAGACATGCAGGTAGCCAAAAAGGCACATAGCAAGGTGGCCACAGAATACTGGATCCCTAAGTGAATGGAAGGCAGCCACCTTCAATAAACACACCCAGGAAAGTCCCAGGTAGGGGGACTGGCGCTGAGCTCTGAAAGTAAGTGGTTAGTTGAGAAAGAGGGCTCTGTGCTGGGACTACTTGGCTGGCCTTGAACAGGAAAGCCCACCTGGCTAGGTCCACTTGCCAGGAATTCAAATTCTCTCATTGCCCAGGGCCTAGGGTGCATCCAGCCCCTCACTGGCTTACAGTAGTGGAGGACTTGTCATACAGCTCAAGACCTTGCAAGGGCTATGGCTCAGTGGCCTTGGTCTGGTGCCTGGGACTAACACATCCTTCTTTTTCCAAGAGTAGACTACTGATAGGAGGAGCCACAAGACACCAGATGCAACGCAGGAAACAACAGTCCCTTCCCTTAGGCTCAGCTCACCAAGACCTTTACACCCTGTCATGCCAAACACTCAGGTGCTACCCAGCAGCATGGCAAATACAGAAATGCCAACTCGCTGGGTCTTCTTGGCCTTTCACAAGGTCTTCCTCAGACTCTAGGGTGCTGATGTGGCCCTATTCAGTCATTGAGCTAGAGTTGGAGTTTCTGATTCCCACATTACAGGTGAAGTAACTGAAGCTCAGAGAGGCAGAATCCCCCCTCCCCCCCCCAATAAGGAAGGAAGCCAACCTACCATCCACAGTCAGCCAGGCAACCGACCTTCAATCCCAAGACCATCTGCTGAGATAAGCAGTTTTCCCAGGATTCAGATGCTCAGAAATCAACCCAGCTTACCCCAGCCCAACTCATGCATTTAACACCTGAATTCTTTAACAGCTAATGGAGCCTCATGGTTCAAAAGTAAGGAGGGAGGAACAGACGAGTATGTCCAGTAGAAGCTGCCCAGTTCTGAGTTAAATGGCCCTTCCGTCAAGTCAACAGTATCCAGGGCAAAAACTGCCTAGGATTGCAGGGGCCAGAAGCCAGGCTCTCTGAACCTCATTAATGGTAGTGTATTCTCAAGATAAACAGGGAACCTGACTGAAGCCCAAACCAGAAAGGAGGAGAATATACAGGAGGGGCAAGCCTTACATGCCAAGCTAGTGGGAAGCATGCACTTCTATTTTGGGGTACAAGATGGTGTGGCAGCAGGCATTGTTCCTCAGTATCTGCTCTGTTCAAGAGGCAGAGCTTCTCCTAACAGATGGCAGTGGCCTTGGCAGAGGTCCTGGGTGACCTTGGCCTCATGGAGGCTGGTAGCACTACAGAGGAGAACCTGTTCTGAGCTGAGGGTAGCAGTATCTTTACAGAGTACAATGAGATGTGGAGGGCAGTCCCAGACATATTCCAACCCTTCCTGGAATCTCCTTACATTCTGTCAACAAGATCACAGTCCTGAGTCTTTAGGGATAGTACTACCATCACCTGGGCCCTTTTTCAGGGCCTATGGATACCAGGGTCTCCACCTTGAGTTCAACCAAGGTGGGGTTACTGGTGTTCTCAGTCCCAACAGCTGCCTCAGTCCTCACCAGAGTCCCTCTGGCTTTTCCTACCAAAATTTATCTCCAGTTAGGGTTAGGGTTAGGGTTAGAGTTAGGGTTGGGTTAGGGTTAGGGTTAGGGGCCTGTCCCACATGCATCCATAGATAAGTACTGTGAAAGAGAAGGAGATGACATGCTGGCAGGTCACAGGCTGCAAGTGAACTATAGAATACCATACACTCTCTCAATACCCATGTACTGAACCAACCCCATTCCAGGCCCATGCTTCCTTTTGCAGGAAGCATCTTATGTTCTCTGATGGCTCCACTGGTCCAGACATCTGCAAACAGAACAATAACTAACTCCAGGCCTGTGTGCCAGCTGTGAACCTTCAGGGGAAAGTCGGTTGGAACCCGAGGGACTGAGGTGGTTCAAAGTTGCTGCAAAATGGCTTGTAAGACTCACCACCAGCCTCAAAGCCAGGGCTGGCCTTGGAGATGGCAGTCCTAGCAGCAGAAAGGAAGTAATCAAAGATCTCAAAGGAGAGAGGTGTGGCTGGAAGCAAGGCAGTGGCTAGGAAATGAGAGGAGCAGGCACAAGCCTTAGATATGCTCAGAATCAGAGGTGATGTCAGCTGAGGCTCTATCTGTTAGCCCCACAGGCACAAGTTTCAAGCTCAGTCCCATACCTTGGCCTCCCACTATAGCAGGTGATCCTGGGGAAGAGTCCCCACACTCTAAGGGACTCTCTGAAAGAGTGACCTTCCCAAGGCCTAAGGCCAAGGAAAGGATGTGTCTGAGGAACAAGGACAGAAAGGAAGCAAGGTTATGTGCCCAGCAGCTTTGTGCAAGCCTAACCCTGGAATGCTGCAGGGCATTAATTAGGGCAGCATCTGTCCTGTCCTTGTCACTAATGCCCTAGAATTAGTGGGAGTTCTGAGGATAGGGATCCTCATTCTAAAAGTATCTGAATCTGGGGGAATCCTGTCCCTTTTGAATTCCCAGTCTTCTCTGTAGATGCCCTGGGGTCAGCCTGAGTTCCTCTTGCTCTCCTGCCTTGTCAGGCATGGAAGATGTTAATGCCAGCCACAGTGACCTAGGCTGCCAGTGGCTTCAACCTTCAACTTCTTCTTTAAGACTCCAGGAACAGCCCTAGGGTCAGGCAGTCAGCAGTGGGCCATGCCACCTCTCCCTCCTCTCCTCTACTTCTCTACAGGAAGGTTCAGTCCAGCTGGGAAAGGCTTCTGACTCAAGATGCCAGGAAGGGTTTAAGGTCTGTCTAGAATAAGTGATGAATTTTCTTGAGGAACATACAACCTTTGGTACAGCTCAGATTTGTAGAAATACCAATGGAAAAGATGAATCAGAAAGAAAACGATTCTCGTTGTGTAGGCCCAAGCCAGCAGAGAAGAGGAAGCTAGGGCAGTCTGGAGGCAGCATGGCATCCCAAGCTTTCCTTGTAACCTAACTCTCACACTCCATACAGGGCCCCAGGATGGGGCCATGGAGGCAGGCTGCAGGCTCAGTCCTAATGTGCCCAAGCTGCCCTGGCTCAGCTCCCTTCTAACGCTGAAAAAAACCACTGACTTCTCTTTAACTTTAGTTTACCCTCCCTGACTCATGAATAAACCTCTTCACAAATGTGACCTCCCCCTCTATTTCCAGTCCTGTGGTTCAGGCAGGGTTGCCCGGCATCCAGTTGTGGGCTATCTGGGTAACAGTGACAGCCTGTCCAGTACTTTCTGGTTCTCAGCCTTGGACTTGTTTGGGAGATCCAATTTGCCCCAAGGTTGGCCAGTGGGCTCAAAGTTGCTGAGGACTTTCATTGGACAGTTACCAAGGGTCAGGTGCTTAGCCCAGCCATATAAAAGCCAGGTCTTTGGTCACTAGTGGCATCCATTTGAATCTCTTTTCACTTGAGTCAGCCATTTGCAACCCAAAGATTCCTGGTTATTATATCTGTTTCCTCAGCTCAATAGACACTCATATCCTAAGGCATACCACACTGGGGAGAGACCTAAGGAGATGCCATGGGATGGCAAAGGCAAGGACACTATCTGCAGGTCCGGACAGCCATCCCACAAAGGTGAAACTCAGAAGAAGAAATGGGTTCAGAAAAGTTGAGACCTCTACTGAAGTCACACTACCAACAGGCAGCAGATACAAGGTCCTTGAGAGCAGCTCCCTGGAGATCTGAGAAGTCTGAGTTATCCCTACATACTGGATTCCATCTAGTCCTGGGAGCTCTGCCAAAGTGGCCTAATCACTGGTTGGCTCTGGAGACAGTCAGGGACTTAAGTCCAACCAAGAGTGAGGGGATCCGAGACACTTAAGGACATTTCTCTTCCTGACACTGGATAACAAATGGAGGAAATGCTGACTGTTATCCAGTAGCCACCAAGAGACAGGCTTTGGTTAGCAAGTATCATGGCAATTAAAAATGCATCATGTCACTTGTGAGCCACTCCAAACAGATGTCTTTGTGCTAAGGAATGGAGCTGCTAGGGTGAGTAAAAGCATCCTGTGGCCAGACATGCTTCAGCCCTAGCTCAGCTTTGGATTCTTGCCCCTCTGAGTCCAGGCTATGTGAAACATGGGCACTTGAATCCCCCATCTAAATGGATCCCAGGGCACAGGACAAAAGGCATGGCTGCAGGCATCTAGCGAGGCTTGTCCTACATTCATACCATGCCGACCTGGCCTTAACTACCCCAGCCCAGTCCAGCTCACCAGCTCTGTCTTGCCTCTCCCTTAGTTTGTGACAAGGCAATTTGCCGAAAGCCAATTCACAGAATAGTCAATTTGTAGAACGCCAAAACCATCAAAAAGGCCTTGTTTCTTGTAACCTTTTCGTTTTAGCTGACTGGTTTCCATTTTTGTCTTCAAAATGGCATTTGCGGGAGTGTTCAGTTTGTCTCTGTCCCCGCCGCCTGCTGTGGCGGCAGCAGGCAGAGGAGAGCGTGGGGACTGTACCATTACTAACATATGTGGCTCTGGGCAGAGAGAGAGCAGGCATGGCTGACAGCCAGGCAGACTCACAGGCCCAGGGGAGAGGGGAGGCCTTCTTGAAAGGAACCCTCGGGGCTGGGCCCTGATTCTAGGACGGACCCAGGAACAGTGGGCCAGGCCCTGCTCAAGTATCTGGCTGATGGTCAGGCCTACTAGCTCCAGAGAGCCTTGTGTTATTGCTTCTAAAAGCTGGGACTGGTCCCAGGACTGCCAGTGGGCTTGAGCCTTGGAAAAGAGGGTAAAAGGATCTCAGCTGACAGGGAAGAAGATAGCAAAAGAGGATAACCACAGGGTACCTTAGAGGACCAAGAGGTGTCCAGCCTCTGACCCACAGTCACCAGGGTCTGAGCCAATAGACCTTTTATCTGAGCCTTCATTTAAAAAAAAAAAAAAAAAGATATATTTTACTTTTACCCACTTGTATGTGTATGTGTCTATCTTAGTAAGGGCTTCTATAACTGTGATAAACACCATGACCAAAAGCAGCGTCTATGTTATAGTTTATTATCAAAGGAAATCAGGGCAAGACCTGCAGAGGCCATGGAGGAGTGCTGATAACTGGCTTGCTCATGGCTTGCTCAACCTGCTTTCTTATACAACCTAGGACCAACTGCCCAGGAGTGGCATTTCCCACAATGGGCTGAGCCCTCCCTTATCACCAATTAAGAAAATGTACCACATGCTAATCTGGTAACTACATTTTCTCATTTGAAGTTTCTTCTTTCCAAATGAACATCCTAGCTTGTGTCAAGTTGACATCAAATCCAGGCAGCATTGTGTCTGTGTGAGTGAATGCCATGTGGGTGCAGGTACCCACAGAGGACAGAAAAGACCTAGGGTTACAGTTAGTTACGAGCTGCCTGATGTGAATGCTGGAAACCAAACTAAGTCCTCCGGAAGAGCAGCAGGCACTCTGAATTGCTGAGCCATCTCTCCAGTCTCCAGAGACTCAATTTATTTGTTTGTTTGTTTTTCGAGATAGGGTTTCTCTGTGTAGCCCTGGCTGTCCTGGAACTCACTCTGTAGACCAGGCTGGCCTCAAACTCAGAAATCCGCCTCTCTCTGCCTCCCAAGTTCTGGGATTAAAGGCGTGCGCCACCACTGCCCAGTGAGACTCAATTTTTTAAAGGTTAAATTTGTTGGGCTTGTGTGCAGCTTGGCATTATATCACACACTGAGACCATTCCCAGCACCAACCTCTCCAAACAACAGCAAAACAAAAACCAGATAAAGCATATGTGTGATTCTGAGATAATTTTAGACTCATCTGTAGTTATGAAAAAATAATATTGAGCGTTCCTGCCAACACTGTAGTCATTTTTCCAAACAGTAGCACCTCAGAACTCCATAGGGCACCAGCTCCTCAGTCTTGCTCATCCCTTGAGTAGAGTGTACATGTGGTAGAACGGTATTGCACTAAAGCCCCCCCCCCCACACACACACATACACTAAGGCTCCACCTCCAGGAGTACTTGGAAACAAGTTCCTCATCCCAGAGACTGGGGGAAGTTCCCTAGCCTAGACCTCCATGGGACATGTGGCTCCCAAACATCACCCTACAGATGTCCAGACTGCCTACTTGTCCTTGCCTACCCAGGCCTCTGTTCTCTCCAGAGCTGTTGCACCTCTTGCTGTCCTGGAGCAAAGAGAGGAGACAGTAAGTGTCAGGAGACAGAGGAGTCACATAGAGTTCATGCACTGAACAGGGCAGGAAAGAGCAGCCAGAGAGACTACAGGACCAGGCTGCCCCTAGCAGGCGTGACTTCTCTGTTGAGTTTAGGCCCCATTCTGGGCTCCCAGGACCTTCCACAGCCTGGCCTGTTCTGTAACCGCCACAAAGTGGGTTATCAGGAAGGATGGGAGACATAGAAGAAATGACAGGCAGGTGTGGGATCAAGAATGGTTGTCCCTCAGATACTCATAAAGATTGGCTTGCAGAACCTTCAGATACCTGGCCCTGGACTCTCCATTCTCCTGCCATATTGAGTGCTGAGATCACAAGTGTACACCACCACCACCTCACTCAGTACCCCAGATACTTTAAGCCACCTCTAGGTAACGCAGCACAGAGTGGTGACACTGTGCTGTCTGGGGAACAATGATATGGAAAGGCCATACGTGAGGAGCAAGCCAGTAGCAGATGTAACCACACAGGCCCACACACTCAAGGCAAGCAACATCAAAGAGCCAGGTTTGCAGGGATGAAAGACCAGTGGAGCAGAGGAGGCCATAGCAGGTGTCTACACATCCACAAATTCCTGTGAGTTCAGTGAAGTGCTTGGCACAGTACCAGGCAAATCCAAGTTTTGTTCTTTGGAACTTTCTGGAAATGACATCCACCCCAAACACATTCACATAACCCACTAAATTTTTATTTATGGTTTGCTAAATCCAAGACTATGAACCCAGACTGAACATAATAACTTCATCACTGCAAAGACCCCTGCCTCTATGTCCTCTGTCTACCCCAAACTACACTGCCCACTTCTGTTCTGAAAGGAAGTGCAGACACAATAAGGCTTGTCCACAACCACACCACACCAAATCCATAGCCTGCTCCACATGAACACTGCAGACAGGGAAAGACCTGGTGTAGAGATAACAGTCATTTGCCAAGCAGAGGCCACTCATAGCCAACTGATCCCACAGACACCTGCTGAGGCAACTTTGTTCTCAGGAAAACCACTACCCTTGGGGACATAATGCCCTGGGTGGTGACAGCTGTTGGCAGAGCTCCCAACATATCACAGTCTGATCTTCCCTTGACTTCGAGAGCAGTCACATTCCTAGAAAATTCAATGTATAGCCAAGTCATACAAAACACATTTGGACATCTATCGTGTTTGATGCAGGCAGGGGGTTGACATCTTACTCAAGCTGGTCTCAACTCAGTGACAACTCCACCTGAATTCAAGCCCCCAAACCAGGAAGAGGTGGAAGGAGAGAATCAACTCCACAAAGTTTTCCTCTTGATCTCCACTTATGTGCCATGGCATGTGCCTCTCTGTCACACATACAATAATAAATTAAAGAATGCATATATAAACAAACGAACGAACAAATGAATGAATATTAAATCCTGTGTCCAATAGAATTGATCTGGCCAAAGATTTATCAAAAGTGATGATAAAGGCATAACATGCAGATACTTTTTAGGGGCACCTGACCAGTGTCCTGCTATCTCTTGGCTACCCTTGAATCCTTCCTCTCTTGAATCCCACCTTCTAAACACCTGCGGCCTACCAGCCCTGGTCCCAAGGACAGAGAGATGGGGACTGGTGATAAGGGTGCAGGGTCTAGGGTTAGACAGACTCTTAAGCAAGTCACTTCCCTGAAGTATGGGCTAACTACAGATTCAACATGGCAGAGGTATGGGGCTGAATAAGAGTAGAAGCCTGAAGTCCTCTGAGAGCAAGTTAGGCTAGTATTTATGAGGTAGGCCAGGACCCCATGAGCAGGGTACCTCATCCTGAGAAACATGGGGTCACTGCAAACTGCAAGGAAGAATGCACCGATGCTCTCAGCCTAGCCTAAAGACCAGATGCTCCTGACTCCAGCAGCTTCCCCAGCTGCCCACTCTAGCCAAGGGGCAAGTCAGGTTCTTGATCCTCTACTCTCATACATCCTCAGCCCTACCCTCCAAGGCTCTGCTCAGTCTACACTGGGCTGGGACAGTGGGAACCAGCCCACAGGGTCCTACCCAGGCTGCTAGTTCATCTCTCTCTTTTCCTCACACTCAGCCAGTGTTTGCCATTTTGGCAAAACCCTTCAGCATAATAACAGGTTATAGGTTGGAAGACTCCCCAGGTTCACCCCTGCTCAAGTGCTGCCTAGGATAAGTTGTTTTGAGACTCAGTTGCATTATCTGTACAATGCAAGTAAGAATAACCCTAGGGTAAAGGGTATGGTTAAATGAGCCAAGAGGGCCATGACATTTGCATATTCAGAGGTTCCTGCTTTCTTTGTGTAGCAAATGCCAGTTCCAGTCCTCAGGGTTCAGCCAACTGTGGAGACCATTCTCTATGGTGGGCTCATGTTGTTCACATATGCCTCTCCAGGAGCCTGCCAGTGCGTGCTCTGTAGTTAACACCTCTGTAGTCCTGCTTAGGACAATGCCTGGCACTACTCAGGACTTGATCATGTATCCTGAGTTCAAGCAATGTACCTGGCATTTTTCTAGGTGTGGGAGGTCCCTGAGGCCTACATGCCATCAGGAGTCTGTCAGGTATAGCTGATATTCTAGTAGTAAGGCAACTGACCACCCAACCAGCTGATCATAGTGGCAGGGTAGATAGAAGTCCAGCAGGGAAGTCAGAGAATGGCAGGGTGGGAGGTCTGCAGTTTGCAGCTTTAGCCTTGCATGGCTGCTTAGAGAGAAAAGGAAGGGAAGAGGAGCCAGGAAGTTCCAGGCAGTGAACAAATGAGCCAGTTAGTGGATAGATGGGTGAACCACAGACATGGGAAGAGACAGCCAGCACCTTGCTCTGAAAATCCTTACAGCCCCACTGGCTAAGCTGGAGCCGGAGGATGTGCTGGGCCAAGAGTCCTCCTCAGCCATGGCTTGAGGATGGTGAAGGTGCTGCTGTGGTCAGTCAGGATGGGGTACCTTCCTCACAGCACTACTAAGCTGACTAAGTTGTCAGTTGCAGCTTGTTCAAGGATTGTAGGCCCTGTGATTTCTCCACTCAGTTACTGTATGTGTTGCTTTATCATTATCTTTATCCTATCACCAGGGCACCGCCATAGCAGACTGAGGACCCACCTCTCTCAGTGACATATTTAACTTTCAGAGTGACCCATAGTAGAACACCCAGGGGGCAAAAGAAGGATGAGGAGTGGGGAGGCAGAAGAGGGTGTACAGTGTGCCTATTTGGGGGGCACCACTAGGCCAAGAGACACCTTGATTGGGTGACACATGGCTGCTCAGGTCTGGGATGAGGACAGAATTACTAAAGGCACAGCAGCAAATAGCTGCAGGAGCCCAGTCAAGTTCCTTCCTCTCTGTACCTCAGTTTCATGCTCTGTATAAAGGGATTGATCATACTATATTTGCAGCAGTTGAGGGAGGCAGAACCAAGCCACATGATATGAGAAAACACAAGACTAGCCAAGATTGCTCTGAGCTGACAGCCATCATCCCCCTTCCATGTGGCTGGTCTGGGGAACCATAGTCTGGAGCAGTAGTTACTGAAGTCCCTAGGCTGGGCTGGGCCCTGCCCTGGTCAAGTGGACTATAATGGAGAACAAACATAGGCTGCTGAGTGCCTAGTAGGTAAATCAGCAAGGCCTGCTTGACTCCAAACCCTCTGCAAGGGCCGAGACCACAGCTGTCCTCCAACCCTCCCCAGCCAATCTGGTTGGGATAGTTGACACCAACAGAATACAGGAGGAGGTGGGGTTAGGGATAGCTCAGCCTACAGAGCCTCAAGAGTTAAGGAAGAGTAGAAAGACCTTCAAGGAAGGGAGGTGGGGGACATTGATCCCCAGATAGGTGCTGCCTACAGGGCTGCCTAAGGCTGTGTTTAGATGTAAGCCTCTGGCCCTCGATAGGTTGAATGAACCTTGGAAGTGTAGTGGACTCTAAGTAGTGCTCCTGGCAAAACGATTTCCACGAAAAGCCCAACATCTAGGCCAGTGCATGCCAAGTTTCCAGGAGTGATTTGTCCAGCCTCCGTTTCCCCATTTAAAAATGGGGCAGGAGTTGTCTTCATTCCTGCCCAGGCAAAACCTTTCAGACGGTTTTCTCTAGGGTTGGAAACGGGCCCTGGGCCCAGCTGCTCTCTGTGAGAACTGTCACATTTCATGCTAATGACATCTGCCTTCCACAGCAGCTTAGTGGTCTCTGCAAATTGTCGGTTTCTTTGACACTAGAGGCTCCTGTGCCAGGAAAGGAGTGGCAGGAGGAAGGAGGCCGCTGCCAGGGAAGTACCTTCCCCAAAGGTGAGATGAAGTTCCATACTAGGGAAAGCTTTACTATTTCTGGCCTTGCCACGGAGAACAAGGACCCTGTGTGGTTCCCTCATGCCACCAAAGAATTCACAAGCTTTCCTCTGAAAACGCAGAATCCGAGCCTCCCGCAGGGGCCCAGTCTGCTTCTGCAGCTACAGGCTATGTTTACTCTCCTTCAGGCTCATTAACATGGGGACCGCCCCTCTCAGGGGGGAGGAGGCAAGGCCGGAGGACGGTTCAGAGGGCCCTTGGAGTTCAAAGCCTTTTTGAAGACAGTTTGAATCTCCCAGATGATCTCCTACAAACTGTTGCAAGCCCCCTCTCCTAGTCCTCCTGATGGCTGATCCCAATTCAAGAACGTCATGCCTTGCTTTCAAATCTTGTTAGGTTCAAGATTACCAAACTGTCCCTAGCAGCTTCCAAGCACTGAGCAGGTACCCTAGGACAGACAGAGACTAGAATCAAATTTCATTCAGTCTCCAGGGCCTAGAGTGCCCACACAGGGCAAAGGTTGCTCTTCTCAGAACAGCACCAGCAGAGCCCCCAGAGAGCCTAGAAGGAAGCCGGCATTCGGATCCCACTGCCCCCTGGGAAGCTTGGCTTCTCTAAGCACAGCTTTGCTTCCATAAATACCCAGTCCCGTGATGTCACCACCCTAAGCCCGACTTTCACCACCTCCACTACTGGCATCAGGCCCAGCAGACTGGGTGCTCTGTACCGGCACATTACACCTGTGCTTGACAGCTGGACACTGCTGCCACCTTCACCTGCCTGGAGGAGGCCATCTCCAGCCACTATCTCAGACTGCTGCTGGTCTTCCACCTGGCTTGGGTGCAGGCCATGGGCTTGTTGAGCATCAAAGCTTTCCCTAAACAGGTCTGTCAGGGGCACTGCCAAAAGCCTACACCACGGCCATGAGTCTGGGACCCTCATTTGTGGATGTGGATTAGAAGGAAGGTGCCTGCTTCAGTAGGGGACTTTCACAGCTCAAGGAAGACTTGCTGACTAAGATTCTTTTTCCCCTCATCATCAACAACACTGCCTCTGCCGCAGGAGACAAACATTGGACGCAAGCTTGCTCCCCCTGGAAGCCACCTGCAGAGCAGCCACCCCACCCCCACCAAGCCCCTCACTTCAACATGAGTAGTGGTCCTTTCTGCCTCGGGCTTTAGGATAAACTTGTCTTGCATACTCACAAATAGCGTCTTCGGCAAGCCATCCTGCCCAAGTCTGATTTCCTTCTCTCTTTCTCCTGCCTGAGCTGAGGAGGCTCAAGGTGGTTCAGAGGAGGAACAGGATGCTCAAGCGAGGTGGAAAGGAAGAAAATGAAAGCCAAGGGCAGTCACTTTCCCAGGACTGGCAGGTTCATCTAGAAATGCTGGGTGTAATGTGGCAGGGGGCTCCAAACAGGTCCTCCTACGCAGGGTTTACACTGTGCCCAGAAGCCTGGGAAGACGTCGAGTCACCATGGTCGCCAGGTTGGGCGGGGGCGTCTGCCTCGCTGCTACCTGGGACTTCCTTGGGATTTTTCCCTCCCGCACATCCGGGGTGGCAGTGCGCTGGGATGAGGAGGGGAGGGCTGAAGGAGGGGGGTGTCTGTGCCGGTTTGCTCTCGCAGCATCCGGAGGAGGGACAGGAGTGCAGGAGCGCCCCCCTCCTTCCAGGAGCAACGTAGTGCGGCCTCGCTGGACCAATCGCCAAAGTGCTCGATGCCATGGCAACTGCAGCATCAAACAGGGCCGCCCTGCGGGTGCGGCTGCAAAATCAAGAGCCCTGGCGCTGAAACCAACGAAGTGGCTCCTTCTGGCCCTCACTGGAAACCTGGAAATCCGTTGCTAAAATGCACTCGCAGCCCAAAGAATGTAATGATGGCATTGCTTTCCAGGGCAGCTTTTCCATCCCTGGCATGGAAACACAGGAGTCACTAAACTAAGAACTCAGGAGATCTTGTGACCTGGAGTTAGGGGCCATGAGACTTCAGCAAGCTGAGTGTCTCTTGGGAATCTCAGATGTGCTACTGTAAAATGGATCATGACAGCTGTGTAACTGGTTCTGGAGGACTCACCACATACAGTAGCTGCATAGCAGATGACATAGTTTGGACCACTGCTGCCAGTCATAACCTAAAGTGAGAGGGACTAGGGCTGGGGCCAGTCTGTTCTAGCTATTGGTGCCTCTCCTCCCTCAATTCCCCCTCCTCCTCCCAGCACTCCCAGTGTCCCTGCAGAGCATCTGCCTTCATCAAGGATACATTCTAGCAGGGAAAGAAGGAGAAAACATAAAAGTCAGAATGCGGAATTGTGCCTGGCAATCAGATCAGGGTCCAACCAAGCAAAAGAGAGAAGGGGGAGGCAGGAGCCATCTTCTTGAGGTGGAGGGGGGGCAGGGAAAAGGAGGCCTCTCCATGAGCCTTCACCCAGTAGACTGCGATGGCGGGAGCTTTCTGAGCAAACAGCTTGTGCTAAGGCCCTGAGGCAGAAAGAAGCTGGACAGATTTGAGGACACTGGCACAACCAACAGGGTGGAGAAGAGATGAAGATCAGAAACGCTCCCTTCTCCTCTCCCTGCACATCACCTTCTCTCCCTGCTGTATATCTCATGCTTCCTTGAGCAGGCTGCCTATTTACCAAGTGTCAGTAAACCAATCCCAGCTGAGCATGTGCATAAGGAATGCTTTTTAATGCACACATCAGATCCTGAGGAGGCAAAGGATCCTCATTTATTTAGGACTAACAGACACAGGGTGGCCCAGCCAGCACTTTGGCCTGAGTTTTCACTTGCAAAGCTGCCTCCAGGGAAGGTGGTGAGAGTGTGAACCCTCTGGATGAGGGTGGCAGTTGCTACGCTATCTTCTTCTTTCCATTCTTTTTTTTTTTTTTTTTAATTGTTGTTGGAATTTATTTATTTATTTATTTATTTATTTATTTAATGTGAGTACATTGCTGTCTTCAGACACACCAGAAGAGGGCAACAGATCCTATTATAGATGGTTGTGAGCCACCATGTGGTTGCTGGGAATTGAACTCAGGACCTCTGGAGGAACAGTCACTGCTTTTAACCACTGAGCCATCTCTCCAGCCCTTCTTTCCATTCTTTTAGCCTCTCAGACCCACTGAAGTTAGGGGAAGAGGGAGGCTTTACTCTGGAGTTCTGTTCTTATTATCACAGAGAAAATGGATCTCAGAGGCAGTGAGAAACTTACAGAAAGTTACACAGCAAAGAGGGAGGGCAGACAAGGATGACCTATTCTTCTGATGGAGTGTCCTTGTATGCAGCATAGAAGCTACTGAAGCAGCTGGGTAGCCAAATGCATGGGACTCTAGAGATGGCCAGTCTTCCCATGAGAGACCCCCAGATGAATGCTGTCATAGGAATAATTCAGATTTGTGTAGGCTAAGCAGATGATAAACTGGCCCAATCTCTCTCCTTGATTGAGTTGCAATGCATTTCATCAAGATCAGAATACTACCACAGCATCAGAAGACATCCTTCTCTTTTGGATCCTAATTTTGTCAAAGCTGAGAACATATCAGAACTGTGTGTAATTAACCACAGCTGCTCATAAGACATCCTGGGGGGGGGGGTACTAACACTGAGGCAAGCCCACCAGTGTGCTTGTGCTAAAGTGATACCTTTTCAAACTTTGTAAAGAGGAGCTTCTTTTCCCACTCTCATATCACAGATGGGTAAACTGAGGCTGTGATTGGGAATTGGTTACCCTGTGTACACTCTGCTCTAAAGTCCCCAGCCTGGGCTTTTTCTTGTCTTCCCTTTGGACCCATGGCATCCATTGCATACCTGTACCTTTTCTGGCCCCTCTTCTAGAGAGGCACACACATCTAGATCCTGCTGTATTTTAAAGTAGAGTAAGTGATAAAGACCTCCACACTCAGAAACAGCTGCCAAAGCTTTCAGGCTTTGACAAAGCATTGGGTGCAGCACACAGTTGTTCTCACTCCTGATGTTCTTTGTCTGGCACCAGTCAGGTCTGGTCAGATAAAGGAAACTCTAAAAACCATAAACCAGCTGGTCTCTAACTTGAGACCCCAGAAGTTCCTGAGTTCAAGGAAGTAACGGAAAGTGCTGGAGCATGCTATCACCAAGCAAGTTAGACTGCTTGCTCCAACTTTGGAGAATATGAAGCTCAAGGGCACAAGGGGTTTCAGAGTCACAGAAATGGTGTGGCAGACTGCACCTGTCCACTTCAACTGTGACCACATGTCTGAGGTGGGAGGGAGTAGCAGTCAGCTTTGGCATGACTGCCCCTGGGTAGGATTGTAAGACCACCCAACAATCTACATTTCAGGCTGAGGCTGACACAGAACACTTCATAGCCAGTCTCTGGATCCATGTCTCCATCTCTTCCCTGCAGTCCAGGAGAAGCAGCAGCTTCCAGGGCTGGTTCCAGAAATTTCCTATCTAGGACTTTGCCTCCTAGACTGGAAAATTCCAACCTGCAGGCTGACAGGGATATTCAGGCAGAGTGTCTCTGTCTTCCAACCTGTGGCCATCTGTCCCCTAGGCAGGAGCATAACAACATTTGGGAAGAGGGAGAAGGCTGCTGGCACATGACAAGGAGATATGCCAGTCTCAGTCATTCCAGGCAGGCAGCCATGCATCTCACCCTGGACCATCTTCCCGGGGACAGCAGCCCACCCCCCTTTCAGGTGGACACAGGACTAACTGTGGAGCTCCAGGGTCTGTACCTTTACCTGCACCAGTTCCCCAAACACACATACTTCACGCCCCAGCACTGTATTTTTTTTCCTGAAGCTTTAAATTTTCAGTAAGTAAAATGCAAAGTGCAGAAATAACCTGAACATCTTTTCTTTTGGGACAGGGTCTATGTAACATTGGCTGCCCTGGATTTCACTGTGTAGACCAGGCTGGTTTGGAATTCATAGAGATCTGGTTTCCTCTGCCTCTCAGAATGCTGGGATTAAAGGTGTGCTTCACCAGCCCCATCAAGAATGACTACTCATAAAGTAAGAACAGTCCTCTTCCCCTCAACCCCACATCTTATTCCTCCTGCTCATCTCTGCAGTGGAAATGGTTCTCATCTGTCTGGAGTGCACCCTTCCAGCACTTTTCCTACGCGTTCATGCACATATGCATGCATGCAGGAAATAGAAAGTACTGCATGGATCCGGAAAATGATAATGTGCTATGACATTAAAAATATTTTAAAATTTCCAAAACACATAAGGAGGAACACTGTGAACCTTAATGTATCAGCTGCCTGTAATGAAAAACCTCACTTGATAAACATGCCGGAAGCCTCGGGGATCACATCTCTGTCACATCCTCTCTACCTCAGCTCTCCCAGGCTCCCAAGACTATATGAATGATCTGTAGGGAACCTTTCATACTCAGCTGTCTTCATGCAGGCATCCTGAGCAGTGTAAACTACTGTGAGTATTTGGAGCTGTACTTAAGTGGCCTCACACTGTGTGCCCTTTCCTGCAGCAAGCACTCTGCTCAGCATCACTTTGGAAAGCTGAATCGCAGACTCTGCAAAGCATGGGCTTTTTCATGTTGCAGTTGCACATCACATGCCTCTCAAATCCTAGTTATGGCCAGTGTTCCAGATGCAGAAGACCTTGTAGGGCAGGCTGGGTTGGGGATTCCATTGTCTAGAGCCCCTCTCCTCAAATGCAGGGTGGCTGAGAAAGAAGCAGCTCCTAAGCAAATATCTTTGGAAATGTGTGCGGGCTTCTAGAATCTCAGTAAACCCTCTTTTCTGCAGCACACCAGATATCACTGGGTGCCCCATCTCCTGACTTGGGGGAGAAGATAAGATTCTCACCCCAAGATAGCCAAGAAAGGTCCTTAGGGCATGCTTGGGAAGGATGAACATCTGGGACCACAAGGGCTAGCATCAGTCCCTCCTAGCAATGAGTGCCTCAGAGTGGCTGTGATACAGCCAGCTTGCTAAGGTTGGTGATGGTACTTCATAGGCACACCTGAAGAGCCCAGTTACACTGGATAGACATGACTAGGGAGAAAAACATGTTGATCAATGTTGCCCTGTACTGGATGCTGCAGCCTCCAGAGGGAATAAGTGAGCATGCCCAGAGCTGGCCTGAAGGGCCCAGTCTGGGAGTAGAGTTGAATGGGAACAAGAGGGAGTATTACTGAGTGTTGAATTCAGAGACCTTGAGCTAGGAGTGCAGAGCAATCTAGGACCAAACCTGATACAGTGGTTCTAGGGTCCTCCAGTGGCCAAGGCTTGGACAGACCCTACCATCAGCTGGGCATTTTGGGTTGGGATGTTCCCAAACTTGAGCTGGGTGGGCTGTGCTCCCCACTCACAGCTGTGAGGCAGTGACTTCAAGCTCTGTCCATGTCCTAGAAGCCCACTTCCAGAGCTAGTTTTGTTTGAGGATTTTCAATTTGAAGGATTTTTCAATTTCTTTTCTTTCTTTTCTTTTTTTCCTAAATAGAGTCTCTTGTAGCCAAAATTGCCCTTTAACACAGTGGAGATGTGGATAACCTTGAACTTCTGATCTTCTTGCCTCCACATCCGCAGTGCTTGGCTTACAGGTGTGCACAACTATACTTGGTTTATGAGGTGCTGAGGGGTCAAACTCAGGGCTTCCTGCATGCTTTTTCCAGTTATAAACAATGCACCTCATGTATCAGCCAATCCTCTCCACTGACAGACATCCACATAAACATGTAATAAATGTGACCACTATGGTCTCACACAGCCTGGGAACTGAGTACAAATCTTGGAACCTGGCTGGTGCAAGGGTGCCAGGCAGGGTGGATGCCTGAATTGCCCTGTGCTCCCAGCTCAGGGTCTCAGAATTAAGCACTCAGCAACACCTCCTCTTGTTCCTATTCACCTCACCTTTCATGCTGGGCCCCTCAGGCCAGCTCATGCTCACTTATTCCCTCTAGAGACTGCAGCATCCAGTACAGGACATTGACCAACATGATTTTCTCCCCAACCAGGGTTACCCAGTGCTGCTTGGGCTACCCAGGACAGAGCAGACCTACATGTAAATAAAGCAGATCATAGAGCTCACAGAGCAATGGGCTATGTAAAGGGGACCAGTGAGCCAGGTCCCTTACCATAATCACCATGAATTTGCTATGTTGACTTTCCTTCATCTGTATAGGACAAGGCTGACCCAGGCTTGCTTTTTGACCTAATTAAGCAGGGAAACGGGGGTGAGAAAGGCTACATCCCTGCTGGGAGAAGGGGACCACTTTGGCTCCTCAGCCCTTTCCACAGCCCTGTCTTAAAGGAACTGTGCAAGACCCTTAATTGTCCTGTACGGAGGAAGGGGGAGCTGGGGCGATTGTCTGTTCCAGTGGTGGGCAGGGGTGATGAATGTACTCACGACTACTTCCCTGTATGGTAAAGTCCATGCAGTCACCATGGCTCACACAGTGTCTGACTGCTAGGACCTTCATTCTGGAGGGAGCAGGAGCCCTGAGTATGGTGTCGGGATAAGGAGAGAAAGAAGAGATATTGTGAAGTAGAGAGAGAGTGAGTAAGTAGGAGAGGTAGGAGATGAGGCAATACAGGTTCTTATGGGCTTCTGAGTGACAGGGGCATCATGTACCTTTATGAGACATGGTGCAGGTCTACCTACAGTAAGAGGAAGGAGAACCCTTCCTTTTGGCGATGATGGGCAAGTGCTAAAAGAGAGACATGGAAAATTCCAGTAAGTTATGAGGGCCTTGCTGGAACCTTGGCTCTAGGAACATGGGAGACAGAGTTAGGTCCAATTGGAGAAATGAACCTTGGCAGGGAAGGGGCAAAAGGGAAAGCATCCTGGCCCCAGCTGTGATGCTCCTGCCCCCTAATGCTGCTGCCAAGCAGAAGGCACATGCTTCCACCACAACCTCTCCCAGGGACCTGCCATCTGTTCTCTTCTGCCAGGGTGACTCAGGCCAATTCTCTATAGAATCTGAAGTAGCACTAGAACATTCTCAGTGAAAACAAACAAAACAACAAAAAGCTGACCAGCAGTGCAGACAACAGCAAGTGGGCTCCCAGATGCTACCATAAACACCACTGCAGGACACTGGCACAGGGCCCTCCTTGGGGGCATTCTTAACAGTGGCTGCCAGTAAAAAAGGAAGTGAGCAAAGAGTATGTTCAATCTTAGCATAACAATGCCACAAAAACTCAGGTCCAAGAAACTCCTGGGAATCCACCTGATGAGACATGCCACAGGGAAAAGTTGCCATCTCTCAACTATGTGATTCCTGATCAACTGGATGCTCTCTCTTTCAAATGTTCTACAGTCTAGGCAGGGTGAAGCTCGGTGGCAGAGCACTTGACTAGCATTGGCTGGGCCCTGCTTTTTTTGGGGGGCGGGGGGAGACACCAACTTTCTGTGGTGAGAATCACAAGGAAAACGCATCATTATAAAAATCTTCAGCCATCTAGCAATTACTAAGTCTGCCAATGAGCTGGCTTAGTAAGGAGAAGATGGGGACCTTAGAGGTTCAGAGTAGCCTGTGGGGTTGAAACTGACTTAGCAGAAAATCAGTTCTGATCCTTCTCACAGAGGGATGTGAAAAGCAAATGAGTAGGAGTAGAGAGACTTGGTGATCAAGAGCACTTGATACTCTTACAGAAGACAGGAGTTCAAATCTCAGAACCCATGTTAAGTAGTTCACAACCACTCCAGCTCCAGCTCCATGAGATACAACACCCTCTCCTGGCCTCTGTGGGTACTGCACTCATGCATATACCCACACATAGACACAAGTAAAAATAATAAAAATATTTAAAAATGAAAATCAGGTGAGTGAACATGTGCAGTGGGCCAATGAGAACAGAGTGAGCTATGATAAATGCTCAACAGTATTCTCAAAGGTATATGCAATGAGGTAAGTGAGGGCTGGGCCACTGGGCAGGGCAAGTGGTGCAGCCTGTGCACTGCACAATTGCATGGAGCAGCTATTAGCTGCTGATACAAACAGTGTCCCAGAGCTATGTAGATGGCATAATCTTTTTCACAAAGAATCTGGGTAACAGAATGATGGGCAGTGGGCATGGTGCCAGAATCCTGTAGGTTCTGGTAACCTGGCAGGCAGCTGGCTGCTCTGTCTGAGACATGGATGCTACCTCTTTCCCAAACTCTGACACAATAGGGAAGGGGACCTATGGTGAGGACAGTACCTCCCACAAAGTCCATGGCCGTTGGGGCCTGACAGACCATGGTCACTTGGTCTTTGTCTCGCTGGTTCCTAGAGAGGTTGGGCTACAGGAGGAACTCGGACAGTTTTTCTGGAGTGAATATTCCTTGTCCTATTCCCCAGGAGAGCACACACTTCCTACCTGAGTAAGCCAGTGTCCCCCATCTCTGCCCCTCTTCTATGGGGATTTTGCTGGTGGCCCAGGTGGGTGGAAGGGCTGATCATGGATTTGGTGACAGCAAGCTCAGATCCTGGTTCCATAAGAAGAGGGTCTTGATATTTTCTGTTCAGGGTTGTGACCCCAGTGCCTGGGACCCCACAGCTACTCAATCAAATGTTGTGAGTTGATGAATGAGAGACTGAGAGAAAGAATGTGACCAAGTGCAGTCTTACACTGAGTCCTTGTACTTGGGTCCGCTTCCCTTTATTGTCACACTTCCTGTCTTCATCTGCCTCCCCACAGCCATGAGTGCTATGGGAACAGAACATGGGGTCTGCAGGGCAGTGAGCCTATAACCTACTGCAGAGGTGGTCCCCAGGTCCTTAGCCAGGCCTCCAAATCCTTTAGACTCTGGCTTCCCACTGTGTTCTCTCTCTTGGCATATTCAGGCATCTGCCATGTCAGGGGACCCCATGTCTCGTCATCCAGTGAACTCTGTAGAGATCTCAGACTATCCCAAACTCAGGTATGCACCCCACCCCCACTAGCATTTAGACACACCAAGCAGGCTAAATAGAGTCCAGGTACAGAGCACTAGCACTGCCCTGACCATAGCCCTAGATCACATGTGAGCATGCCCTGGGATATGTTCCTTGCAGAGAAATTCAGTAGTTATGTTGAAAGATAACTCATTTGTGCCCCCTGGCTGACTTGAACTTTCTCTGTTCATGGGCTGCAGTGACCAGCAGATACTCTGGCCTAACCATAATACCCTTCATTTAATTCCTGCCATCCCCAAAGCTGTCCATCACCATTTAATCATTTGGGTCTTGGGCTCATTCAACATGGGTTCAGCAAGGTCCCCCTCCCACCTCTGCCCCTGGAGCCCCTCACCATCCCTCTCTGTAGCCCCACCCACAGGTCCACTGTCATGCTCAGAGAGTATCACCTTGGGTTGGAGGGGCTGGAAAACCATGTCTGAATTCACTGATTGGCTTCATAGCCTCCCCCATGCCCAGCACACAGTTGGTCCTCACTAGACACTGGATAGATGATCAAATACATGGATCCTGTGACCCAAGCTGCAGTGAGGCCTGGGGCCCTGCTCTCTTATTCAAGTATGGTGGATCTTGTAGGCTCTGCATTCCTGGACTCAGTCAGACTGGACATATTCTCTAAAGACACTGTATCTGTGCAAAACAATCCAGATTCCTTACCTTAACACACACAGCAGAACAGCCATTCATACTAGATACTGCAAGACATTTACAGCCCATGATGGCATTCCAGAGATGCCATGTAACATGGGGATGTTTATATGTGGAGCTTGAGTGGCAAGGCTTTTGATGTACAAAGGTGTCCACTTTGGGTGCCAAGGGGTGAATATTCTTGGTCTTATGCTTCTATCATCGGCCCACCTATCCCCCCTCTTCCCTCCTTTCCCTCTGGCTTCCTACTCTCCCTGACAAAAACCTTTGCAGCTACTGCAGAAGCAGGTCAGAGCTGAGGGGGGTCCTGGAAGCCCATAGCAAAGCTGAGTTGCTTCAGTTGAGTCACTCCTGCTGGACTACAGCCTGGTCCCGTGGCCTCTTGGACTGCCCAGCCCTGCTCTGCTCCACTCCGTGCCTAGACCCCTGTCCTCTCCTGTAACCAAGGTACATATAAATATGTCCAGGACAGAGGTGTGGACAAGCAAATGGCGACTCCTGAGTCACATGTTCTGTGGGGGACCTAGACTTTGTGACTCCCCTGGGAGCATTCTCTGGAGTTCAACTTCACCATGGAAGATGAGCAGGAAGGGGTGTCTTAGGTGGATGAGAGTGGCCAGAACTTGGGGAATCCTAACTGGGCCACTCTAAAGCAGGGGAATTGTTTTTGTGTTTCCTGCCCCCACTCCCGGTGGTCTTTGAGGCTCAGAGACAAGGCAGGGATCATAAGTGCTGCTCTAGGGTTAAACCATGCTACACTATGCATGGTCAGAAAAAAAACAGCTTGGAAGGGGACAAAGGGGAAGAGAGAATTGTTCTAGGGATGAGGGAAACAATGAAGGCTAAGCAGTTGCAGAGGGGGACTTAGAGGCTCCTGAGGTCTGTCAGTTCTCAGAAAAGCTTTGAGTGTTATACACAGGTATCCCAGCAGAGGGCAGTGTCTGGCTGCCTCAACATCATGGAAAGTAAGAAAACTCATGGCTGGTCCCACAGCGGGCAGACTTGGAGTGGGGTCAGGGGCTGGGTTTCTCCTCAGGCCTGCAGTCAGCTTCTGCCATGCTCAGGCTACTTTGCTGGACCCTCTCTGATAACTTCAATGCCTTCTGCAACCTCTGGCTGCAGAGCCTCAGTGGGGCCTGTTACCCACGCAAGGCATGGGTCATAGGTCATGTAACAGGGAAGAAAAGAGGACTTCAACCTGGCCTACTTCTCTGGACTCATGTCCTGATGCTGGGTTCTCCACTCTGCCACAGGCACACTAGCATCCTTCTGTCCCCAAAAGAGAGGGCTTTATCGAGACTCGGACCTTTGTGTTTAACCTGTCTGATGCCCATGGTGTCCTTTCCCTTCCCCAAAGCTATCATCTCAAATGTCACCTCCTCAAATAGGCCTGTAGAGCACCTTGGAGTCCCAGCTTTCAGTCCTCCATGTTCCAAATGCTTGGTGCCATCTCAATCTCTGGGATTATTATAGCAAACCCCACATAATAAAAGGGCCTGTGGTCCCTAGGTAGGTACTCTGAACCTCTGTCTTCACAATTCCTAAGACTGTCCAGGCTTAGGGACAGAGAGGACTGGAGGCTTCCATTTCTGTCTGCCCATAGGTACTCAGTGGGTCCTTGGAGCTGGAAAGCCTACTTTCCATATGTACAAGGCAAGACCACACACACACACACACACACACACACACACACACACACACACGCACACACACAAAGTTGCTGCCAGTCCTCCTGCCTCAGGATGAGAGGCCTCCTCCTGGACAGACCTAATCCTAGGGCCCATATATGAGTGAAGACCAGGGAAGGCAGGGCCCATTGATGATGTGATTTTGCCCTACAGGAGGCTCGTTCATTCAGTAAGTAGTGTGTAGCAAGTAGCCAAGAGCACCAGGAAGCACTGACACCTAGTGGTTACAATATGGGCACTGAAGACTATGTAGGCAGCCATGGCTGGATCCTCTGCTTGTGTCCAGGTTCCAGTTGTGGTTGGGTCCTCTGTGGGCAAACTTCCAGGCCCCTGATGCTTAGAATTCTTGTCAAATCCAATCTAAGGACTCAGGTGGGTCAACCTCTTGGCCTTAGCTCACCCACTGCAGGCCCAAGATGCACATGAGATCTAGCTCAGTTGGCTAAAGCCTCCATGCCTTCTAGGCTCAGTGATTGTCTGAGATTTGGGTATTACCCAAGTCTAGTCAATGAGAAGTAGCCCAGGCAGGATCTTCTGGGTACTAGGCTTCAGAAGTGTGAGTGTGGAAGATAGGGGCCATCTTGTCTTTAAGCTTCAGACTTCCTGAGAATGAGGACAGGGAAGCAAGCAAGCCTGGAACTCCAGATTATGTTAACTTTGATGTCATCTTATATCCCATCAGGTAAGCCTGAACACTCATGGGCTGGACCATTTGCTCCTCTGGACAATATCTCCAGTGGACTTGGACTTGGACCAAGACTGACACATGCAGGGGCTTGACACATGCAGAACCACAGGCTAGAGGAGCTACCTCACAGCTCTACTCCTGCTCGGTGTGCTTACCTATGAACCAAAGGGCTTGCTAGATACAGAAACAGGAGCTGGGCCTCTTGCATTCTGTTCCCACCTGAACATGAGTTTCCTAGCTTAAGATCATATCTGGCTCAGCTTCTCCCATGACCCACCTTGTGACAGGCTAATCCCATGCACTTCCAGTGGATGGCCCAGCAAAGACGGCTCCACTACTACCCCACAGCACAGATACAGAAACAAAGCCAAGTGGTTAGGGGACTGGCTACCTGAATACTGCCAGGAAGAGGGCCATGGGGTCAGACCCAGGTTGACTTAATACCTCAACTGTAAGCTCCCGGGCCTTCTTCTGTGGAGCTCTGTTCAGCCATGTGACCTTCAGAGAGCACTGGACTTCTCTGGATCTAATCTGGGACTCTAGGGTAGCAGGAGATTGGCGTTCAGCATCTAGCAGGTTTCTCAGTATCACTCATCAATCCTGGGCTAAGTACAGCATGTTTTTGAGGGCTGGCAGTGCTCATTACCTAGTGGCAATGTAGGTGTGTGGTTAGTTTGATCCCAGCACAGGGGCCAACCTTCTTTGAGCATTCTCCCTCCCTTTACACTTCATTCCTGTCTCATACAGCTTAACAGCTATACCTCACTGGGAAGCATGCCTGGAGGTTTCATTGGTCAGGCTTGACCACTCGTGTACCTACTCCCTGGAGGTGACCCTAGCACAGCCTTGTCCTTGTTCTTCCTGCAGCCTCTTGGTGCCTAAGTACTGTATGTATTTGGTCCCAATTACCATGGGGTCTTCAGGAGATTTATGAGCATCCTCTTGGGTCTATCTAGACTTCCTGGGCTGGAACCTTTGAAACGAGCCTGGCCCTCCTGGAATGCATCTCTGACAAGCTACATTAGGGATGTGCTGACTTCTGGCTACCACAGCACTAGGAAAGAACGAGGGAATGGAGGACATTCTGAAGAATGTTCTCTACTTGATGCACCAAGAACCATCTCCAGCCACAACCCCTTCCTGCTCACCACTGCCTCACCCCTCTCCACAGACACCTGGGGCTTTTTCCATCACCTTCCCCTTGGGTAGGCCTGGCGGGACACTGAGGATGCAATCATCAGCCTTTTAGGAACTGGTACTATGGAAAAGAGCCGGGATGTCCTCCCGTGGAGGATGCTGAGCGAGACTCATGCTAGCAATTTGCAGCACAGGCAGATGTGGAGACAATGGGAGTCTGATTGGCAGGGTGGGAGGGGCTGCAGCTGCACTTGGAGGAGCTGGGAAGGTGGGGTGTCTGCAGCCCCAAAGGAAAAGTGCTGAGCCAGCTGCATGGAGAGAGGCTGGAGGGGAGGCCAGAGTAAGACCATGCTCTACACTGCATTTCCACCTCTAGGAGGCACATGAAGGGGCAAAGCCAGCTCTCAGAGCCCCCCAGCCTAGGTGGTTCCCAACCTGGCTCCCACTTCCATAGAACTTCTGCTTCAAGGACCATTTCTGTGATGTCAATCATCATCAGGCAAAGCAATGGGCAGAAATGCCTGGAGCATTCCTTACTCAGTGGGACTTCCCAAGTGTGGGCTCAGCCTGCTGTCACTGTGTTTCCCTCCCATTTGTGCTGACATCTATTGAGCAGCAAGTGTGTACCAACCTCCTGGGAGTGGGCTCAGCCTACAGCACCTGTTTCCTTCCCACTCATGCAGACATTGAGTACCAAGGGTATACCAAGGTCTGACACCTGGGCAGTGGGAAACATAGAAATGGACTGTACCCAGGACACCACCCCTGGGAGTTTGTCTGTAGGTGGGAAACAGTGGTTTCTAAATGACCTCAAAGCAAAGGCAAGTGGGGGAGATTTACTCATCCATGGAGTTACTGTCTCCTTCACTTAGTCATTCAACAGAACTGGTCAATATCATACTAGGTGATTGGAATAGATGTTCCCACTAGGGGTTCAGTCCAGCAAGAATCAAGCCTGAAGGCAGGATGCTGACTTATCACTAGGAAGACACTGCTGACGAGATGCTATGGGAGGTGTGTTTTTAAAGGAAGACAAGAGTTTTCTCAGAGTGGGAGCTACGAAAGCATACTCCTAAAGGAAACAACCTGTGCAAAGGCACAGCCACCTCAACGCATAAATGCTTGACAAGACTGTCATAGCAAGAAGGAGCTGCTTCAATCTTAGCCCCACCTGGACAGGCACTGGGCTTTCGTGTCCAACAGCTAGATTCCCCTAACAGAACTCCTTACCCTCCCATGACTCATGCCAGACAATGTCCTGGGCTTCCCTCTATCTCTGAGACCCTGGAAGGGCACCCTGGTTGCTGGCCCATAGAGAATACTGTAAAGCCAGGGCAAGGAAATTCACTGTTTACAGTGCCTAGGGAGCAGAGATGAGTAAATCCATATCTCAGTCCACAGCTTGGGTCTGGTCTTAACCCGCCTACTTGCTATGCAACCCCAGACCCAGCACCACACTCCCCTTGCGTTTGCTACTTGGCCAGCTGAAGTCCCAATCTTCCTCTGGGAGTTGGTCTAGCCCCTCTGCATGCCCATCACACTCCTAGGTCACAAGCATAAGGAAACATCACTGGGCCTTGAAAGCTCTTTATTTCTCTAGCCCCACTTTCTCTCTACTTCAGTAGCTGCCTACAGAGCTGATGATTGATGAGGAAGAAGGAGGGGGGCACTTTTCCCCCGGAATTGCTCTGGCTGTGCAGTCAACTTTAAACTGATGAATAACACACAGACCCAACATTCATCACCCGCCATTTGTCACTGGGAAGCTGTGCGAGTCTGTTCTTTGTGTCCATCTGCTCCAGTGTCCCATGCACCATCCATCCTGAAGGGGCTTAGCCTTAGCCTGTGAATTCCCAATTCATGCAGGCTCTGGACACCAAAGCTGAGCATCCCTGAGCTGACCCCAGAATGTCTTTCATGTCCATACTAACACAAGGTGGCTCATGGGCTCACTTGGCCCTGGACTGCGTCAGGACAGTATGGGGGCTCCAGAAGACCCCAGCATCCCTTCACTCATTCCACAAACCATTCTTTGAAGTACCACTACGCATAGTGCCCACCTTTCTGGGCACTGAGGGCAGAGTGAAGGATGAGAGCAAGTCCCTGACTATTCAGGGAGGCTGACTGGCATCATACCAAAAAGGAAGTGAACAAGTTAAAATCTAGTAAGAATTAGGTATCTGGGGGGACACTGAAGGCAGGAAACTGACAGAGCCATGGACGAGATGCTATGGAAAGTGGGTTTGAAAGGATGCACAGTTCATTAGACACCAGAAGATATGAAGACTGTTCTAAATAAGGAAAAAATTATGAATAAAAGCAAAGCCAGTGTGAATAGGGAGGATGGGGAGGGGAAAGAGTGGCATTAATACAGATAGGGAAGTAGAGAAGGCCACACTGGTGTGGGTGGCATGGAGCCATGGAGATATCAGGGAAAGTGCTTGAGGGCAGCTGTGCAAAGGCCCTGAGCTAGTGGGAATGGAGAGTTAAATATCACATCACAGAGTTCAGTGGTTAATGAAGAGGTGGTCCAATGTTTAAAAGCACTCCCTAGTCTTGCAGAGATTCCCAAGTTTGATTCCTAGCACCCCTATAGCAGCTTCCAATGCATGGAATGCAATGTAACTCCAGTTCCAGGGCATCCAACGCCCTCTTCTGGCCTCCTGGAATGTATGCACAGACAAATATGCAAGCAAAACATCCATACATGTAAACTAAAAGTAAATAAATCTTTCTAAAAACTCATATCACATAGCATGAGAGATGACCCCCTCCTGAAGAACAGAGTAGAAGGCTCCATTTTCATGAAATGCCTAAAATAGTCAAATCTAGAAAGAAAGTTACTTCCTGGTCCCTAGCAACCTAGAGGAAGGAATGAAGAGTGGCAGCTGTTATGCACAGGGTTTCTGCTTTGGAGAAGGTTCTAAAGTTGGCCTGAGAGGATTCTCCTGTGCATATACTAAAAGACCCTCAATTACCCACTTTCAACAGCCATACCACAGGATGTAGATTAAGAACCAGCCATGCTGTCACCACATAATCTCTTCAGACACCAGACAATGACCAGTACATTAAGGACAAAGACAACAGGGGTCAGGCAGAGGTCTCCAGTGAGCCAAGATTTGAGTCCAAAAGAGGTACCCCACCAACTATGTCCCACACTGTGCCTCTTAAATGACAGGCAAGGGCTGCAGAGACCTGTGGGTGTATGCAGAACAATGTTCGTGTCCACACGGCTGCAGAGAGTGACTAGGGTAGTAAGCAGGCCCTTGCCTAGCGGTCCATCACCTCAGAGCCCGAAGATGAAGTTTTAGGCTCTGGTCAAATGCTGCCACCACCCTAAAAGTGAAGGGGGCTCTGAGAAAGGCTCACAGGAACTGGCAGGCTCCCTTCCCAGCAGGTGACCCTCACACAGCAGAGCTCTGGGTCCCTGACCATGGTCCCCCAAATGGAAGGAAGTCTCCTTAGCATCAAAGCATCAAAGCCCCACCCCTAGCCTCGCCTACCCTCACTGGCCCATAAAAGCAGAACACACATGAAGGAGGCCCCTTTGTGGTGCCCCAGCATTCCCAGCAGAGGGCACAGTGTATGTAAAGGCCTTGAGACATACCAGCAATGTTCTGGGGACAGCATAAGGCCAGGGTGACCAGGAGAGAGGTTAAGAGGAGACCTGGAGGAAAGGTGAGGAGGTTGCAGGTGACAGGGATAGTAGGGTGACATGAAAGATTTGGTCTGTACTCTGGGTGAAGCTTGGAGGGTTCTGTACAGAGAATGGTGAGAAGACCCATTGGGCTTTGCAGCAGACAACAAAGGCAGAAGCAAGGAGTAAGGTCCATGTTCTCAGTCTGTCATCCATTAGGACAGAACAGGCAGAGAATAGGGCCCAGCCCTGTGTCTACCTCTGTTCTTCCATCTAAAATAGGCTTAGCAGGTTCCTTCATCTCTTGCACACAACACTCTTCCTGTGTAGGGCTCTTGGCACATGCTGTATCCTTTGGCTTATACGTCTCTCAGTGCTGGGGGAGGAAAGAGTCACAACCTCCATAGTACTCAGCACTCTGGGGGGGGGGGTGTGTGGCTTTCCTCCACTTACCCATGGGTGTCAGGTCTCCAGGACATCTCTGGGAACTTAACTCTGAGGCTTGGATCTGGATGAAGCTACGGATTGAGGGGGCTACAGGTATACAGATTCTTAGGTCAAACCTGGGGAATCAGCATAGTACCACCAAGTGCTGGTAATTCCTGCAGGCCCAGGGCTGCAGGCAAGTCAGGGTCTTTCCCAGCAGAATTGCTACAGATCTGCAGTTGTTCATTGATTTATTCTACAAATGTTTATTGAACCCAGTCCCAGGGGATTGAGCAAGTAGAGGGACAGGCAGAAAACAAATGAACAAGTGCATGCAAAAAATGTCTGAGAGGAAGTTCAGTCAGCTGTGAAAGTTCAGAGGGGTGGTCAGGGAGAGCCTCGTGGGAAGGCAGCCTTAGCAGACGCCTGAACAAGGCCAGCCAACATGGGAAGACCTAGGCAAGAGTGGTCCAGGCAGTAGGGATAGCAGGTACAAAGGTCCTGAGGATGGAGAAGAGCTGGTGTGATGGCAGAAGGGGCCTAACCTGAGCAAAAGGAAGTGAGGAAGGAGGCCGGTGAGGCTGAGAGCTGGGAGACCATGGGGTTAGGACCATGGCAATGGTGTGAGGCTGTGAAGAAGTTTGGTATTATGCTAACTGCAGCAGCAAGTTCTCTCTCTCTCTCTCTCTCTCTCTCTCTCTCTCTCTCTGTATGTGTGTGTGTGTTTTGGGGGGGGGTGTTTCAAGTCAGACGGTGACAGGGTGATTTAGTGTTTAAAAGCTCCCTCTGGTGCTGGTAGGGCAGATCAGACTTAGGGAAGCCCAGAGGCAGAGGGGAGGAAACAGTGGTACCCTACTAGGTGACAGCCAGGCAGAGGTAGGTGGGCAGGTCTACTGGTAAGGAACATCAGGCTCCCAAAGGGGACCTGAGGGGCAAGGGAGAAAAAGGACACAGGCCAAGGGATCTTATGAGGGACACTGATACAGCCCAGCTGCCTGTCAATTCTGTCTCTGAGACAAGCTCTGTTTACAGAGTCCAGGGACCAATACACAGAAGCCAGAAGTGGCCTCCTTTCCTGAGGCGTGTGTCCAGATGAGAATAGGGGAAGAGGGCAACTTGACTCCAGCTATTTCACAGTCATTCCCCTGTCTCAGAGGACTGCTGTGAAGCCTGGATCCTGCCAATTCCAGGACTCTAGAGCAGAACATAGGCCAGGCAGGTAGCATCCCACCATGTTTGCTATGAGCCTGGTCAGAGTGCCTGGGACTTGGGAAATGGTTGATGCTTCTCATATTCATCTGCCTTTGGTACCTGCAGCCATTGGGTCCCCTTTTCTTTGCCTTTCCTGGCATTACACATGTGAGCCTGGAGGGCAGCGATTTGGGTCCCCATGGTCTTCCAGCAGCACTGAGAACTTATGCCTGCCACACTCAACCTTCATTCATCCCTTCCTAGTTCTTCTCATCACCCCAGGAAGCAGGATGACAGGGGCTTAGCATGAAGACATTCATCAACTTGTCAAAAACCAGGTCACTGGAGGTAACAAGGAGTTGGGATAAGATCTCTGAGCTCCCTACCAGGGTGTCAGAATGGGTTCTACTTCAACCCTCCTGCCCATGTCCCCACTCAGAAGGCAGCTGAGGAGAAGGATTCATTCACATGCCTGCCCTCAGCCTGGCCACCACCCGTTCAGACTCCATCGGCTTCCCATTAAGCAGATCAATAGCTTCCACTGGTTTCCAATTTATGCCTCCAGAAATTCATCTTCCAGCCACCTTTTTAATTAACCCCCCTCCAGTACTCAGCAGCACCAATAGATCATGTCCTCCCTCCTCCTCAGGCTTGGAAGCAGACCACAGGCTCCTCTGGCCGGGGAATGGCAAGTTTGTTTAAAGCCACACCATTTCTTTCCTATTACCACAGAGCAGCTGGCTCTGCCATCTGGATGCCCCCACACCTGTGCCCTGCTGTCCTCTCCAACCTTGGAGGAAGGGCTGGATCCTCCACACCTGATGAAAACAGCATCAGAGAAATGAAGCATCATGCCAGGACACCTAGCTGAAGAGCCAGGGCTGAGGCATCAGCAGTAGAATGTAGGGGGACTTCAGACACAGCAGACCTTCTAGGTCAGGCAGGTAGGGCACCAGCACCCCACATTCAGCAGGGACCAGCCAGTTCTGACTATAGAAAAGCAAATTCATGTCTTTTGCAACCTTCTGTGCCTGGTCCTCCTTAGCTCATCTAGAGAAGTGAAGGAAGCAGTCACCAACCCATGTGACCACCACCCTATAGCCACCACAGCCAATTGGACAGCAAGCTCCACTAGATGTTTCCTTTTCTCATCATCACAGCCACCAGTTCACTGACTTTTTACATTCCATGTGAAGAAACAGAGCCTTGACAAAGTTAAGTCACCTTCTTGAGGCCACACAGCAGCTATGGGACATACATAGGATTTGAATGGGCTCATTTCAACAGTGAAGTTTGGGGGAGGGGGGGTTGCTGGGCACCTGGTTGATAAAGTCTCTCATTATGTCTTAGTGGTCTCTGTTCTCTTCCCACTAACTGGATGCCACTTCCTCAGGCTCTGCTGATGATCACTTAAATAAAGAACCCTGCTCACCCAAACCCTGGGTGGAGTTCTGGTTTCAGTGCTCTGGTTCACATCTGGGAGCATGGGCATGTGATGGGGTCAGCTGGCCTCTAATCTGACCAGAAAGATAAATGGGGATCCACAGCATCCTGTTTCTTCCCTACAGCACTGTACAAGGTCACACCATGTCTATGTGTCCAGCCCCATACTGATGTGTGGGCACTGAGAACCAGTGCTTCATGCCACCCCAATGCTTTATGCAGAAATGCTTTATGCTTTACCTAGAAAACAGATATGGGGACTGCTCACATGACTGCCAACATGAGTTCAGTCCCCAGTATCCTGGCATTGTGTCATATGTCTGTAATTCCAATGCTAGAGAAGCAGAGATGAGAGGCTCTCTAGAGCCTGATGGCCCATCTAGCTGAACTGATAAGCTCCAAGTCAGGAGAGATCCTGTTTCAAAAAAATAAGGTATAAAGTGCCTGAGGAATGACACCTAAGGTTGTTCTTTGGCCTACACACATGAGGAGGGGAGTACAGAACTCAAAAAAAGTTCCTGAGAAAACCCAAGGAGGTCAGCCACCTCCCACAACATGAGTCATGGCCTGGCTTAGTGCTGTGACTGACACCTGAGCTTCCAGAAGCAATGCTTCTCCCACTACCCATTATTTCATGAGTAGCCCTTGGCCTCATTTTTAAAAACCCTGTTGTTTTTCTTTTTTGAGACAAGTTCTCACCATGCAGCCATATCTGGCCTGTGACTCATTATATAGAGCAGGCTGGCCTTGGTCTTGTGGCAATCCTCCTGTCCCTAGATTCCAAGTGCTGGAATTACCCAACCAATTGGTATATGCATGGTTATCTATATATGGGTTTGTGCACATGAGTGCAGATGCCTACAGATGCCAGAGATGTCGGACTGCTTGGAGCTGAAATGACAGGTTGTTACCAGCCGCCCAACAATTGGTAAGCATAGATACTCCTCAAGTCTAAGTATCTATGCTTAACTGCTGGGTCATCTCTCAAGTCCCAACAACCCTAATTTTTATTGGTTCCTCTCTACATGTGTTATAATGTATATTAAAAGGCAAACCCCCCATTTGGGGATGTCAAGGCCATTGCCAACATTTTTTAGTCATAAAGCGACCATATGAGACATTTGCTTCGTTTCAGTCTCTGAGAGTTTACTTCAGGAATATTCTGGGCAGAATTATGGGTGGAAACGTATGCACATCTTGACTCAGTCCACATAAACGCCCACACTGCCCAGACACTAGCTGGGTTGGCACTTCCACAGGCAGCCATCTGTGAGCTCCTTGATGAGTGCTAGGCCTCCTAGCACCCTCCTCTCTCCTGCAGATGACCTTCAGAGAATTCCTACAATTCCTACACGGAGCCACCCTGATGTGATGGGGGAAAAGGAACAAGAAGAGGGGGGGAAGAACTATTTGTCCCAGAGGGTCAGGACGACAAAGGACTCTAGATAGAGGAGACAGATGTGGCCCACAGGAAAATGGCAGTTTTTAAAGGTAAAGGGGGAAACATAGAACTTCAATAGTTTCATAGTGAGCATCAAGAGAAGGGATTGGCCAAAAAAGGGACTAGACTTTGGTGACTAGCTTTAGAAATTGTAATCTAATGGTTTTTAGCAAGGCAGAGGAAATGGGAGGAGAAGGGCAAGGCCTGCCAGAGCCATGCTCGACATGCTCAGGCCAACAAGAGTCCCTTTAAGAATTCTGATAGATTGTGGGGCAAGGTTTCAATCAGGAACTGTCCAGAAAGCCAATACAATAGACTCAGAAAGGGATGCAGGTGACAAAGGCAAGACCTTGTTCAAGTTCAAACATGTCTGTCCTTCAGGGTCCTGACTACAGATGCCAACTCCAAACTGATGGCACAGGCAGCTGTTGCAGGGCCAATGGCAGCATGGAAGTTAATGCCCAGAGTGTGGACAAGGCATACTCCATGGGGAGTCAAGGATTGAGGAGCAGTAGGAATGACAGCTCCTGAGGTGCTGGCCTGCATGTGGACAGCATGGTTAATGCATTCACAGGCGACAAGAGGGACTGTGTACCTCGGGAAGGGCATAGGTGCCTTGAGCACATACTATTCTGTTCTCTTCCTTCTTTAGCATTAGTTAAGATAAAATACACAACACAAATGATCAGGAGACCATGGGGGGGTGCATGTGACATATGGGGCCCATACCACCCAGGCTCATATCCAAACTCTGGGCCACTTGCTAAGTACTGCTGTTCTGTGATTTGTTTGCCAGGTGAAATGACTGCAGCTGCTTGTGTGTGTGTGTGTGTGTGTGTGTGTGAGAGAGAGAGAGAAGCTCCATGTGCCATGCTTGTTTACCTGGTGTTTGGAATGGTCTAGGCATGTGGGAGGTGTTGTTCTTGTTTGCACTACTATTTGATTTCCTGTAAATCTAAAATATTTTGGAATTTAAAAAAAAATCCAGCCAGGGGCTAAATAACTCCAATCCTCCTATAGGGCTTGTCCATGAAACCCCACCCATACCCAACAACAGTCTTGGGATTTGATTTAATTGAAGTGGACATAACAGTTTTGCTCTGGAAAGTCTCCAAAGGTACAGTGGTTCCAGTGTGGTCCCCATTGGATGCTGTTGGGAATGGTGGAACCTTAGAGGTGGGGTCCAGAGTGTGGCCTGAAGGTCACCAGGGGTGTGGCTCCCTTTAGGGACTATGGAATGCCAGCCCCTTCCTCTCTTTCGACTTCATTCCTTAGCCTATAGGCAAATGGCTTGGTTTTGCCGCGTGATCCCACTATGAAGTACCATGGGGACCAATAATTGGACAGATGTAGAGTAAGGACCAGAGTTCCCACCTCAGCCACTGGAGAAATCAAGAAAACCCAGACTAGGCTGCTGCTCAGATCATGCACATCTGAGCCCTGTCTCCCCACCCTCAGAGCTGATTCTGTGTACAGGCTCCAGGTTACCAGACCATCTGTGACTCGCCCCATATGATGAATGCACATTAATTAAAGTAGCTTTCCTCCCTACTCCCCCACGTCCTCAACATCATACATTCACTCCCTGAAATGCAAGACTCTGGTCTATCCCACTACCATCCAGCAATCAGAGACAGCTCGACTGTGTACAGTCCTGCAGACTACTCATCAGTCACATAGCACAGAACCCTTTCCTCTGAAACTTACAAGAAGGGACTCCCACTCTGCCACAGGGAGCTGGACTCACCTCTGAGCCTCCACCATGCTGCTATGGCATTGTTAACTCTTCTAATGACTCTCCTTTTTTCCAGAGGCCTGTCTACCTCAGTGCCCTCTTTGAATGTAACTTAAGAGGAAAGGGGGATAACATTTGCAATGTAAACAAATAAAATGATTAATAGTTTAAAAAAAAAAAAAAAAAAGAGTGAGCCTCAGGAATGGCCCATTCTGACAGCCTGAAAGGGGCTTTGAATCCCACTGTCACCTGCAAGTGGAGGAGAGCCAAGAGGACACAATAGCACCAATGACTCTCCACTCTTACTTCGGTCGCTGAGGGCGTCAGTTAAACTCTATAGTTGGCTCTGAATGCAGCCTTCTAGCTCCTGCAGCACACACTTACTTACATGCAGCACAGTGAGGGGACCACCCACCATATGGCCCAGGCCTTGACTCATACATTAAACTGGAAGGCTGAAGAAGGGAGGCACCTAGCTGTTGCTCCGCCCATTCTTGGGGTGGAGCCTCGTGGATGGTTGGGCACTGCTTTCATGCAGAGCAGCTATGACAAGGCTCCTCTCTCCTGCTCAAATCCCTTGTGTGCTTCCATTGACCCCTCTGCTTTCTCACCAGTGACAGATAATAACACCAAGTCCTTACCTAATGCTACCTACCCACTCAATCTTAGACTTGCCAGCCTTCACAGAGCAGGGGCCCCAATAAGCCTGTTCTTTTTATGAATTTCCTTGCTTCACCAATCATTCAGTAAGAGCAACAAAATAAATAAACAAATAGGAACTCACAGTGACCTTGCAAGTCCCCGACTTTTACTATACCTACTGCAAAACAAGGCTTGCAAGATCACTGGCAGCTGTAAGCAGCCAGGAAGGTCCCTGCATAGTCTAAGGGCTGCATAAATGAGGGATACCATGCTCAGATAGAGGATAGACAATGGCGCTCTACCAGCCTTAGGCACCATAAAAAGCGTACTTTGTCCAGAATGGTTAGGGTGGGTTTCCTGAGGGGGGGCTGTGCTCACCTCTGAGGACAACTGTGAGCTTCCATATCTACTCAGTCCCCAGCATTGAACAGTAAACTCTTCCTCTTGATGAATCCCCAGTGGCTCTGTTCCATTCCCTGGCTGCCTATCCCAGACCTGCCCCCAACTCTCCCACAATTTAATAACTAAAAGGTTGATATCAGGGCACTTCCAGAATGCTGTCAGAGCTTTACCATCCTTCAACAGACCCTGGAAGAGGGGTGGGTGGTCCTTACAAGGCTGGGGCCAGTAGGGAATGGAAGAAAGCTGTGGGGGATATCCTGACCCCTTCCCAGCTTTGGAGGAAGGCACTGTGGTGCTAAACACCTGCTGATTGGGTTGGGATGGCTGAGGGAGCGCAGGTCAAGGATGGCAGATGGGGTCATGCAGGGCAGAGAAGACAATATTCATGGCTTTGAAAGCCAAATGTGCTTTTGGCTCTGATTCCCCAGTTTTTTTTAGAAAGCAGCCACAGACAATACACAAGCAAACAGGTGTGGGTGTGGCCAGTGCAGCCTTGCTTATAGAAAGACAGAGCAAAAAGAAAGCAAGGAAACCCTCACAAACAGGGTCCAGTGATTCCTGACAAAGGCAATGAGACTATTCGTGAAGGAAAAGACAATCTGCATGAACTGTGCTGGGAAAATCTGACATTCATGTGGACCAGGATGCAGAGGGAAGAATGCTGGTGCTCAGCTTGCTTTCTCGGTTTTATTCAGTCTGGCAGTTATAGGGATGAATCTTCCCATCTCAGTTAACTTAATCTAGAAACTTCCTCACAGATCTGCCCAGAGATTTGTCTCCAAGGTGATTCCAGATCCCGTCAATTTGACAATAATAACTATCATACCACTGAACTTAAATATAGTTAAAATTGTTTTTCTCATTCCTTCCCTTCCTTTCTTCCCACCCTTCTCTCCCCCTTCCTTCCTCTTTCTTTTTGAGATAAAGTCTTACTATGTAGTCCAGGCTGGTCTCATACATGAGATCTGTCTGTCTCTTCCTTCCTAGTACTCCAAGAGTATAGGTGTGCACACCATGTCCAGCCAAAATAGTAACTGTTGCGGTTATTATATTTTCCTCCAGTTTTAAAAAGCAAAGGAAAATGCCTAAAGCCTCTGGCCATGTAAATGAGTGACTAGGAAGCTGTCTTTCCCATTTTACCTCTAAAAGAGCCCCAAGCAAAGAAAGTAAGAAAGAGCTCAAATCTAGTTGCTTTAGCTACAAGCCTATTTCTGCTAAAAATTCTGTGGTAGTGTTGGTTTGTGGGCTTGCTTGTGTTGTGTGTGTGTGTGTGTGTGTGTGTGTGTGTGCTTGCTTATTTATTTATTTATTTATTTAGGAGAGAGTTTGTGTAGTCTAGGCCTCAAACTTACTACAATCGAGGCTGGCATGGAAGTCCTAATCTTCCTATCTCAGCTTCCCAAGTATTGCAGAAGTACACCACCACACTGGCAATATGTTAAAAATAAAGTAGTTTAGGCTACCAAGATGGTTTAGCAGGTAAGGTGCTTGCCACCAAGCCTGATGTCCTGAGTTCAATTCTTAGATCATACATGGTAGAAGGGGAGAATCAACTCCTGAAAATTGTCCTCTGACCTATACACACGCACACACATGTGTATGTGTGTGTGTATTTGTGTGTGTGTACATATACAATAAATAAATACAAATAAGTAAATAAATATACATATTTCTTTAATCTCAACACTAGTGGGGAAGGCAGAGGCAGGCAAATTTTGTAATTTTGAGGCCACCCTGGTCTACATATCAAGTTCCAAACTATACAATGAGACCCTATCTCAATAACTAACTAAATAACTATATGTATATTTATGTCACATGCCCTAATGTTAGATGACACCCCCATCTCCATATGATCCAAAATACAATCTAGATAAACTACAAAGTGAGTTTGCTATGGCTTAGATGTGGTTAGCCCCTCAAAGTTCTGTGTGTTTGGTCCCCAGTGGGGAGACACTGATCTGATGGGCCCTCAGAAGATTAGGCCTGATAGGATAGTAGAAGTCATGGGGGTGCGACACTCACAATAGATGGTGTTTCTCTGAGGCTCCCTGTGGCTATATCAGCTCTCACTCCATGGGTTGTTTCAAGTGAAGCCATTCATGCTTTGGTTCCTTCTGCATATGGCTATCTCCCTTTCTGCTTCTTTTCCATGCTATGATACAGTGAATCACCCTCACAAAGATGCCAGTGCCATGTTGGCTGGACCTTCTACTGCTAGAATTGAGCCTTGTAAAGCCCTTTCCTGTGTATTTTGGCAATGGAAACACACTAAGACAAATAAATGTTTTTTAAAAAGGCTGACAAAACTGTTTTGCTTTTGTGTTTTTTCTGTGTTGCTGCTTTTTAGGAAATAAATGGCAAGCCTTTCATATACCTACAAAGTAGGCAACAAGCTGATATGGACAGGAGGCCGGGTTTCTCTTCAGTGTGGTCCAGCACAACCTGGCTCCCTATGGATGCAGAGGAAGGGGCAAAGCAGTCTGGCCAGGATCTGTGTGATAATCCTGATGAAGCCCAAACTTGGGGGGTATCCAGGACAAGGTATGGGCTATTCTATTGACATTCTGCTAAACTCCTCCTAGGAAGAAATCCATCCATGGCAGCCTCTTCAATCATCCAGGGCTCTGTTGGGCAGTGAGAGGGACATCCCCAATGACTCGTCCCTAGCGATGGGCCGCTTGCCCTCAAAACTGTAAAAACAGTTTCAGGCTCTCCTGTGTGTTGCTCAGTAGACATTCCCTTGGCGCAGGGATACTGTGAAGCACTGAGCACACAGAACTGCTGCCAGCTGCTCCGCTTAGGGACCTGGCTGCTTGAGCTAGCCAGAAGTCTGCAGCAGCAGTGACCGTCAGACCCTGTCTTAGTTCCTTTTCTATTTCTGTGAAGAAACACCATGACCAAGGCAACATATAAAGGAAGCATTTAATTGGGGGCTGCTACAGTTTCAGACAGTGAGCCCACCATCATGGCGGGTAGCATGGCAGCGGGCAGGCAGGCATGGTGCTAGAGAAGTAGCCGAGAGTTTACAACTTATTGGAAAGTTGAAGACAGAAAGGGGGGGCTGGAATGGGCTTTTGAAACCTCAAAGCCCACCCCTAACCCCCATTGACATACCTCTTCCTAAAAGGTCATAACTGCTAATCCTTCCTAAACAGTTCTACCAACTAGGGACTAAGCATTCAATTTTATTAGCCTTTGAGGGGCATTCTCATTCAAACCACTACAGATCCTCTCTTCCTCACCATGCTTTCCACCTCTCTAGATCCTTAGGACCACTATAAAGCATCTGTCACTATTTCAGTTTGCAGACTGTGAAACTGAAGCTCTACAGAGGAAGAGCACACTCAGCCGAGGGCTCTCTGCTCCAAAACCTGTGATCCTTATCCCTGCCCTCTCTTTCTCAAGATTAGGTAGTAATGAGGCAGGAGGGCAGTGGACAAAGGGACAAGTCCAGTCTGAAGCTGTGTCAGTGTGGTTGTGGACAGGCAAGTAACCTCTCTGGGCTTAGCTACTGTCCCCCAAAGCTAGCAAATGGTATACTCTGATTAGTATCAATTCATATTTCCTTCCAGAGAGCAACTCAATTCAAAGGGAGGTAACATTCAATTAAGCTAACTGTTGTTGGTGATGAGGCAAGAGCAGTGAGGCCTCTGTGCACTCAGAGGGAGGAGCTAAAGAGGTGGGCACTGGCATCAGTGAAAGCAGAACATGAGCTCTGCAGGGTTCCCACCAGTGCGCCACTACCCTCAGAGATCTTGCTCAAAGTTAGGGTGATAACGAGGGATAGGGGGCAGAATGGGTCACTTCCTCAGGGTTTGCTGGTAGAACTCAGTGACCAGTTAAGTCTTGATTTTCTTTTTTCAAGGTACTTTAGCTCGTTGCATTATTAATTAAATACAGGCCTGGAAACTGGATAGAATGGAGTTTAAGCCAAAAGCAGTTATACTTAAATCTCATCTCCTGCCAGCTTATTTCCCAGTTCCCTGCTACTCCACGAGTTTCCTATAACTCTAGATAATAAAAGGATGGCCATGTTATTGCCTTTGGCATCATCACACGCCCATGGCAGCTGCCCCTCTCACACTGTACCTACCTATCTTGGACCCTTTAGCAGGCCCAAGTCTGGCGCCTCTGCCTGTGGGCCCATCCACATGTTTTCCCACTGCAGCTCTAGCAAGCATATGGCTGGAACATATACCTAACATGGGGATGCTGAAAGCACTATCTATATTACAGTCAACCAGAGGGAAGTGGGTACCACAGAAGCTGTGTGGATAGAAGCTTGAGACAGAAAACCATGCCCTGTCCTTAAAAACCATGTAGGTTCCTGGACCCTCATGTGTCAAGTAGAGAAGCTGGTGGTATTGTCATTCATGTTTCACATACCGTGAGGCTAAGGTGGGAGTGTGTGAGGTGAGTCCACTAGGATAGTCACACCATGGGACACAGAACCAGGGTTTGCTGAGCAATGGTTGAATAAAAAGAAAATGGACAGTGAATGGACTTGGATTCCCACAGGGTCCTTCCTAGGAACCCCAAGCAGTTATACACCCATAAACTGAAGTGTTCTGAAGTGAAAATGCCAAGCCTTGGGCATGCAGGACACAACCAGACTGAGGTCAGATATGCGTGGGTGGTGTGGTGTTCTGGCCAGTAGCTCCAGCTAGCTTCTGTAGAGTAGATGTGTCTTAAGATGATAGGCTGGAGGCCTCCTTTGGGGCAGGGATGATTACAAGGTACTGAAGAAGGCAGAGATAAGGGAGCTTTCCTTTCCAGTCTACAGCAAGGAGGTACTTCAGAGCTGGATCAGCCAAACACAGCCCAGAAAGGGACACTGAGCCAGGCATGCTGAACATGACTCTGACACCAAGGGGGACAGATTAGGTGACAAGCTGGATGTGTAACAGGGATGCAGCCCCATAGAACTGTCCTGTTTCCTAGGCTCAGGAGACAATGGGAGGCCGAATGGTCACAGCACCTACCCTTGTAACGTTAATTTTTTTCAAAGTCTACTTTTAAAGATGATTTTTAAAACCTTTAAACTCCTTTTTAGCCCACCACCCACCAGAGGTAGTAGGGAAAAAAGAATATGGGGGAAGTGGACCTGTTTAGAAAGGTTCCTTGGAGCAACTCCCATCTATGTTGTCTGGAAATTGGCAGTTCAGTTCACAGGTCAACAGTGACAGCTCAATCCACTCGCATTTATTTCATGGCTATACCAGCAGTCCAGTTCAGTAGAGTAGGAATAGCAAACACAAATCAGCAGCAGTGACACTACAAAGCAAAGACAGCCAGGCCTCAGCCTCTGCACAAGTCATCAGGAGGGACCAGAGCCAACAGGAATGCCAGGAGACATTCTCGGTTGTTCCTCTTTAAACAAAGCAAAGATCAGCAAAGACATGAGACCAACAAGCACTGTACAGCAACTCTATGTGCAAGCCAAGCTCAGCCTCTGTCACTGTCCACTGAGTCCTTTTTATATGCCCTCCAAACATCACATGCCCTCCATGGGTCTTGTCTCAGCTGGCATCACTCTGCCAATCAGCCCAAGTAGCCACAGTACAAGACCAGTAGTTTTTTGGTGTCTTTCTCTCTACAGGGTTCTGACAAGTGGAGCTCAACTATGTGTGTAAGGTGGACCAGTACATGTGTATTGTTACAAAAAGGATCCTTCATCACATGTCCTCTCACTTGCTTACTTTAGCAGAACATCCTTTCACCTGTGTCTGCTTCAGTGACACATTCATTCACTAGTTTGCCTTAGTCTTTCACCTGTGTCCACTTCAGGAAAACACTCCTTCACGTGTTTTCCCCAGCAAAACACCATCCAACACAACTGACTCTCCAAAGAGCCCTTAAGTTTCCACTTCATACCCTGGTTCAGGTCTATTATAGGGCTGACTAAATCTGTGAGGTAAACACTAGCCAGTCCTCTGCAGGAGAGGAGCCCTGTTACATATGCAGATAAGTGGGTCAGAGAAGGCCTCCTTGAGATAAAAATGTAAGCAAAAACCTGCAGAAGGTGAGGAAACCATATAGAAACAGAGGCTACAACTAGTGCAAAGGCCCTGGGGCACTATAGGGAACAAGAAGAGTTGAGACCAAGGGGAAAAGGGGAGTATGGTCATGGAGGTTACTGCAGAGACTTTGAATGAGGAGGAAATGGCAGCAGGATACTGAACGGAGGAGAGACAGAAACTGTCGAGGTTTTATCAGGGACTCTCCAGCTGTTCAGTAGAGTAAGCTCACTGGGTGGAGGTTGAAGGGAGAACCTGAACCTGTATGGGGCCTACATATAGATGTGGGGTGGAGGAAGCAGTGTAAGGGTCTGATGGGGCTGAGCCCTGCAGATACCAGCTGCTGCCCTTAAAACTGGAAGCACTAAGTATGTACAGGCCCATGCAACAGGCTTCACTTTGTGCTTCAGGACCCCGAGTATCAGGACTCAAATCATATTCTTATGGGTCTGGGCACACAGACTGGCAACCCTGTGCAACCCCAAGAGTAGAATGGTGCACATGTCCCTCAAGAGGTACACTGAGTGCCCTCACACTCTAGGGGCAGTGCAGGAATTGACTGTTCTCTTTATTTTAATAAAGACTTGAAAATTAATTTCCCCTAGGAAGACAATTACATGTCAAATATACACCCGCTGAGCAAATGATTAAGATAAAAACCCAGCCAAGAGAGCTCTGCCCAGGCTGATTCCAATAGAGGCCTTCAAAGGTCACTGGCAGAGGGTAATGAAGACAGTGTCCACTGGAGGGGAGGGGTTCTCTCCCAACACTAGCATTTCGAGTCTATTTCAGCACCCTCCGTTTCCTAATGAAGGCCATTAGCAGTCTGACTGGGACCAGCACAGTAGAAAGAGACATGCATGGCTGCATAGCCTGGCCTGGTCTATCAGGTAAGGCCGGCCTGACCCAATGCCCCCCTTAGGGCCTCCTCAGTCACCAAATCCAAGGTTGTGTGACTGCAGATATTTTAGGAGGCCTGGTTACAACAGCCAGCAGAAGTGACTAGCTCAGCCTGTAAGGATGCACACATCTCCTGGTCAGCCTTTCTCAGTCACAGGCTGAACATGATCTCAGATCCCTGAGTCAGGCCCAGAGAGGTGAGGAAGATAAACTGTGAGAAGGAAAGCGAGGACTCAAACCCAGTTGAGTGGTCTGTAGCCTCCAGTCACCCTTCACTAGATTCGGGGTTATCAGGAATTAGTGTGTGCAGATCAGAGATAAAACAACCACAACAAACCACTATGGCCCCTTGCTTGCTTCTTTCTGTAAGTAAAGCTATATTGGAACATGTCCCATTTGTTTCTGCATTGAGGATTGCAGCTCTGAGCACCATAGCAGTCCAAAGACCACTGCCAGTCAAGCCCTACCTGGCTACGGGAAACTGCCAAGTTCAGTGTGGTCCCTATCTAAGAGTTGCTTTGTCCATATAGGACAGGGCCCACTAAATGAGGCTGTGAGCTAGATGGTACTTATGGCTGGATCACAGCCATGACTGTAAAGCATAGGAACCAAGTCACAAACCAAGTCAGTATTAGACCATGGGAACGTTTCTGGTCCAACTTCCTGGGGCTTGTTGAGGCCCACACCAAGTCGGCAGTATCAGACTTCTCCTCTTCAGATAGTATGTTGGCCATGGGACGTTTTGACTCATCTTGCCCTAGAGCCTCAGTTTTTCCTTCTGGAAGAGTGAATATATCTGTTGGTTTCTGAGGCTCTGCTCTGACAGAATGATCTGCAAATTTCAACAAGTGCCCCAGGCTCTGACTTATCCTTTTTGACACCTGGGAAAACTTTTCTGTAGAGTGAAGGTACTGCTTATCCATTATACTGTAGGGCAACTCCAGGCAGGTCTCCTGTGGGAACTCTGGCTCCCCAACCCTTTGGGGCCTATGCTCTTCTCAGCACATCCTCAAGCACAGTTCTTCCACAACACTGTACCACAGTTCCCCAAGTTCACATGCCGTCGTCACCACCCCACACCATATCCTTCACCACTGTATTAGTCAGGGTTCTCTAGAGTCATAGAACTTATGGGTAGTCTCTATTAGGTAAGGGAACTTGTTGATGACTTACATTCTGTAGTCCACTCCCCAACAATGGTCAGCAGCAGCTGTAAGTGGAAGTCCAAGGAGCTAGCAGCTGCTCAGTTCCACAAGGTAAGCAGTCCAAGAGAGCAAATCTTCCTTCTTCCAATGTCCTTATGTAGGTCTCCAGCAGAAGGTGTGGCCCAGATTGAAGGTGTGTGCCACCACACCTGGATCTGAGACTTGCTTTGTCCCAGATGACCTTGAACTCAGAGATTTCCCTGCCTTAGTCTGCTGGGATTCATAGCCACTATGCCTCAAGATCTCCATGCCAAGATCCAGGTCAGAAACTTGTATCTCCCAGCCTCCAGATTAGGATCACAGGTGAGCCTTCCAACTCTGGATTGTAATTCATTCCAGATGTAGTCAAGTGACAAACAGGAATAGCCACTACAGCCAGCTACCTTGTATTTGGCAAGAGTTCCACAGATGCCTTCAAAAGGTCTCCTTATCTCCTTACCTAAGCCACATAGAAACCAGAGGGCTCTTAGAAAAGAATTCAGATGGTGCTACTGGCTGTTCATTGCTCCTCCTGCACTCTGTACAAATTCCTAGCCTGGCTCCACTCCAGTCTTGTTCCTTCCTGTTAATTGTCCAAATAATCTGCATAATATCCACTCAAATGTCCTCCTCAAAAATGCCATAGAAGCATTTGCTCTCTGGTGCTTTCTGGAATACACTACCCCAGTGGCAGTGACTCCTTGTCACTCAAGGTAATCCTCAGAGATTTTCCCTGACTTCAGCCCAAATGAGGGCACTTTGGGATTCCCTGTCACTCACAGCCCCATATTCATTCTCTGCAATGTCTGGGAGGTGTGATGACAGGCTAAGACTTGGGTGGAATCTGGAGGTGTGGGGACAGCCACTCAAACAAAGGCAGTCAGTGGAGCCTGGCACTCCAGAGGAAAGACTTGGAGCAGAGTCTCCTTCAAATCCCACTCATGCCTCTGAAGCTGTGTCTTGAAACAGCCATTCAGTTTCAGATTCTTCATCTGTGGATTCCACAAAACAGCCTCTGCCTCTGAGAATTGTGAAGTAGGGAACTTCAGCTCACCACATGCTGGCACTTGTTGTTAGAGGAGGAACCTAGACTCCAGAAGCTTCCTCTGAGATTGCAAACAACTATAACCTGACAGGGGAGAAGTGACACCCACACCATGTTGCATTCCATCTATGTGCATGGTTTGCCTGCCCATGACACTGGCATTAGATCCCCTGGAACCAGAGTTACAGATAGTCATGAGCCACCCTGTAGGTATTGGGAACCAACCCTGGGTTCTCTGCAAGAGCAACGACTATTCTATCACTGAGCCATCTCTTCAACCCCAACTCCCTTGCATTATTTTTATCTGTATTGTTACACATTCAAAGCCAGAACATGCCTTCGGTGTACTGAGCATGTCCCGCTAGATTTGTGTATAAATATGTTGTTTTCTCAGAAGCAATTATAAATGGTGTTGTTTATTTTGATGTTGTTGTTTGAGACAATGCCTCACTATGACTCAGTGCTCAGACTGGTCTCCAATATTTGAGTTCAAGCAATTCTTCTACTTTAGCTTCCTGAGTGCTCAGATTATAGTGTGCACCATGGCCATGCTCACATATGCTTTTAAATTTTGGTTTCCAAAGGGCTAAATCCTTTCCATTTATTATTTCATGAGTATGATGTGTGTGTCTGGGGTAGGGAGGTATGTGTGCCACATTATACATGTGGAGGTCAAAGGACAACTTCATGGAGTCAGTTCTTTCTTTCCATCTTTTCATGGGTTGCAGAATTTTAACTCAGGTCTCTGAGATTCTGAAGAAAGTACTTTTACCTGATGAGCCATCTCAATGCTCAAATTTTAAAAATTTCAATTGTTACACAGAAATGTAATTGATTTTTGCAATAATCATGTATTATGTAATGTTACTGAATTCATTTATTTGTTCTCAGAGTTATTTTCGGAAGATTCCTTGGGATTTTTAGGGCACACAATCACGCTGTCTAAACATAGACACAGATTACGTCTTCCTTTTGATTCACTCTCTCTCTCTCTCTTGGTTTCCTTACTTATCTCCAGTAATCTACTGACTCACAGTGGAGAAAGACATATTTGCTTTGTTCCCAGTTTTCAGGAGAAACTCCTGTCTGTCCCCTTCAAGTGTGACAGCAGCTGTAAGTTGACTGCAGGTGTTCATTATATGGTCTTATTGTTTCAAGAGGGTTTTGTTGTTGTTGTTTTTAAAAATATCTCACTGAGTGGCCCTGGCTGGCCTGGAACTTACTCTGTAGAACACACTGGCCTTGAACAGAGATCCTCTGCCTCCTGAATGCTGGGATTAAAGGTGTGCCCCACTGCGCCCACCTCCCTCTAAGTTATTAAGCACAAATGTGTTTAGAATCCTCCACTATTAGATTTTAATGCTCCACTACACTCTGCTGTTATATTTGTCTGATCTCTGGTATTGATATTAATATCTTTTCTCTTTTGTTTTTGTTTTTTTATGGATCAGTCTGGCAAAACTACTTTTATGTTGACTAATATTAAAGAACTAGGCTTATTGCCTCTCAGAGGTTCAAGGTAAGTCTTATTGATAAAGACACTATGTGCTTCAGACACAAAACCTGAAGGATCTGAGCTGGATCTAACCTAAAAGCCTTCTCCCTAAGGATTAGCTAGCTTTCATAGTACCAGAAGATGCCATGCAAGCTTCCAAAAGAGAGAAGCAACCAATAGTCCTACTCAGCTTTGATGCCTATGAACCATAGTGATGATCAGTATGACACAATAACCCTAAGGGTGCAGTAGTGGCACTTACATCTTGGCAGTAACCAATAGCTCTCTAATCAGACTTAAGACCTGCTCAACAAGGGGGAAATCATAGCTGGTACTGGAAACCTAAGCAACTACCCAAGGCTAGTGAAGTCATAGATCTTGGAGAGGAACCTGTAACAGTTACTTTATGAACACAGCTTAATTACTAGCTACAATATAAATATTTATCCGTATACCCACAGATAAGTGTATGTGGATTGCTGTCTATATGCAGGTGAGGGCAGGCACAAGATGAGGTGATTGGGCAGTGGAAAAGGAAGGTGGGTTGAGAATTTTAGAGACGAGTACAGAGACTACAGAGAGCTGGAGGAAGGGAAGGAGAGGAAGAGATAAGATGGAGCCTATAGTGGAAGAAGAGGAGCCAGAATCACAGAGTCCTGGGAGCCATAAGTATTGAGGATTTCTCAGAACCATGATGAAATAATAAGTAGGGAGAATTTGCCCTATCTAGATGTATAGCTTGCGTTTATATCAATTTTGTGGCATTTTGTGGGTTGAGAATTTACTAACATAAATCTGACTGATAAACTACAAGCCTCTAGAGTTTTGATTTTACCAGGTTACCACAGGGTCAGATGGCAGGGAATGGGAGCAGAATACACAGCAAGAGAACTGCGAGAGGGGTTGTCACTACATGGGGCTAGCCATGGGGGCAGTGAGACCACTGGAGCCAGAGAGTAGCTCACACTAGCGTGGGATGGTGCCTTGTTTTTGTATTTCTTGCTCTTACCCCTTAACAAATAATTTTTTTCTTTGCAACATAGAGATTATTACAGAAAACCAACTCATCAAAATGCAAAGAACAGTCGTGTCCATGTGCTTCCAGCCCCATTGATCCATTCACAACAAACCTGCTACACCTAAATTTCAGGAAACCTTTTGGACAGGGGAAACAGAAAGAGCAAGAGAGCCAGAGAAACAGGGTGTCTGCTCTAAGAATGCAACTCTAGAAATGTCAGAGGCGCTACACTCATGAAATCCCAACAACCTTGCTGCCTAAACAAGACCTAAACAAGTACACTAACAAACATATTAACATGGAAGGGAGAAATTCCATGGGGCTTCAACACTAGACAAACAACTGCTGGCAACTGAGGAGTGCTGAGATAAGAGAAAATAGTCTTCTCTTGGAAGAGTTCTCAAGTTGGTTATCTAATACTTGAGTGGTCAGCCTTAAAATAACATACATAGCAACATACAAGTACATACATAGTACATAAAAGCACATACATAGTACATACAAGTAACATTATACAGACTGATTGAATAGATTGTATTTCTATATGTAGGGGAATGTGTGTGTGTGTGTGTGTGTGTGTGTGTGTTTTAAAGAAGCCAGATATCATGAATTTGAGACAGCAAATGTGTGGGTATGTGGAAGGAGTTGGAAGGAGAAAAAGGAAAGGCAAAAATGATGTACTCATATTTTAATTTCAAAAAAATTTAAGGATTAGTCTCAGTTTTATTGAATGCATTTTTTCAGTTGCATTGATTTACACTCTGACATTAATCTTTTTCTCCTATTTCTTTAAGTTTGTGTTTTTTAAAAGAACAATTTCTTAGGATGAAAATTAAGCTTATTGATTTGACATCATTGTTCTTTTATAATATTGCCATTTAGTGCTCTAAAATGTCTCATTGTGCAGTGCTTCATTGGAAGCCTGTCAATTTATACATAACTATGACTATATATGTAACTATATATAGTTATTATTATTATTATAGTGTGGGAATGGAACCCAAGGTCTTTGTACATGCTAAGTAAGCCTCTAACTCTGAGCTCAGAATCCTACCACTTTTGGTATACTTTGTATTATCATTTAGCTCACAGTTTTTTTCTTGTAGTTTCTGCTTTGATCTATGGATGATTTAAAATATATTGTCACAATCCTAAACTTTCAAATATTATGGGTTATTGATTTTTAATTTTCTTACACTATGTTTGGAGCCACAGTGTAATCATACTGTGTATGATTAGTCCTTTTAAATGCAGTGAGTTTTATTTCATTACACAGTGTCTGGTAACCCTTGCTGTTTTCCTGTGATCAAATACCTGAGAAAGAAATTCAAGGAAGGATTAATTTTGGCTCACAATTTCAGGGGACAGTCCATCATTCGTGGTGGCAGGAGCCTGAGGCAGCTGTTCATGCACTCTGCAGTCAGGAAGCAGAGAATGAAGAACCCTGGGACTCAGCTCCTTTTCTCCTTTATATTTCAGTCCAGGACTCAAGCTTACAGGATGGTGCCACCCACATTTATGCTAAATATTCACATCTCAATTAATCCATTCTAGATAATCCTTCACAGGTACAGCCAGAGGCTTGTTTATATGGTGATTCTAGATCCTGTCAAGTTGGCTGTACTAGCCATCACCTTGGTACATGTGTTGTCAGTATACCTGAGAAGAATGTGTCTACTGTTACAGGCAGTGTGTCAGTTGTATCAAGCAGGTTGGTGGTACTGTTTGAGTCCTTCCATCCTTACTGGTTTCTATTTTCTATATTTGCTCTAGCAAATACTGAAAAGCAGAAACTGAAGTTTTGCTTTCCTACCAGCTTCCCTGCTGTATTTTTAACACTAGTTAAAATTTTCTAACTGCCTCTTTCTTTGCTTGAATTGATTCCTTAATGATCATGAGCTGACCTTCATCTCTAATCATATCCTGGGCATCTCTGAAATCTACTCAACCTGATATTAATATGACCATTCCTCTTGATCAATGTTAATATGACACATTTTCCAGCCTTCTATTTTTAACCTGTTTGTAATTTTTTCATACTTAAAGACTGGCTCTTATTAACAGTATATAGTTCATGTTTTGTTTTGTTTTGTTTTTCTTTAAAAAACAAAACCAATTCTACTCTGGTCTATCCTGGTGGCACAAGTCTATAATTACAGCATGGGGAGGCAGAGGCAAGAGGATTGCTGAAAATCAAGGCTATCTTAGTCTGTAAGCATTCTGGGATAAGCAAGGCCACATAAGTTAGAACCCTGTTTTAAAAAAATCTAAAATTCATTACCTTTAAATAAGAATACTTAGACAATTTAAATTTAATGGGATTACTGGAATGAATTAAGGTTTAAAGCTTCCTCCACACTTTTCTGTCTCATTGGGTTGTTTTGGTTTTAATTTTCTCTTTTAATATATCAGTTCTTCTTCTTGTATGTATGTATGTGTGTGTATGTTTGTATGTGTGTTTGTGTGTGTGCATGTGCGTGTTTATGTGCGTACATTCTCATGCTGTGGCATAAATGAAGTCATAAGACAACATCTAGCCATTGGTTCTCTCCTTCCATAGGAGGTTCTAGGAACTGAGCTCAAGTCACCAGGCTTCTGTGGCAAGCACTTTGGCCTGCTGAGTCATCCCACCAACCATCGGTATTATTTAAGATTACCTGGATTTTAAAATAATATCATTGTGGGCTAGAGAGATGGCTCATTGGTTAAGAGCACTGACTGCTCTTCCAGAGCAGTCATATTTATTTATAAAATAAATAAATAAGTCTTTTTTAAAAATATCATTGTATGATTAATCTCTGGATGTTGATTTCTGTACAGAAAGAAGCACTTCCTACATTTCAACAACTGTAGTACACATTTGGGATCAGTCCTGACTGTCTAACTGCTCTTTATTTTTGTTTTTTAAAGATTTATTTATTTTATTTATATATGTGAATACACTGTCACTCTCTTCAGACACACCAGAAGAGGGCATCGGATCCCATTACAGATGGTTGTGAGCCATCATGTGGTTGCTGGGAATTGAACTCAGTTCCTCTGGAAGAGCAGTCAGTGCTCTTAACTACTGAGCCATCTCTCCAGCCCCCTAACTGCTCTTTATATGGGTCATGTTATCTTGCCACTTTTTGTGCCTGAAAGCTCCATGATCTTAGATATCATACATTTTACCTGCCTGGATATTTCTGTATTCAGCTACATCTTGAGCTTTGTCACACTGAGGTATGTGGAAACAGACACAACTGTTAGGTCCTGTCATCAAGATGCCTACCTGGAACTGTCTATGCTTGGTTGAAGGCACAGCATTTCCTGACACCAAGATGGATTTCTAGAATACTTTCACTAATGTTCTGTTAATCCTGAGACTTTTTCCAGGTTGGTACTTTGTCTGTCTGTCTGTGAGTACCAGGTACTTTGATATCTTGGGGACAGTTAATGTAGAAGATTCTTCAGCTTTAGGGCTCTAGTGGTGTGCTTTCTGCCCCACCCCCCACCCCACCCCCACACACTCACCCACTTTCTCTCTCAGGGAGTGTGGTTCTCTTTGGTTCTTAGATCAGACTGATTCTTCCAGTCCTAGACTTCTCAGACTTTGGTCCCCATTCATTCCCCAGCTCTCCAGGGTGGATGCATGGCAAAACAGAGGTCACTGTGTCTGCTCCCCATCTGTCAGAGGTAACTGACCTTCACTGCGTAAGTGACTAAGTGACTGCTAGAACCTTGAGAACTTGCTTCATACTTTTGCCCTTTTATGGGGGTCTCAGGTGTCTCATTTGATCAAAAGCCTGGCTTTGAACACCACATAAGTTTTGTTTATCCAGGAAATCAAAAAGAACTCTGGAGATTCCAACTTGAGCCTATGTTACAAGCAGAGACTGGTTTTTTTGCCTTATCTCCTCCCACCCTCCCCTGCCATCTCAAAAATGACAAGTTACATTTTTCATCAGCAGACAACAAGCAGGGAGTTCAGTTGAGAGACAGGAAACTGAGCTGCAACCCTCTTGCCAGATTTGATATTGACATATGATGTCAGCATTGTTATGGCCTAGGTGGGCTTGAAGAGCAGCAGTAATGCTAACCTTGTTCTCAGTGGCTGATGTGAGGGACTATGGCAGTGGAAGAAAGGCTGAAGGAGGCAGACTGGTTCTAGCTGGTCAGGACCCCCAGAACTGCCTTCCACTCTGCCCAGACTGTCTCAGATGCTCAGATTCCAATAGTGTCCCTAGAGCTGAGTCAGCAGGAGGCTAACCTCCTGTCACTTTGGGAGTCTTGGGTGGAAATGTCTTGGGTTAATCCTTGGGAGGGTACAAATGGATATGAGTTGATGCCTCAGAAGGGATGCCATCCAGGTCTTGGGCCAGACACATTCTGCCTCGTCATACCACACAAGGAGGAGTACCGGCCTAGTTAATTCACAAAACATCTTTGCAGGGAGTAAGTTTCCATGGCAACATCAGTGAGGCTGACAGGGACTGAGGGAACTTGCAGCATCTCCCCATGTCAGCCCCTCAGGTGCCAATGCCCTTGCCAGGCCCATCTCTGCCCAGCTTTGCTGAGAGGACTGGGCTGCGTACTGCCAGTTATGTAAGTGGTTGCCTTAGAAGAACCGCTACCCTGAGTCACGTGGAGCTGGCAAACTAGTTCAAGGTAATTTATGACGTTGGGATGCTCCAGTCTCTAAATATGACAGACAACTACAAACTGCGAACACTTTAAATTTCTGGCCCAAGGGAGATGTCATAGTCCAGCCTGGACTGCACTGGGGCCTGGCTAACGGGGAAGGTTTGTGGAGCAAGTCTGGCTTACCTAACCCCAGGCACATAGAAGGCTACTCTTGAGACTGAATGAAGACTCCAGCGTCCCTCCAGGAGCTTTCTGTGGCACATGCTGACATCTAATTTCACCCAACACATACATGTTTTGCTGTTCCTTCCTCTCTCTCTCTCTCTCTCTCTCTCTCTCTCTCTCTCTCTCTCTTTCTCCCTGCTGTGTTATAGCTACTCAATGCATTTCAGCTGCCGCAGCTTACAACCTACAAAACCCCACCCCACCTCAGGGCCTTTGTATATACAGCATCCTCAGCCTAGAATACTGTTCACACCAGGGAAGAGCTTAGTGCAGGACTGAGGGAGATGATAGCCTGGGGAGTATGTCAATAGAGTCCTAAGCTCTGCCATATCACTGGGGACTGACATGAACAGACCTTCCTTTGCTCTAGGCTTCAGGGTGTCAAGATTCTGTCCCTGGGCCCCCCATTTTGGTAATAATCAAGAAGACTGGGGAAGGAGAAAAAGAGACTACTGTGTGTAGAGAGGAGACAGGAGACAGAGGAAGAAGCCCTACAAACAGACACTCAGGATCTTTGGCCTCTGTACTGAGTATGGACACAAAAAAGGCTCAGACCTGTCCTCAGTGCTTCCTGTAGTCTCCATGTATGGATCAAGCTAGACCAGCACAGCTTTCAGCACAGCACCACCACTCCTCTAGTCTATCTTCACATAAATGCTTGAGAAAAGTCACAGTAGCCTACCACAGGATTCATGTAGGCCAGAAATCACAATGAGAAGAAAGAAGACACAGAAAGTGTTGTGTAAGTCATGAAAAATCAAAGGTCCTGGGACCTACAATTTGAGATGCCCTGATATGTGGCTGAAGAAAGAAGGCCCATGCTACAAATGCCCCTGGGACACCCCTATGGCCACATGAGAAAATTAAGGCATATTCTGTCCTCATTTCATACCCAACCCAAAATCAGACACGTTGAGGTGAAAAGTAAAGACAGGAAATGTGGAGAAGCAAGTGTGGGGGAAGTGTAGTTGAGGCTGGCATGGCTTCTTAGTGAGGAATATAACCTCACCTAGAAAAAGTCAATCAGTAAGTCTAACTGCAGATAAGCTACAAAAAACAAAAACAAAAACAAACAAAAAACAACCCTATATTCACCAAAGCAAGGCCAGCAAGATGGGTCAGGTAGTAAAGACGCTTGCTATTAAGCCTAAAAACCTGAGTTCAATTTCCACAATCCACATAAAGATAGAAAGGGAGAATCCACTTTCACAAGTTATCCTGACTTCAGTGTGCATCCTGAGGCACATGCATGCATGCCTACATACAGAGTAAACAAACAAATAGACAAAGCATAAGTAAGCAGAGTTCCGGAATAGGGAAACAGTGAAGGAAATAGTCAGTATACATACAGAGCGTCTACAGACACATAAGGAATTAAAGGGGTGGAGTAGGCACTTCTCAAAAGGAGGAAAAGGATACCTCGCTTAGATGCTAAGATGAGTAAGCTTAGGTTGTCAGAGTGAGGATATAGAGGTTCCCTGGGTCCCAACCCTTACCTTTTGCAAGCCTGGGAGATATGAATAACGGACCTGAATCCTTGCTCACCCTTCTACCCATCCCGTGAACTCCTCTTCTGGAAGACTCTAAATTTTCCTTAAAGGCCACCGTAACATTCCTGGTCCAGGCGGCATCTCTTGCCTTCCCTCTGCTTGAATGGCAGCTGTGGAATTGAAGGTAGAAGCCTGCTCCTCTGTTTCCGTGATCAGAGGCAGGTCTACAGAGCAGGTTTGTATCGGACACTTTCCTTTCCTTTCTTTTCTTTTCTTTTCTTTCTTTCTTTCTTTTTTTTTTTTTTTTAAGATACACAACTTGAAAGAAAGAGATTTAAAAATGGCTCTTAGGAATATTTTCCTTGATAATATGAAATGAAGATAGTATTAAAGACCTGGACATTTATTTATTTCCTTTTTTCAGAACTGTGTGGGAATGTATGTATGTTACTACAGCATATTATGTGATGTATAAACATGTGTATCTACGTTACTACAGGATATTATGTGATGTATACACATGTGCATGCGGATGATTGTGGCTGGGTGCACACTTGCAGAAGCCAGAAAGAGACTGGGCATCTTGCTCTGTCTTTCTCTTCTTGTCCTTTTTTTTAATTTAATACTTTATTTACATTTCAAGTGTTTTCCCCTTTCCAGGTCTCCTCTTTGGAAACCCCCTATCCCATCCTCCTTCCCCCTGCCTCTATGAGGGTATTCCCCCACCTACCCACCCACTCTTGTCTTCCCTCCCTGGCATTCTCCTGTACTGGGGCATCTAACACTCTCAGACCCAAGGGCCTCTCCTCCCACTGATGGTCAACAAGACCCTCCTTAGCCACATATGTGGCCAGCACCATGGGTCCCTCCATATTCATTTTTTGGTTGGTGGTCCAGTCTCTGGGAGTACGGGGGGGGGGCGGGGCTGACCAGTTGATACTGTTGCTCCCTCCCCATAGGGCTGCAAACTCCTTCAGTTCCTTCAGTCCCTTCTCCAGCTCCTCCATCTGGGACCCCATGCTCAGTCCAACAGTTGCTGTGAATTGAATCATTGGTGTTCTGAACTTTTCGGCTAATATCCACTTCTCAGTGAGTACATACCGTGTTTGTTCTTTTGTGAATGAGTTACCTCACTCAGGATGATATTTTCAAGTTCCATCCATTTGTCTGTGAATTTCATGTAGGCATTGTTTTTAATAGCTGAGTAGTATTCCATTGTGTAAATGTACCACATTTTCTGTATCCATTCCTCCCTTGAGGGACATCTTGGTTGTTTCCAGCTTCTGCCTATTATAAATATGGCTGCTATGAACATAGTGGAGCATGTGTTCTTATTAGATGTTGGAGCATCTTCTGGGTTTGTGCCCAGAAGTGGTATAGCTGGGTCCTCAGAAAGTATTATGTCCAATTTTGTGAGGGTTCACCAAACTGATTTCCAGAGTGGTTGTACCAGCTTGCAATCCCACCAGCAATGGAGGAGTGTTCCTCTTTCTCCACATCCACCAGCATCTGCTGTCATCTGAGTTTTTGATCTTAGTCATTTTGACTGGTGTGAGGTGGAATCTCAGGGTTGTTTTGATTTGCATTTCCCTGATGACTAAGGATGCTGAACATTTCTTTAGGTGCTTCTCAGCCATTCGAGTTTCCTCAGTTGAAAATTCTCTGTTTAGTCTGTTCTCCATTTTTTAATAGGGTATCTTAGTCACGGTTCCTATTTCTGCACAAACATCATGACCAAAAAGCATGTTGGGGAAGAAAGGGTTTATTGAGCTTACACTTCCACATTGCTGTTCGTCACCAGAGGAAGTCAGGACTGGAGCTCAAACAGGTCAAGGATCAGGAGCTGATGCAGAGGCCATGGAGGGATGTAACTTACTGGCTTGCTTGCTTGCTCCTCCTGACTTGCTCAGCCCACTTTCTTATAGAACACAAGACTATCAGCCCACCGATGGTACCACTCACAAGGGGCCCTCTCCCCCTTGATCACTAATTGAGAAAATGCTTTACCGCTGGATCTCATGGAGGCATTTTCTCAACTGAAACTCCTTTCTCTGTGATAACTTCAGCTTGTGTCAAGTTGACACACAAAACTAGCCAGTACATAGGGGTATTTGGTTCTCTGGAGTCTAATTTCTTGAATTCTTTGTAGATATTGGATATTAGTCCTTTCTCGGCAGTAGGATTGGTAAAGATCTTTTCCCAATCTGTTGGTTGCCATTTTGTCCTATTTACAGTGTCCTTTGCCTTACAGAAGCTTTGCAATTTTATGTGGTCCCATTTGTCGATTCTTGATCTTTGAGCATAAGCCATTGGTGTTCTATTCAGGAAATTTTCCCCTAGGTCCATGTGTTCAAGTCTCTTCCCCACTTTCTCTATTAGTTTCAGTGTATCTGATTTTATGTGGAGGTCCTTGATCCACTTGGACTTGAGCTTTGTACAGGGAGATAGGAATGGGTCAATTTGCATTCTTCTACATGTTGACCGCCAGTTGAGTCAGCATCATTTGTTGAAAATGCTGTCTTATTTCCACTGGATGGTTTTTGCTACTTTGTCAAAGATCAAGTGACCACAGGTGTGTGGGGTCATTTCTGGGTCTTCAATTCTATTCCACTGATCTACCTACCTGTCACTGTACCAATATCATGCAGTTTTTATCACTACTGCTCTGTACTACAGCTTGAGGTCAGGGATGGTGATTTCCCCCAGAAGTTCTTTTATTGTTGAGAATAGTTTTCGATATACTGGGTTTTTTGTTCTTCCAGCTGAATTTGAGTATTGCTCTTTCTAACTCTATGAAAAATTGAGTTGGAATTTTGATAGGGATTGCATTGAATCTGTAGATTGCTTTCGGCAAGATGGCCGTTTTTACTATATTACTCCTGCCAATCCATGAGCATGGGAGATCTTTCCATCTTCTGAGGTCTTCGATTTCTTTCTTCAGAGACTTGAAGTTCTTGTCATACAGATCTTTCATTTCTTTCAGAGTCACACCAAGATACTTTATATTGTTTGTGACTATTGTGAAGGGTGTCGATTCCCTAATTTCTTTCTCAGCTCTTTTATTCTTTGAGTATAGGAAGGTTACTGATTTGTTTGAGTTAATTTTATATCTGACCACTTTGATGAAGTTGTTTATCAGCTGTAGCAGTTCTCTGGTGGAGTTTTTTGGATCACTTAAGTATACTATCATATCATCTGCAAATAGTGATATTTTGATTTCTTCCTTTCCAATTTGTATCCCTTTGACCTCCTTTTGTTGTCTAATTGCTCTAACTAGAACTTCAAGTACTATATTGAATAGATAGGGAGAGAGAGAGGGCAGCCTTGCCTAGTCCTTGATTTTAGTGGGAATGCTTCATGTTTCTCCCCATTTAGTTTGATGTTGGCTACTGGTTTGTTGTATATTACTTTTACTATGTTTAGGTATGGGCCTTGAATTCTTGATCTTTCTAAGACTTTTATCATGAAGGTATGTTGAATTTTGTCAAATGCTTTTTCAGCATCTAATAAAATGACCAAGTGGTTTTTTCCTTTGAGTTTGTTTATGTAGTGGATCTGACATTTTTCTTACGACTAGCCCCTCAACATGGAACTTGGAATACAGCTAGGAAGGAGCAGGTCTCATCAAACCTCAAGCAACTGCTGGCCACTGGCTTTGTGGGATTACTCTAACAGGCCATGTGATGGCAGTGAGGGTAAACCCCAGGTGCCTTGAGCCCAGGGTGTACCATCACTCTCCGAGGGTGTCACATTAACATTGACACATGGTAATGTGTCCATGGTAAGGAATGTGTGAGCTTTACAGAAAGGGAACTTCCCAATGAGACAATCACACAAGTAAATGTTCTCAGGAGGAAGAGATGCCATTGTGACTGCTGAGAGGCCAAAGATCCCCAAGCAATGGGTTGCAAACTGGCACTCAGAGGCTGTGTCTCATCCAGCCAGCCAGGTTCTTCTGAGCAACAAGTGGCTGCATATCACGATGCTTAATGGACAGGTTGTCTCTAATGCCTCCAAACCCTAGCATAGGTTCTCAACCCTTTGCCAAGAATAACTGCTATAGAGGCAAAGTTGTACAAACTTTTCAGAACATACAAGGCCCAAGGTCATATCCTACCATGATCATCTCCCAGGAGCACAAGAAACCACCAAACCCATTGAACTGGTTAGTTGTTTTGTCAACGTGACACAGTGGGAATCATCTGGGGAGAGAGAGCTTCAGCTGAGGAATTATCTTTATCAGATTGTCCTATAGGCAAATCTGTGGGGGCATTTTCTTAATTGATGATTAATGGGGGGGGGCAGCACACAGGAGATGGTGCCATCCCTAGGCAGGTGGACCTGGGTGAATAAGAAAAGTAAGCCAGTAAGCAGTGTTCCTCCATGGTTTCTGCTTTAGTTCTAGCCCCCAGATTCCAGCGTGTGCTCCTGCTTTCACTACCATTCATGATGGGCTGTGAATGTCACCTACAAGCTGAAACAAAATCCTTCCTCCTCAAGTTGCTTTTGGGTCATGGAATTTTATAACAGTGCTAGAAAACAAGCCAATACACCTATTTCCAACATGTGCAAATGTCTTTGGACACTGTAAAGAACAAGGGTGGGAAGTTGCCAGGGTGGATCTGGCAAGCAAAGTGAGGCTTTCAGTTTTTCTGGCAAAAGAAGATGGCACTTTTGACTAGGGTCAGGCAATGGCCATGGAGAAGAGCCAAGGAGCATGTAGACAGGAGGGCACAGTGTTGTGTACAGACAGAACATGAAAGACTATGTGGCCCAGGGAGGCAAGAGAGCAAGGCAGGCTGGGCTTCAGGTGCCCTGCTGTTATCTCTAGGATTCTGGAGTGGCCCAGCCACTCTGTACACTGTTTGCTCTTGAGTTCACTGCATTCCCCTAGCAAACATCTCTACTGTTAAAAGAGAGGGATCACACACTAAAGAAAAGAGGGATATGGGGAAATAGCTCAGTCAATAAAGTGCTTTTGCTTTCACTACCACTAATGATGGGCTGTGAATGTCACCTACAAGCTGAAACAAACCCTGCACAAGCATGAAGACCAGAATTCCATCCCCAGAACACTCATTAAAAAGCTGGGAGTTTCAAGTAGATGGTTGGAATCATAGCATTAGGAAGATGGAGACAGGTGGGTCCCAGGGCTTGCTGGCCAGCCAGCCTAGCCTAATAAATGAGCTGTAGGCCAATGAAAGACTCCTGTCTCAAACACTGGTGATAGTTTGTGATGATAGTACCTGAGGTTGCTATCTGGCTGCCACATACATGAACATGGACACACACACACACACACACATGCTTAAAAAAAGAAAGAAATGGAGGACATAATAAGTTAATAAGGTGATGAGAATCTAAATGACAGAGTGAGAGGGAATACATTCTCACCCCCAATAGGCCTACCTCAAGGGGTCCCTCACTCCACTTTAGTAAGTCAGAGGATTCTTCTTTCCCAGAGCCACTGTCTGCCTCAGCTGAGACAGAAAAAGATGGTGGGAAAGAAGGTAAGGAGGGTTGAGAGAAGGATGTAGATGATGGGGGATCTACGGGATCTTCCCATTTTCCTCACTGTGCCTGATGTAGCTTCTAAACACTTCCTTTTCAGAGACCCAAGATGTGCCATCAGAGATGAAGCTTGGGATTCATTGGCCATGGCAGCATTAGGCAGCTGGAAAGATCTTAAGGCTGGAGCCCTCAGATGCTGTCTACATGTAGCCACGAAGGGCAGAGCCACAGAGGCAACACTGCCCTATCTGGGACTGAAATAGGAGTGAACAGCACAATGGCACAGGTGTGGTTGCTGCCCATAATGCTGAAGGTCACCTGGTACTGGAGAGAAGTGGAGTGATGGTGCTCCAGAGTTCATAGGGTTCTAGCAGCTCTTCACCACCCATCAGCAGAATGCCCAAGACACACACACACACACACACACACACACACACACACACACATCACATCACATACACACATGAACAGGTGCAGGCACACACACATCTGCTAAGTACCAGACCAACTTTTAACATAAACTCAGCCATGACTCAGTTCCTGGAGAGCTTGATAGATGTTGCTCACTGTCACAGAATCTTTGCTAGTTCTGAAAGTGCAGATGGATGTCTCCCAAGGGCTTTGGGATTCTAGAACTCCAAAGTTGGAGGGTGGCACCAGAGTTGGTCCCAGTTGTCTGACTCCCTTTCTAGTTAAGTTTCTGACTACTTTCCTCTCATTCTTTCTGTCTGCTCCCCTGGAGCTAACCCTGTGCCACAGCTCTCTATATCCAAATTCCTCCCAGAGAGAACTGTCCTCCCAGGAGTGCTGACACACAGGCTTGCAGGAGGGACAAGCAACAGTCAGAGGCAGAGAGACCAGCTAAAACCAGAGATAACCAGATAGTGAGAGTCAAGAGCAAGAACATAAGCAACAAAAACCAAGGCTACTTGGCATCATCAGAACCCAGTTTTCTCACCACAGACAGCCCTGGATACCCCAACACACTGGAAAAACAAGACTCTGATTTAAAATCACATCTCATGATGATGATAGAGGACTTTTAAAAGGACATAAAAACTCATTTAAAGAAATACAGAAGAACACAGGTAAATAGGTAGAAGACCTTACAGAGGAAACACATAAATCCCTTAAATAATTACAGGAAAACACAGCCAAACAGGTGAAGGAATTGAAAAAACCATCCAGGATCTAAAAATGGAAATAGAAACAATAAAGAAATCACAAAGGGAAACAAGCCTGGAGATAGAAAGAGATCAGGAGTCATAGATGCAAGCATCACCAACAGAATACAAGAGACAGAAGAGAGACTCTCAGGTGCAGAAGATACCATAGAAAACATTGAAACAACAGTCAAAGAAAATGCAAAATGCAAAATGTGCCTAACCCAAACCATCCAGGAAATCCAGGACACAATTAGAAGACCAAACCTAAGGATAATAAGCATAGAAGAGAGCAAAGATTCCCAACTTAAAGGGCCAGTAAATATCTTCAACAAAATTATAGAAGAAAACTTCCCTAACCTGAAGAAAGCGATGCCCATAAACATATAAGAAGCATACAGAACTCCAAATAGATTAGGCCAGAAAAGAAATTCGTCCTGTCACATAATAGTCAAAACACCAAATGCACAAAACAAAGAAAGAATATTAAAAGCAGTAAGGGAAAAAGTCAATTAACATATAAAGGCAAACTTCTCAGAATGACACCAGACTTCTCGACAGAGACTATGAAAGCTAGAAGATCCTGGGCAGATGTCATACAGACCCTAAGAGAACTCAAGTGCCAGCCCAGGCTATTAAGATCCTGGGCAGATGTCATACAGACCCTAAGAGAACACAAATGTCAGTCCAGGCTATTATACCCAGCAAAACTCTCAGTTACCTTAGATGGAGAAAATAAGATATTCCATGACAAAACCAAATTACACAATATCTTTCCACAAATCCAGCCCTACAAAGGATAATAGATGGTAACACACAGAGGGAAACTACACCCTAGAAAAAGCAAGAAAGTAACCTTTCAACAAATCCAAAAGAAGATAGCCAGACAAACATAATTCCACCTCTAACAACAAAAATAACAAGAAGTAACAATCACTTTTCCTTAATATTTCTTAAATCAAATGGACTCAATTCCCCAATAAAAAGACATAGACTAACAGACTGGATCCATAAACAAGACCCAGCATGTTGCTGCATGCAGGAAACACACCTCAGTGACAAAGAGAGACACTACTTCAGAGTAAAAGGCTGGAAAACAATTTTCTAAGCAAATGGTTCCAAGAAACAAGCTGGAGTAGCCATTCTAATATCGAATAAAATCCACTTTCAACCAAAAGTTATCAAAAAAGATAGGACACTTCATACTCATCAAAGGAAAAATCTACCAAGAAGAACTCTCAATTCTGAACATCTGTGCTCCAAATGCAAGGGCACCCACATTCATAAAAGAAATTCTGTTAACTCAAATTACACATTGCTTCTCACACAATAATAGTAGGAAAATTCAACACCCCACTCTCATCAATGGACAGATCATGGAAACACAAACTTGTGGGAAGCCACCTGAGTCGCATCCTCATTCGCCATTACAAGATGGCGCCTACATTCAGCCGAGAACAAGTTGTAAACAGGCTAGTGCGCATGCACCTGGTAATTTTCCACCTCAGAGTCTCAGCCTCTCTCATGGCGTCATCTGGCCTGATGTGCGGGGAGCCAATGGGGAAGCTCCATGTCCCAGGCAAGCGCTGTGGCCTATATAAGGGATGGGTGTTCTATTGTTCAGGGTCTCCACTCGTGGCAAGCTTATGCTCTCCCTCTCAAGATGCATTAAAGCTTTACTGCAGAAGGATCCTATGTGTGCCGCGTTGTTCTTGCTGGCGAGACCGTAGAGCGGGACATCTGGTGCCGAAACCCGGGAAACTTTGTCTTCGTCAAGCACCTTTGGAGACCCCCTGGAAACAGGGAGGATTCAGAACTGCAGGGAGGTAGGTTCGGAAAGGCATGTTGACCCTGGGTCTTGATTTGGGATTGCCCCCTTTTTGGTCTAACGCTGTTGAAGTCTTGCAAATTGTGTTAAGTGCCCTCATTTTGGTTTTACTGTCTTTATATTGCGGCGAACAAGATGAGGCCTGTGTAGATGCTGTAAGGGAGGGGCAAATCACCCCTGAAAGGGTCCAGGATACCATGTCAGAATCCAAACGGAGTGAGAGGATGGGTACCCAAAATTTCAGCAAGGGAAAAGGATCTCCTGGTAAGTCTAAGGACAAGGGAGAGATTAAAGACAAAATGGGAAACTGTCCCCCCGACAAGGCTGTGGGCAGAAAAACGATTCTCATACCCAAGAAAAAAGTAAAAAGAAGGGGGGAGAGCCTCTACCCAGTTCAAGACCTTGAGGCTCTTCAATTGGAAACTTCAGACACTGACCCCCTTAGCTCTAGTGAGGAGTCAGAGCTAGAAGAGGAAGCGGTGCGGTATGAGGAAGATTGGCCGCCCCGTAATGGGCAGATGAAGCGGCCGCCTTCTTTGGCCCCTACGCGGACCGTGCCTTCCGCTCCTCCCCCTTATGAGATGTGCCCCAACTCCTTTTCTTTTCTCTCTGACAAGGTTAGGAGAAAGGTACAAGCCGCTTTTCCAGTTTTCGAGGTAGATGGTGGAGGGCGAGTTCATGCCCCTGTAGAGTACAGCCAAATTAAAGACCTGGCTGAAGCGGTCCGAAAGTATGGGGTAAATGCTAATTTTACTATAGTAATGTTAGAGAGATTTGCCGGGGCGTCCATGACTCCCGCCGATTGGCAGATGCTGGCCAAGGCTGCGCTCCCTACAATGGGCCAATATATGGAGTGGAAGGCTTTATGTCATGAAGCTGCACAAGCTCAAGCCAGAGCCAATGCTACGGCACCGACCCCTGGACAGAGAGATTGGACCTTTGATATGTTAACTGGCCAAGGTCCTTTTGCGGTGGATCAGACCGTATTCAGGCAGAAAAGAGACTTTGGTATCTCTGCCATTATCATAGGTGTGGTGGCAGCGGCTGCGGTTACAGGGGCCATCACTGCGTCGGCCCTTGTGCTTTCTGGGACGGTACAGACCGCCAATACCATTAATGAGTTGTCTGCAGCTACCACCTTAGCTTTAGACAGACAAGTATCAGCCAATACTCAAGTCCAGGGGGACCTAATGCTGGTTAACCAGCACATTGATCTTATTCAAGAACAACTGGATGTCCTTTGACAGCTAGCCCAATTGGGCTGTGAATAAAAGTTGCCAGGACTCTGTGTTACTTCCATACAATATGACAGATTTACAAAAGCAGCTAACCTGTCTAAAAGTCTTTCACAGTATATGTTACAGAATTGGACCCTTAAATTTGATGAAACCTTGCGAGAACTGCGGACAGCAATTATTCAGATCAACTCCACCCATCTTGACCTGTCCTTGACAGAGGGCCTCTCTTCATGGATTTCCTCGGCAATTTCTTATTTCAAGGAATGGGTGGGGGTGGGATTGTTTGGAGCAGCGCTCTGCTGTGGGTTGGTGTTGCTCCTATGGCTCATCTGCAAACTCAGGGCCCAGACTAAAAGAGACAAGGTGGTCATTGCACAGGCGCTTGTTGCCTTAGAACAAGGAGCCTCGGCCGGTGTTTGGCTAATAGCAGTAGGTCGCCAGCCAGACAGTTCTTGCACACCCGCGAGTCTAGTCTCATTGCACTGGGTAGAGTGTTTGGTCTGAGCAGCTCTTGAGGGATGTCGAGCAAAGCATCGCACAAGGTGGTCATCATTGTGGGCCGCCTTGGGAGATATGTCCTCTACATGAGGGTTGAGTGCCCTAGTTTCCCTCCCTCTAAAAAACGGCACTGGGCGGGTCAGGAAGACCTCGGGCGCGCATGAGCTTAGGGGTCGTCTCCTGTACAAGGCCCAAACTTTTGGTCAGGGGATTTGACCTCTGTCTCCGCCCTCTTAAGAGTGTCCTACTTTGCTTACAGAAATAAAAAGGGGGAGATGTGGGAAGCCGCCTGAGTCGCACCCACATTCGCCATTACAAGATGGCGCCTACATTCGGCCGAGAACAAGTTGTAAACAGGCTAGTGCGCATGCACCTGGTAATTTTCCACCTCAGAGTCTCAGCCTCTCTCGTGGCGTCATCTGGCCTGATGTGCGGGGAGCCAATGGGGAAGCTCCATGTCCCAGGCAAGTGCTGTGGCCTATATAAGGGACGGGTGTTCTATTGTTCGGGGTCTCCACTCGTGGCAAGCTTATGCTCTCCCTCTCAAGATGCATTAAAGCTTTACTGCAGAAGGATCCTATGTGTGCCGCGTTGTTCTTGCTGGCGAGACGGTAGCGTGGGACACAAACTAAACAGAGACACAGTGAAACTAACAGAAGTTATGGACCAAATGGATTTAACAGATATCTATAGAACATTTCATCCTAAATCAAAAGAATATGCCTTCTTCTCAGCACCTCATGGTACCTTCTTCAAAATTGACTATATAATAAGTCACAAAACAGGCCTCAACAGAAACAAGAAGATTGAAATAATCCCATGAATCCTATCAGATCGCCACGGACTACAGGTGGTCTTCAATAACAAAATCAACAGAAAGCCCACATACATATGGAAGCTGAACAACACCCTACTCAATGATAACTTGGTCAAGGAAAAAATTAAAGACTTTTTATAATTTAATAAAAATGAAAACACAACATACCCAAACTTAGGGGACACAATGAAAACAGTGCTAAAGGGAAAATTCAAAGCTCTTGAGTGCTGCCAAAAAGAAACTGGATAGAGCATACACTAGTAGCTTAATAGCACACCTGAAAGCTCTAGAACATAAAGAAGCAAAGACACCCAAGAGGAGTAGACGACAGGAAGTAATTAAACTCAGGGCTGAAATCAACCAAGTAGAAACAAAAATGAACAGTACAAAGAATCAACAAAACCAGGAGCTGATTCTTTGAAAAAAAATGAACAAGATAGACAAACCCTTAGCCAGACTAACCAGAGGGCACAGAGACAGTATCCAAATTAACAAAATCAGAAATGAAAAGGGAGATATAACAACAGAAACTGAGGAAATTTAAAAAAAAAAATCAGACCCTACTACAAAAGCCTATATTCAACAAAACTGGAAAATCTGGATGAAATTGACAATTTTCTAGATAGATACCAGGTGCCAAAGTTAAATCAGGATCAGATAAACCATCTAAACAGCCCCAGGACCCCTAAAGAAATAGAATCAGTCATTAAAAGTCTCCCCCCCCCAAAAAAAGTCCAGAACCAGATGGGTTTAGTGCAGAATTCTATCAGACCTTCAAAGAAGACTTAATACTAATATTCTTCAAACTATTCCACAAAATAGAAACAGAAGGAATACTACCCAATTCGTTTTATGAAGCCACAGTTACACAGATACCAAAACCACACAAAGACCCAAAAAAGAAAGAGAACTCCAGACCAGTTTCCCTTGTGAATATCAATGTAAAAATACTCAATAAAATTCTCACAAAGCGAATCAAAAAACGCATCAAAACAATCATTCACCGTGATTGAGTAGGCTTCATCCCAGGGATGCAGGAATGGTTCAATATACAGAAATCCATCAATGCAATCCACTACATAAACAAACTCAAAGAAAAAAAAACCACATGATCATTTCATTAGATGCTGAAAAGCATTTTACAAAATTCAACATTCCTTCATGTTAAAAGTCTTGGAAAGATCAGGAATTCAAGGCCCATACCTAAACATAGTAAAAGTAATATACAGCAAACCAGTAGCCAACATCAAACTAAATAGGGAGAAACATGAAGCATTCCCACTAAAATCAGGGACTAGACAAGGCTGCCCTCTCTCTCCCTATCTATTCAATATAGTACTTGAAGTTCTAGTTAGAGCAATTAGACAACAAAAGGAGGTCAAAGGGATACAAATTGGAAAGGAAGAAATCAAAATATCACTATTTGCAGATGATATGATAGTATACTTATGTGACCCGAAAGACTCCACCAGAGATCTGCTACAGCTGATAAACAACTTCATCAAAGTGGTCAGATATAAAAT
>JADRCH010000300.1:0-80000 GCA_019843965.1 Rhynchomys soricoides
CCCCCCCCCGGGGGGGAATTTTACAGTTTCAGCTCTTACATTTCTTACATTTAAATTTTAATCCACTTTGAGTTTCTGTTTGGATATGGTCTAAAATAAAAATCCAATTTGATTCTCTGGCATGTGGGTATTCAAGGTTCATGATAACATTTATTAGGAGTAATCCTTTCATTGTGATCATCCCTGCCTACAACTTATTTATCATATGTTAAAACTAGAACTCTTGTACAGTGTAACAAGATCTTTTAAGGTAGCACTTTTAGATAATGTAAACTATTAATTCACAAACAAATAGGAAAGATCAATGAGAACAATATGCACAGAGATATACAGTGCTAAATATGGAAAGTTACATAGATGACTGGTATACACTAATAGATGGTTGATAGAAAGGAGGTAGATAGATGAAAGATACACAACAGAAGAATAATAGATATATAGATAATAGATAGATAGATGATAGAGAATAAAACAGAAATACGGAGACAGAATTAGGGACAAATGTAGAAACAATGAGAGGATAAACTCTACACTTACCATTAATTTTTTTAAAAATACCTTTGAGAAAGGTACTGTAGACGAGGTTTGAATATGCTTGGCCCAGGGAGTGGCATTATTAGGAGGCGTGGTCTTGTTGGAGTAGGTGTGGCCTTGTTGGAAGAAGAGTATCACTGTGGGCATAGGCTTTAAGACCCTCATTCTAGCTGTCTGGAAGCCAGTCTTCTAGCGGCCTTCTGAGGAAGATGTAGAACTCGCAGCTCCTCCTGCACCATACCTGCATGCATGCATGCCTTGATGATACTGGACTGAATCGCTGAACCTGTAAGCCAGCCCCAATTAAATGTCTTTATAAGAGTGTTGTGGATGGTGCTGTTCGTATTTTGATGTTAATTCTGCTTCCCCAAGAGGGGCTGCCTGGTATAAGGAGTGAGTCATATACTCTGGAAACTTCATGTGAACCTTCCCCTAATGCATAAAGATTTTATGAAACCAATCATGAGGCTAGTAGGCGGGACTTCCCAGTCAGAGAAAGGGATGGCAGGAGAGGCAAGGAGACGTGGCTGGTGGACAGGAGATGAAGGAGACAAAAATGTATGTAGCAGAAGCACCCGGTTCAGGTGGCAGATCTGCCAGGTTCCACTACCAAAGGATTTGTAACTTGAAATAGCTTACAACATTAGGATACTAGATGTTGTACCCAGCAATTGTGTTGCCTTTTGATTCTAAACTAAGATTGTGTGGTGTTTTCCTTCATGTGGGTTTTTGACAGGTGAACCCTAACTAGCTGTGGGAATTTAGAAGCATGGGACTAGCATGGCAGCAGCCCACCATGGGAACTTAGTGAGTCAGGTGGAGAGATTTTTGAGCTACACATCCGAGAGTTGGCAGAGATGAGAACAGGTGGGCCTTTCTACAGGGCTGAGAACAGACTGGCCTGCCCACCAGTGTCTTGCTGGCAGTAGTGTGGGTGCTTCTTTAATATTTCACGCTACATAAGAGTTGCCAAGGTCATGGTATCTGTTCACAGCTGGAAAATCCTAAGACAGAAGTTGGTACTAGGGCCTGGTGTATTGCTGTAATAGGCCTGGCCATGCTTTTCTTTGGAAGAATGTGGATTTGGGGATTTTGGATTTGGAAAGCAGTGGAATGCTTTGAGCGGGCTTAATGGGCTTTTCTAGTTAGGAATATGAAAGACTTTGTTGCTGATGGTAATTTGAACTGTGCAGATCTAGCCCAAGTGTTTTAGTAGAGTTTAGTAGAGTTTCAGTATGTGGCCTAGAGACTGTTTTTGTGGTATTTTGGTGAAGAATGTGGCTGCTTTTTGCCCTTGTCTGAAGAGTCTACCTGAGACTAAGGTGAAGAGATTTATATTAATTGCATTAACAAGAGAAGTCTCAAAATGTCCTAGCAGAGACTTTGTTCTCTGGTTTAGTCTGGTGAAGAGTGTTTTAATGAAAGGGAGCAAGCTGAGAAAGGAAAAATATAAAATGTATAGTTCAAGTAATAAAGGGGCACCAAGAAGTGAAATGGAGCTGACTCTTATGTACAAGGAGATAGACTAAGTAAATGGTGAGTTTGGGGCAAGATCCCACCCACTTAAGCTTAGGTCTAATCATGGTGATACACAACTTTAATCCTGGGAGACAGGCGAGCAGATCTCTGAGTTCAAGGTCAGCCTGGTATAAAGTAAATTCAAATTCGAGAAAAGATACAGGCTTTTGATCCCAGCATTCAGGAAACAGGGCAATGCAGATCTCTGAGTTCAAGGTTAATCTACAGAGCAAGTACCAGGACAGCCAAGCTTAGACAGTGAAGGCTTTGAAAAACAGAAAGCTGGTGATGATGTAATAGAACAAGGGGGCCATGTTCCAGATCCAGCAAGCAGCAGAACTCCGCAGCTTTAGCCATGTTGCTGTGGCTTTAGAGTCAAAAATTATCCCCAGTAGGGACAGTTGATGCTGGTTAGATAGAGCTAAGAAATTAGTGGTAATTAAGAAGAGACCAGCATCACTGAGATGAAATCTTCTTGGAAATGTTTCTGAGAGCACAAAGAACCTGTGTTCCAGAGATAGCGAAGATTTTAGCTCTTCCTGCAGCTGAACTTGGTAATGTGTAAGAATCACCTAGGTGGTACTAGTTCTGAAGGTATAAAGGGGTCATGGAGAGAAGCTGGGGCTTGGCACTGTGAGAGACAAGGAAAGGCCACTGGTGAAAGTGCAGCCTCAGTTGCAGTTGATAGCCCAGGACTAAAGGGGTCATGAAAAAGAAGTTGAGGCTTGGCACCATGAAGAAAGTCTATGAGAGGCTTTCTAGTTGCAGTGGAAGATCCTTGTGTATTGGAGATGCCATTACCATGGGATGATCACCAAGAACAGCAGCAGCGATGGAGTGGAGTCAACCAGAGACTAGAGTACTACAGAGGCCAGAGCTGGAGATATGATGCAAGCCCTTTGGAGGAGCCCAGATCATGTGTGGAGCTCAGCACTGGAAAAGAAACTATAATGTTAAAGTTGCCTTGGGGACCCCAAGATACACTGCCAGAGCCATGGGATACCTGCTAAGTAAAGCTGCTAATGGAGTGGAACCAGACTGGGAGAAAGAAGTTTGTTAACTGCAACAAAGATAAAATAGGAGTTGGAGATCTTGGACTTTACCCAGCTGGTTTCCCGTCTTGCTTTGGGGATTACAGTTAAGTGACTGGATGAATCTCAGAAAAAGACTTTGAAGTTTGGATTTTAGCATTACTGAAACTGTTATAGACTATGGGACTTTTGAAGTTGGACTAAATGTACTTTGCATTATACTATGCCTAGGTATGGCCCCATAGACGTATGTGTTTGAACAAATGTATGGGGATCAGGGAGTGGAGTGTGATGGTTTGAATATGTTTGGCCCAGTGAGTAGCACTATTAAGAGGTGTGACCTTGTTGGAGTATGTGTGGCTTTGTTGGAGGAAGAGTGTCACTGTGAGCATAGGCTTTAAGACCCTCATCCTAGCTGTCTAAGAAGCCAGTCTGTTAGCAGCCTTCAGATGAAGATGTAGAACTCTCAGCTCCTCCTGCACCATGCCAGGCTGGATGCTGCCATGCTCCTGCCTTGATGATAATGGACTGAATTGATGAACCTGTAAGCCAGCCCAAATTAAATGTTATCCTTGTAAGAGTTGCCTTGGTCAAGGTGTTTATTCACAGCAGTAAAGCCTGAACTAAGACAGTGGATGAGAGGCTTCTTAGATAAAATTGTGTTGACTCACTTAGAATTCAACAATAATGAGATTTAAGAATAAATCTACAAAAATTGGCAAGATTAAAATAAAAAGTAATAAGAACGTGTTTTACCATGGCTATAAGCCTCTTCCATTGTAAATGAAAATGCACTTGAAGTTCACTTTAATCCACAAGCTAAAATAATTAATTATTATTAATTATTTTATTCTTTTACATTCCAAATGATGCCTCCTCCCAGTCTCCCCCTTCAGAGTTCTTCCTTCATCCCCTCTCACCTTCACTTCATCTCTGAGACAATGCTGCCCCTCATCTCCCATCCTCAAGTTATGACATCTTTACAGGATTAGGAGCATCCTCTCCCACTGAGGCTAGACAAGGCCTCTTCTACATATGTGCAGAGGCCTCAGAACAGCCTGTGTATGCTCTTTGGTTGGGGGCTCACTCTCTGGAAGCTTCCAGGGGTCTGGGTTAGTTGACACTGTTTGTCTTCCTATGGGGTTGCCATCCCTTAAGCTCCTTCAGTCTTTCCCCTAGCTCTTCCATAGGCGTCCCTGACCTGAGTCCTATCCTTGGCTGTGAGTATCTGTATCTGTGTCAGTCAGCTGCTGGTAGAGCCTCTCAGAGGACAGCCATGCCAGACTTCTGTCTGCAAGCACAACATAACATTAGTAATAGTGTCAGGGTTTGGTGCTCACCTATGGGATGGATGCCAAGTGGGGCTGGTCACTGGTTGGCCATTCTTTCAGTTTCTGCTACATTTTTGTCCCAGCATATCTTTTAGACAGGAACCATTTTAGGTTGAAAATTTTGAAAATGGGTTGGTGTCCCCATCCCTCCACAGAGGGCCCTATCTAACTACTGGAGATTTTCTCTTCTGGTTCCATATCCCCACCATTGCACATTTCGGCTAAGGTCACCCGCATTGAGTCCCAGGAGCCTCCACCATACCAGGTCTCTGGGACTTTCTAAGGTTCTCCCTATACCCCACCAGCATCTACATATTTCCATTCATTCTCCTGGCCCTCTGGGCTTCTCTCTTGTCTCCCCACATACTTGATCCTGACCCCTTTTCCCTCCCCCTCTCCTCTCCCACCCAGGTTCTTCCCTCTCTCTGACTCCCATTATTTTATTCCCCCTTCTAAGTGATAATGAAGCATCCTCACTTGGGCATTCCTGCTTGTTACTCTTCTCATAGTCTGTGGGTTGTATCCTACATATTCTGTACATTTTATCAAATATCCACTTATCAGTGAGTACATATGCATGTCCTTTTGGGTCTGAGTTACCTCACTCAGGATGACATTATCTAGTTCCATCCATTTGCCTGCAAAATTTATGATGTCCTTGTTTCTAATAACTGAAAAGTATTCCATTGTGTAAATAAACCACATTTTCTGTATCCATTCCTCTGTTGAGGGACATCTGGGTTGCTTCCAGCTTCTGGCTATTACAAATAAGGCTGCTATGAACATCATCAAGAACATGTCCTCATGGTATGGCAGATCATCTTTTGGGTATATACCCCGGGGTGATATAACTGAGTCTTCAGGTAGAAATATTTCCAATTTTTTGAGGAAATGCCAAAGTGGTTGTACCAGTTACCAGCAATGGAAAAGTGTTTCCCTTTCTCCATATCCCTGACAGCATGTGCTGTCACCTGAGTTTTTTATCTTAGCCATTCTGATGGGTGTAAGATGAAACTCAGGATCATTTTGATTTGCATTTCCCTGATGACTAAGGATGTTGAGCACTTCTTTAAGTGCATCTCAGCCATTCAAGATTGCTTGGGGACAACGTCTTGGAGACTTGGGGGGGGGTATGGGAATAGTCAGAGGGCATGGATAGAGGAACTGGGGGTAACAACTGGACTTTTAAAAAGATTAAAGAATAATAATTTAAAAAAACAGAAGAATTCTCTCTATCTCTGTATCCCATTTTCTATTTATTTATTTATTTTCTAATTTATTTACATTTCAAATGTTTTCCCCTTCCCAGATCTCCCCTTTGGAACCTCACTATTCCCTGCCCCCTCCCCTGCCTCTATTAGGGTATTCCCCTAACCACCTACCCATCCACTCTCGTCTTCCCTCCTTGGCATACTCCTATACTGGGGGATCTAAGACCCTCAGGCCCAAGGGCCTCTCCTCCCCCTGATGTCTAACAAGACCCTCCTCTGTCCCATATGTGACCAGCACCATGGGTCACTCCATGTGTATTCTTTGGTTGGTGGATCAGTCTCCAGGAGTATCAGGCAGTCAGGCCAGTTGTCACTGTTGTTGTCTTTCTGGGATGCAAACTCCCTCAGCTCCTTCAGTCCCTTCCCCAAGCCCTCCATCTGGGACCTCCTATTCTGCCCTACTGTTGCCTTGAAGTGACTCTTGGGTATTTCGAACTCTTGGGCTAATAACTACTTAACAGTAAGTACATACCATGTTCATTCTTTTGTGACTGTGTTAACTCGCTCAGGATGATATTTTCAAGATCCATCCATTTGTCTGCAAATTTCATGAAGTCATTGTTTTTAATTGCTGAGTAGTATTCCCTTGTGTAAATGTACCACATTTTCTATATCCATTCCACTGTGGAAGGACATCTGGGTTGATTCCAGCTTCTGGCTATTATAAATATGGATGCTACAAACATAGTGGAACATGTATCTTTATTACATGTTGTCACATCTTCTGGGTATATGCCCAGGAGTGGAATAGCTGGGTCCTCAGGTAGTATTATGTTCATCTTTCAAAGGGTTCACCAAACTGATTTCCAGAGAGGTTGTATCAGCTTGCATTCCCACCAGCAATGGAGGAGTGTTCCTCTTTTGCCATATCCTCGCCAACATCTGATGTCACCTGAATTTTGATCTTACCCATTCTGACTGGTGTGAGGTGAAATCTCAGGATTGTTTTGATTTGCATTTCCCTGATGACTAATGATGTTGAACACTTCTTTAGGTGCTTCTTTGCCATTCCAGTTTCCTCAGTTCAGAATTCTCTGTTTAGCTCTCTTCCCCATTTTTTGATAGGGTTATTTGTATCTCTGGAGTCTAGCTTGTTGAGTTCTTTGTATACACTGGATATTAGCCCTCTATCAGACGTGGGATTGGTAAAGATCTTTTACCAATCTGTTGGTTGCCATTTTATCCTATTTATAGTGTCCTTTGCCTTACAGAAGCTTTGTAATTTTATGAGGTCCCATCTGTCAATTCTTGATCTTAGAGCACAAGCCATTGGTGTTCTGTTCAAGAACATTTCCCCTGTGCCCAGGTGTTCTAGACTGTTCCCCACTTTCTCTTCTATTAGATTCAGTGTATCTAGTTTTATGTGGAGGTCCTTGATCCACTTGGACTTGAGCTTTGTACAGGGAGATAGGAATGGATCAATTGGCAATCTTCTACATGTAGATTACCAGTTGAATCAGCACCATTTGTTAAAGATGCTGTCTTTTTTCCACTGTGTGGTTTTAGCTCCTTTGTCAAAAATCAAGTGACCATAAGTGTGTGGGTTCAATTCTGGGTATTCAATTCTATTCCATTCATCTACCTGCCTGTCACTGTACCAATACCATGCAGGTTTTATCACTACTGCTCTGTAGTACAGCTTGAATCAGGGAGGCTGATTCCCCCTGAAGTCCTTTTATTGTTGAGAATAGTTTTTGTTATCCTGGGTGGGTTTTTTGTTATTCCATATGAATTTGAGAATTGCTCTTTCTAAGTTTATGAAAATTTGAGTTGGGATTTTGATGGGGATTGCATTGAATCTGTGAATTACTTTCGGCAGGATGGCCATTTTAACTATATTAATCCTGCCAATCCATGAGCATGGGAGATCTTTCCATCTTCTGAGGTCTTCTTCAATTTCTTTCTTCAGACACATGAAGTTCATGTCATACAGATCTTTCACTTGTTTGGTTAGAGTCACACCAAGATATTTTATATTGTTTGTGACAATTGTGAAGGGTGTTATTTCCCTAATTTCTTTCTCAGCCTTTTTATCCTTCGAGTATAGGAAGGATACTGATTTATTTCAGTTAATTTTGTATCCAGCCACTTTGCTGAAGTTGTTTATCAGCTGTAGCAGATCTCTGGTGGAGTTTTTCAGGTCACATAAGTATACCATCATATCATCTGCAAATAGTGATATTTTGATTTCTTCCTTTCCAAGTTGTATCCTTTTGACCTCCTTTTGTTGTCTGATTGCTTTAGCTAGAACTTCACATACTATATTGAATAGATAGGGAGAGAGGGCACCCTTGTCTAGTCCCTAATATTTGTGGGATTGCTTTGAGTTTCTCTCCATTTAATTTAATGTTGGCTACTGGTTTGCTGTATATTGCTTTTACTGTGTTTAAGTATGCTCCTTGAATTCCTGATCTTTCCAAGACTTTTATCATGAAGGGATGTTGAACTTTGTCAAATGCTATTTTGGCATCTAACAAAATGACCATGTGTTTTTTTTCTTTGAGTTTGTTTATGTAGTGGATTACATTGGTGGATATCCGGGTATTGAACCATCCCTGCATCCCTGGGATGAAGCCTACTTGATCATGGTGAATGATCCTTGTGTAGTGTTCTTGGATTCGGTTTGCAATAATTTTATTGAGTATTTTTGCATCGATATTCATAAGAGAAATTGGTCTGAAGTTTTCTTTCTTTGTTGGGTCTTTGTGGGGTTTTGGTCTCAGTGTAACAGTGGCCTCATAGAATGATATGGGTAATGTTCCTTCCGTTTCTATTTTATGGAATAGCTTCACAAGTATTGGTATTAGGTCTTCTTTGAATGTCTGATAGAATTCTGCACTGAACCCATCTGGTCCTGGGCTTTTTTTGGTTGGGAGACTTTTAATGACTGCTTCTATTTCTTTAGGGGTTATGGGACTGTTTAGATGGTTTATCTGATGCTGATTTAACTTTGGTAATTGGTATCTGTCTAGAAAATTGTCCTTTTCCTCCAGATTTTCCAATTTTGTTGTGTATAAGCTTTTGTACTAGGATCTGATAAAATTTTTAATTCCTCAGAGTCTGTTGTTATATCTCCCTTTTCATCTCTAATTTTATTAACTTGCACACTGTCTCTGTGCCTTCTTGTTAGTCTGGCTAAGGGTTTATCTATCTTGTTGATTTTCGCAAAGAACCAGCTCCTGATCTTGTTGATTCTTTATATAGTTCTGTTAGTTTGCACTTGGTTGATTTCAGCCCTTAATTTGATTATTTCCTGCCGTCTACTCCTCTTGGGTATATTAGATTCTTCTTGTTCTAGAACTTTCAGGTGTGCTGTTAGGTTGTTAGTATATACTCTCTCCAGTTTCTTTTTGGAGACATACAGAGCTATGAGTTTTCCTAACACTGCTTTCATTGTGTCCCATAGGATTGAGTAAGTTGTACTTTCATTTTAATTAAATTCTAGTAAGTCTTTAATTTCCTTCTTTATTTCTTCCTTGACCATGTTATCATTGAGCAGGGCATTGTTCAGCTTCTATGTGTATGTGGGCTTTCTGTTGTTGTTGCCATTGAAGAACAACCTTAATCTGTAGTGATCTGATAGGAGGCATGGGATTCTTTCAATCTTCTTATATCTCTTGAGGTTTGTTTTGTGACCAATCATATGATCAATTTTGGAGAAGGATCCATGAGGTGCTGAAAAGAAGGTATATTCTTTTGATGCAGGATGAAATGTTCTATAGATATCTGTTAAATCCATTTGGTTCATAGTATTTGTTAGTTTCACTGTGTCTCTGTTTAGTTTATGTTTCCAAGATCTGTCCATTGTTGATAGGATAGTGGGGTGTTGAAGTCTCCCACTATTATTGTGTGAGGTACAAGGTATGCTTTGAGCTTTAGTAGAGTATCTTTTATGAACGTGGGAGGTCTTGCATTCAGGGCATAGATGTTCAGAATTGAGAGTTCTTCTTGTAGATTTTTCCTTTGATGAGTATGAAGTGTCCTTCTTTATCTTTTTTGAAGACTTTTGGTTGAAAGTCAATTTTATCCGGTATTAGAATGGCTACTCCAGCCTGTTTCTTGGGGCCATTTGATTGGATAATTGTTTTCCAGCCCTTTACTCTGAGGTAGTGTTTTTCTTTAACACGGAGGTGGGTTTCCTGGATGCAGCAAAATGCTGGGTCCTGTTTATGCATCCAGTCTGTCAGTCTACGTCTTTTTATTGGGGAGTTGAGAAAAATTGATGTTAAGAGATATTAAAGAATAGTGAGACTCAGGCTCCAGAGGCAGGGACTGAGGAAAAGCCGGGAGGTAAGAGCCTGCCTGCTTCCACCTGTGGCCAAAAACCCCGCCTGGGCCAACAGGCCTCTCCATATACAAGTAGCTCAGGGAGAAAGCTACCCGCCCACTTGTGCTGAGGAGCCAGCAACAGGAGGACTCCAGAGGCAGGGTCTGAAGAACAGCTGGAAGAGAGAACTGGTCTCCCAGAAATATTGACATCTGAGCTTGAAGGAAAGACAAGCCACAGTCAGAGAGAGAAAGACCCCTTAACTCCAGAGATAACCAGATGATGAAAGGCAAGAGCAAGAACACAAGCAACAGAAACCAAGACTACTTGGCTTCATCAGAACCCAGCTTTCCCACCACAGCCAGCCCTGGATACCCCAACACACCAGAAAAGGAAGACTCAGACTTAAAATCACTTATCAAGAGGATGATAGAAGATTTTAAGAAGGAAATAAATAACTCCCTTAAAGAAATACAAGAGAACACAGGTAAACAACTGGAAGCCCTTAAAGAGGACAGACAAAAATCTCTTGAAGAATTACAGGAAAACACAATCAAATGGGCAGAATTACAGGAAAATACAATCAATCAAATGAACAAAACCATTCAGGAATTAAAAACAGAAATAGAAACAATAAAGTAATCACAAAGGGAGACAACCCTGGAATTAGAGATCATAGGAAAGAAATCAGGAGTCATAGATGCAAGCATCAGCAACAGAATACAAGAGATGGAAGAGAGAATCTCAGATGCGGAAGACACCATAGAAAACATGAACACAACAGTCAAAGAAAACACAAAATGCAAAAAGCTCCTAAACAAAAACATCCAAGATATCCGGGATGCAATGAGAAGACAGAACCTGAGGATAATAGGTATAAAAGAGAGTGAAGACTCCCAACTTAACGGACCAGTAAATATCTTCAACAAAATTATAAAAGAAAACTTCACTAACCTAAAGAAAGAGATGAACATAAATATACAAGAAGCCTACAGAACGCCAAATAGACTGGACCAGAAAAGAAATTCCTCCCGTCACATTATAGTCAAAACACCAAATACACAAAACAAGGAAAGAATATTAAAAGCAGTAAGGGAAAAGGGGCAAGTAACATATAAAAGCAGACCTATCAGAATTACACCAGACTTCTCACCAAAGACTATGAAAGCTAGAAGATCCTGGGCAGAGCTCATACAGACCCTAAAAGAACATAAATGCCAGCCCAGGCTGCTATAACCAGCAAAACTCTCAATAATCATAGAGGGTGAAACCAAAATATTCTACAACAAATCCAAATTTGCACAGTATGTTTCCACAAACCCATCCCTACAAAGAATAATACATGGGAAATGCCAATGCAAAGGGGGAAACTACACTCAAGATAAAGCAAGAAAGTAATCTTTCAACAAACTCAAAAGAAGATAGCCACACAAACAATATTAACAACATCAAAAATAACAGAGAATAACAATCACTATTATTTAATATCTCTTAACACCAATGGTCTCAACTCCCCAATAAAAAGACATAGACTGACAGGCTGGATCCATAAACAGGACCCAGCATTTTGCTGCATCCAGGAAAAGCACCTCCGTATTAAAGACAAACACTACCTCAGAATAAAGGGCTGGAAAACAATTTTCCAAGCAAATGGCCCCAAGAAACAGAATGGAGTAGTCATTCTACTATAAGATAAAATTGACTTTCAACCAAAATTCATCAAAAAGGATGAGGAAGGACACTTCTTACTCATCAAAGGAAAAATCTACCAAGAAGAACTCTCAATTCTAAACATCTATGCCCCGAATGCAAGACCTCCCACTTTCATAAAAAAAAAAAAAACCCTACTAAAGCTCAAAGCACACATTGCACCTTACACAATAATAGTGGGAGACTTCAACACCCCACTATCAACAATGGACAGATCTTGGAAACATAAACTAAACAGAGACACAGTGAAACTAACAGATGCTATGAATCAAATGGGTTTAACAGATATCTATAGAACATTTCATCCTGCATCAAAAGAATATACCTTCTTCTCAGCACCTCATGGAACCTTCTCCAAACTTGATCATAAAATTGGTCACAAAACAAACCTCAAGAGATATAAAAAGATTGAAATAATCCCATGCCTCCTATCAGATCATGATGGATTACGGTTTGTCGTCAATGGCAACAACAACAACAGAAAGCCCACATACACATGGAAGCTGAACAATGCACTGCTTAATGATAAGTTGGTCAAGTAAGCAATAAAGAAGGAAATAAAAGACTTCCTAGATTTCAATGAAAATGAAAGTACAACTTACCCAAACCTATGGGACACAATGAAAGCAGTGTTAACAGGAAAACTCATAGCTCTGAATGCCTCCAAAAAAGAAACTGGAGAGAGCATACACTAACAGCTTAACAGCACATCTGAAAGTTCTAGAACAAAAAGAAGCTAATACACCCAAGAGGAGTAGAAGGCAAGAAATAATCAAATAAAGGGCTGAAATCCACCAAGTGGAAATTAAAAGAACTATACAAAGAATCAACAAAACCAAGAGCTGGTTCTTTGAGAAAATCAACAAGATAGATAAACCCTTAGCCAGACTAACCAGAGGGCACAGAGACAGTATCCAAATTAACAAAATTAGAAATTAAAATGGAGATATAACAACAGACTCTGAGGAAATTAAAAAAATCACCAGATCCTAGTACGAAAGCTTATACACAACAAAATTGGAAAATCTGGAGGAAATGGACAAGTTTCTAGACAGATACCAATTACCACAGTTAAATCAGGATCAGATAAACCATCTAAACAGCCGCATAACCCCCAAAGAAATAGAAGCAGTCATTAAAAGTCTCCCAACCAAAAAAAACCCAGGACCGGACAGGTTCAGTGCAGAATTCTATCAGATCTTCAAAGAAGACCTAATACCAATACTCTTCAAGCTATTCCATGAAATAGAAACAGAAGGAACACTACCCAATTCATTCTATGAGGCCACAGTTACACTGATACCAAAGCCCCACAAAGACCCAACAATAAAAGAAAACTTCAGACCAATTTCTCTTATGAATATCGATGCAAAAATACTCAATGAAATTCTTGCAAACCAAATCCAAGAACACATCAAGACAATCATTCACCATGACCAAGTAGGCTTCATCTCAGGGATGCAGGGATGGTTCAATATCCAGAAATCCATTAATGTAATCCACTATATAAACAAACTCAAAGAAAAAAACCACATGGTCATCTTGTTAGATGCTGAAAAAGCATTTGACAAAATTCAACATCCCTTCATGATAAAAGTCTTGGAAAGATCAGGAATTCAAGGAGCAAAACAAAACTTACTAAAAGCAATATACAGCAAACCAGTGGCCAACATCAAATTAAATGGAGAGAAACTTGAAGCAATCCCACTAAAATCAGGGACTAGACAAGGGTGCCCTCTCTCCCTATCTATTCAATATAGTACATGAAGTTCTAGCTAAAGCAATCAGACAACAAAAGGAGGTCAAAGGGATACAAATTGGAAAGAAAGAAATCAAAATATCACTATTTGCAGATGATATGATGGTATATTTAAGTGACCTGGAAAACTCCACCAGAGATCTGCTACAGCTGATAAACACCTTCAGCAAAGTGGCTGGATACAAATTAACTCAAGCAAATCAGTAGCTTTCCTATACTCGAACGATAAACAGGCTGAGAAAGAAATGAGGGAAATGACACCCTTCACAATAGACACAAACAATATAAAATATCTTGGTGTGACTCTAACCAAACAAGTGAAAGATCTATATGACAAGAACTTCAAGCCTCTGAAGAGAGAAATCGAAGAAGACCTCAGAAGATGGAAAGATCTCCCATGCTCATGGATCGGCAGGATTAACATAGTTAAAATGGCCATCCTGCCGAAAGCAATATACAGATTCAATGCTATCCCCATCAAAATCCCAACTCAATTCTTTGTAGACCTAGAAAGAGCAATTCTCAAATTCATATGGAATAACAAAAAACCCAGAAGAGCAAAAACTATCCTCAACAATAAAAGGTATTCTGGGGGAATCAGCCTCCCTGACCTCAAGCTGTACTACGGAGCAGTAGTGATAAAAACTCCATGGTATTGGTACAGTGACAGGCAGGTTTGATCAATGTAATAGAATCGAAGACCCAGAAATGAATCCACACATATATGGTCACTTGATCGTCGACAAAGGAGCTAAAACCATACAGTGGAAAAAAGACAGCATCTTCAACAAATGGTGCTGGATCAACTGGCGGTCTACATGTAGAAGATTGTGAATTGATCCATTACTATCTCCCTGCACAAAGCTCAAGTCCAAGTGGATAAAGGACCTTCACATAAAACCAAATACACTGAATCTAATAGAAGAGAAAGTAGGGAAGATTCTAGAACACTTGGGCACAGGGGAAATATTCTTGAACAGAACACCAATGGCTTGTGCTCTAAGGTCAAGAATTGACACATGGGACCTCATAAAATTACAAAGCTTCTGTAAGGCAAAGGACACTGTAATTAGGGAAAAACGGCAATCTACAGATTAGGAAAAGATCTTTACCAATCCTACATCTGATAGAGGGCTAATATCCAATGTCTACAAAGAACTCAAGAAGCTAGACTCCAGAGATACAAATAACCCTATCAAAAAATGGGGAAGAGAGCTAAACAGAGAATTCTCAACTGAGGAAACTGGAATGGCAAAGAAGCACCTAAAGAAATGTTCAACATCCTTACTCTTCAGGGAAATGCAAATCAAAACAACCCTGAGATCCCACCTCACACCAGTCAGAATGGCTAAGATCAAAAACTCAGGTGACAGCAGATGTTGGCGAGGATGTGGAGAAAGAGGAACACTCCTCCATTGCTGGTGGGAATGCAAATTGATATAACCTCTCTGGAAATCAGCTTGGCGGACCCTCATAAAATTGGACATAATACTACCTGAGAACACAGCTATTCCACTCTTGTGCATATACCCAGAATATGTTCCAACATGTAATAAAAACACATGCTCTACTATGTTCATAGTAGCCATATTTATAATAGCCAGAAGCAGGAAACAACCCAGATGTCCCTCAACAGAGGAATGGATACAGAAAATGAGGTACATTTACACAATGGAATACTACTCAGCTATTAAAAACAATGACTTCATGAAATACGTAGACAAATGGATGGATCTTGAAAATATTCTGAGCCAGGTAACGCAGTCACAAAAGAATGAACATGGTATGTACTCACTGTTAAGTGGTTATTAACCTAAAAGTTTGAAATACCCAAGAGTCACTTCGCAGGAACACTAGTACTGAGTACGAGGTCCCAGATGGAGGGCTTGGAGAAAGGACTGAAGGAGCTGAGGGAGTGTGCCGCCCCAGGGAGGCAGCAACACTGGCAACTGGCCTGACCCTCCATATTTCTGGAGACTGATCCACCAACTAAAGAATACACATGGAGGGACCCATAGTGCTGGCCACAAAGACTGCAGAGGAGGGTCTTGTTACCCGTCAGGGGGAGGAGTGGCCCTTGGGCCTGAGGGTGTTATATCCCCCAGTATAGGAGAATGTCAAGGAGGGAAAAGGAGAGTGGGTGGGGGGTGGGGTGGCGAGGTGGGTTGGAGAATATCCCTATAGAGGCGGGGGAGGGCGGAGGGAGTGGGGAGGTTCCAAAGGGGAGATCTGGAAAGGGGGAAACATTTGAAATGTAAATAAAATATGAAAATAATAAAAAAATAAAGAAAGAAAGAAAGAATAGTGATTGTTGTTTCCTGCTATTTTTGATGTTGTTTATGTGGCTATCTTCTTTTGGGTTTGTTGAAAGATTACTTTCTTGCTTTTTCTTGAGTGTAGTTTCCCTCTTTGAGTTAGCGTTTTCTATCTATTATTCTTGGTAGGGCTGGGATTGTGGAAACATACTGTGCAAATTTGGATTTGACATAGAATATTTTGGTTTCACCATCTATGATTCTTGAGAGTTTTGCTGGATATAGAAGCCTGGGCTGACATTTGTGTTCTCTTAGAGTCTGTATGAGATCTGCCCAGGATCTTCTAGCTTTCATAGTCTCTGGTGAGAAGTTTGCTGTAATTCTGATAGGTCTGCCTTTGTATGTTACTTGCCTTTTTTCCCTTACTGCTTTTAATATTCTTTCAATGTATTTCATTTTCTTTTAATGTATTTGGTGTCCTGACTATGATGTGACAAGAGGAATTTCTTTTCTGGTCCAATCTATTTGGCGTTCTATAGGCTTCTTGTATATTTATGTTCATCTCTTTCTTTAGGTTAGGGAAGTTTTCTTCTGTAATTTTGTTGAAGATATTTATTGGCCCTTTAAGCTGGGAATCTTCACTCTCTTCTATACCTATTGTCCTCAGGTTCTGTCTTCTCATTGTATCCTCGATATCTTTGATGTTTTAGGTTAGGAGCTTTTTGAATTTTGTGTTTTCTTTGACTGTTGTGTCCATGTTTTCTATGGTATCTTCCACACCTGAGATTCTCTCTTCCATCTCTTGTATGCTGATGGTGATGCTTGCATCTATGACTCCTGATTTCTTTCCTATGTTCTCTAACTCCAGGGTTGTCTCCCTTTGTGATTTCTTTATTGTATCTATTTCTGTTTTTAATTCCTGAATGGTTTTGTTCATTTGATTGATTGTATTTTCCTGTAATTCTGCCCATTTGATTGTGTTTTCCTGTAATTCTTTAAGGGATATCTGTGTGTCTTCTTTAAAGGTTTCCAGTTGTTTACCTGTGTTCTCTTGTATTTCTTTAAGGGAGTTATATATTTCCTTCCTAAAGTCTTCTATCATCCTCTTGATAAGTGATTTTAAATCTGAGTCTTCCTTTTCTGGTGTTTTGGGGTATCCAGGGCTGGCTGTGGTGGGAAAGCTGGGTTCTGATGAAGCCAAGTAGTCTTGGTTTTTGTTCCTTGTGTTCTTGCCCTTGCCTTTCACCATCTGGTTATCTCTGGTGTTAGCTGGTCTTTCTCTCTCTGACTGTGGCTTGTCTTTCCTACAGGCTCAGGTGTCAGTGTTCCCTGGAGACCAGTTCTCTTTCCTGGCTGTTCCTCAGTCCCTGCGTCTGGAGCCCTCCTTCCACTGGCTTTTTTGTACCCCATTTTCTAATTGGGTTATTCAGGTTGGATTTTTTTGTTGTTGTTTTTGTTTTTGTTTTTTTTTTGAGTCTAACTTCTTGGGTTCTTTATATATTATGGATATTATCCATCTGTCAGATGTAGGGTTAGTGATCTGTGGGTTGCGGGTTTGTCCTATAACAGTGTCCTTTGCCTTACAGAATCTGTTCAGTTTCATGAGGTCCCATTTATCAATTGTTAATGTTAAAGCCTGAGCCATTGGTGTTCTTTTCAGGAAAATTTCCCCTTTGCCAATGTGTTTGAGGCTATTTGCCACTTTCTCTTTTATTAGATTCAGTGTATCTGGTTTTATGTTGAGGTCCTTGATTCATCTGGACTTGAGTTTTGTTTAGGGTGATAAATATGAGTTCGATTGCACTCCAATTAAATCCACACACTTATGGTCACCTGATCTTTGACAAAGAAGCCAAAACCATCCAGTAGAAAAAAGACAGCATATTCAACAAATGGTGCTAGCTCAATTGGTGGTCAGCATGTAGAAGAATGCAAAATGATCCATTCTTAGTCCTTGTACAAAGCTCAAGTCCAAGAAGATAAAGAACCTCCACATAAAACCAGATAGGCTAAAACTAATAGAAGAGAAAGTGGGAAAGCTCCTCGAACACATGGGCACAGGGGAAAAGTTCCTGAACAGAACAACAGTGTCACAGGGTCTAAGATCAACTATAGACAAGTGGGATCTCATAAAATTGAAAAGCTTAGAACACTGTCAATAGGACAAAATGACGACCTACAGATTGGGAAAAGATCTTTACCAACCCTACATAGAGGCCTAATATACAAAGAACTCATGAAGTTAGACTCCAGAGATATCCCTATTAAAATATGCCTATTTTAAAAATGGAGTACAGAGGTAAACAAAGAATTCTCAACTGAGGAATCTCGAATGGCTGAGAAGCACCTAAACAAATGTTCAACATCCCTAGTCATCAAAGAAATGCAAATCAAAATGACCCTGAGATTCCACCTCACACCAGTCAGAATGAGTGCAGATGCTGTCGAGGGAGTGGAGAAAGAAGAACACTCCTCCATTGCTGGTGGGACTGCCATCTGGCAATGTTAGTTTCTATCTTAACTTATTTTTCACTCAGTAGTGAATTGCTCAGTTTCCATGAATTAGTAAGCTTTCTGTTGCTGTTGATATCCAACTTTAAACCATGGTGATCATATAGAATACAGGGTACTATTTCAGCTTTTTGTATCTGGTAAAACATGTTTTATGTCCAAGTATTAGTCAATTTTACAGAAAGTTATATGAGATACTGAGAGAAAGGTATATTCTTTTGTGTTTTGGTAAAATGTTTTATGAATGTCTGTTAGGTCCATTTGTTTTTGTTTTGTTTCATTTATGTCCTTTAGCACCAACTCTTCTCAGTTTAGTTTCTATCTGGATGACCTGTCTATTGGCAAGAGTGGGCATAGAAGTCTCTCACTATCACTAAGCTACAAATTTTCATCTACAAGGGTGACCTGCCTGCAAGATTCAATAGTACAATAATGAAACAAAGCTTATGGGAGTAACCAACCAATATATGATGGAGTCCATCTCTGACACTGCCCAGGTACCTATGAACCTGATACTAGATAGGCCAAGGACCTAGGGGAAAACTGAATACTACAGTTTTGATAAAGGAGCATAGCAATAAACTGACTCCTAAAGACATCCTGCTATCCTCCCAAATGGGTACCTTGCTCAGCCATCATCAGAGAAGTTTTCTTCTGCACTAGTTGAGAACAAATACAGAGTCACAGCTGGATAATGTGCAGAGAGTGATAGACCTCAGAATACTTAGTCCAAAATGGGATGTCTACCTTCAGAGAAAAAAAGAGGAGGAAGAAGAACCAATAGGGACTGAGGACAGCAAGGAAACAAGGCCCTCTAAACATGTTGAGAACAATACATATATGAACTCATGGAGATGATGGCAGCATGCACAGGGCCTGCAGAAGACTAAGTCACAGTATGTTCCAGCACTGTGTGGGGAAGTGTACACAAGCCATGCCTTTAACCCAGAAGCTATCTTAAGATGATAACCACTCACAAATGAAAAAAACTTGCTTTCTCCATTGGCGTCTTAGTGAGCATATAAACTACCAGTAGTAAATGGCCAACACACAACAAACCCAGTGGTGTTTTTGGAGGTTCTTTGTTTTATAACACTTTCTCAGGGCTTTATTTACTTTTTTATCCATACGGGCCTTGTGCATATAGGTGTTTTTATGGGATGTGTGTGTGTCACTGCACTTATAGTGTTTCTTGAGCTTTTTCTTTGGTTCTTTTTCTTCTGCTTGTTTTGTTTTATTTTGGTTTGTTTTTATTTAATATTATTTATTCTATTATTTTTATGAGAGAGGGAGAAAGAGAAAAAGAGAAAGTAGGTAGATTTGGGTAGGTCTGGGAGGAGGTAGGAAATGGAAACTATGATTTGAATATATTGTATGAAAAATGTATATAAAAAACAAAATGCAAAAAATGTACAATTACTATATATAGTATAATGTGAGAAAACTATGTAAAATACATATACCATATACTTAATGTACTTAAACAAAATTGTAAGTTTACAAAGAAAAGAAAGGATTATTAATATATAAATGGACATTAGAATTTAGAAATTAAAAGTATATAGTAAATATTAGAAATTTAGTTCTTGGGCTGGAGAGATGGCTCAGAGTTTAATAGCACTGCCACATGGTGGCTCACAACCATCTGTAATTGACCCTATGCCCTCTTCTGGTGTGACTGAAGACAGTGACAGTGTGCTCACATACATTAAATAAATAAATAATCCTTTTATAAAAAAAAAGAAAAAATTTAGTGTTTGAACTAATCAGATTATTTGGTTTGAAAAGAAACTAGAGTAGAAATTTCATCAAGATATAAAGTAATGAAAATCTTGAAGAAAGTTTAGATGATACTTAACAGTAAGCAAGACTATTGAACAGAGGCTTCACAGGAGCTAAAGAACAAACATGTCACACAGAAGAAAAGAAAAGCAATAGGTAAAGAGAAAACAACCAAGATTTATTCAAAATGTGTATGTTAAACCATTCCTTCTTTAGTTACTTTTCTATTGCTGTGATAAAACACCATGACCAAGGAAACTTGCAAAAGAAAGTTTCTAATTGGGCTTACAGTTCCAGAAGTTTAGAGATCATAATAGTGGGGCAAGGGTATGGATGCAGGTGGCTACAGCAGCAGCTAAGAGCTCACATCTCATCCACAAGCAGGAGTAAAGAGCACCCCTCCCTCCCTGGCATATCTCCCTTAAAAATGTCACACCTCTTAGTCCTCCAAAGAGGTCCACCCACCAACTAAGAACCAAGTTTCACATGTCCAAGATGTAAAAGCACCACGCCATTTTAAGATTTTTCTCCCAAAGGGGAAAAGAAAGAAATATCGACCTAGTATTTTGAAATAAAAATTTAGCAAAATAAGAGCTTAAAATAAATCAAAGCAAAAGGAAATCAGGGGCTGGAGAGGCACAGTGCTTACTATATAAATGTGAGGACTTGAGTTTGATCCTAAGAACACATGTTAAAAGAAAAGCTGAGCTCAGTGGTACACACTTGTAACCATAGTGCTTGGAAAACTGAGGTATGTAGACTTACTGGAATTTGTTTACCAGCCTGACTATACAACCTGGCAAGTTTCAAGCAAGTGAGAGGTCCTATTTCCAAAATCTATGTGGACAGTGCCTAAGAAACAGCACTCATGATTTATTTCTAGCCTTCTTAAGAACACAGATATGTGTACTACACAGACACTCACACTCATACACAATTTTAAAACGTTTTTAAAGTTTTCATTTGTTTGTTTTACTATTACCACGGACCTGATGTTCTTTAGTCTAGCATCGAAATATTGGAAGATTCAACATCTGAAAAAAGCATTCTTTATATTCATAGAGGATTCCTCTCTGTTTATGTTCTCAGACAATAAAAGGAGCATTGGAGGCTCTCAGGTTTCTATATATGTATATAGGCCGCATTTATGAAGAATCCACCTTCACAATCTAATTATCTCTTAATATTATTACATTGCAGGGTTTAGGATTTAACCATAAGAAATTCAGATAATAAAGATATTCATCAGCTGGTAAGTTAAGGTTTTTATTTTTTCCAAACGTACACATCACTAAACACACATAAAAGCAATCAATTACAAATAAGTGTAGATGTCACTTATAATTGTACATTAATAACAGAGGAAAAAGACGATTGAACTCATAGGAAATAGTGCAACTGGATTTTTCATTATATACATAAGAGGAAAAATAGTAAAGTTCTTGGAAGGTAATGTAGGATAATAAATATTGTGACTTGGAATTATGAAAATCTTTTGAAATAAGATTATAAAATCATTAGCCAGAAAAAAAATGGTTTATAATTAAACTATATTAAAATTAAGAATTTAGGTTCATCAAAAGCTATTAATAAGAATTAAAGAAATACCAAAATGAAAGATATTTACAACAAATATAACTAAACTAATTAACATTTAGAAATTAGAGTCTTGGCTCTCCAAATCATCTCCATTACTTGTCATCTTAAAAACAGTACAGTAAGATAAAATGCTAACTCCCTGTGGCTTCACATTGATTTCTCTGATTTTTAACAAGGTCAAGCAAGTTTATATGTTTCCATTTATTCACCCATTTTATATTCTCTATTTTTCTGTTGAATGTGAAAACGTGTGTGGTTTTAAGATATATTCTAAACATGTGCATAGTCGCAGGCCAGTCCCCTCTTGACTGTCCCTCATTGAAACGTGCTGAGTGTGTTACACAGGGACAAGTCAGTAAACACTCTCACAAACTGCTTTGGCTCTTCACCCTCCTCTGTGCTTCCAGGAGAGTTTTAGGCTTCTCTAGTTTTGTAAAGAATGTTACTGGAATTTAGATGGTAATTATACCCAATCTGTTGATCACCTTTGGACTCATGGGCATTTTCACTATTAATTCTACTGACTCAAGTCCTGCTCAGTTGCATCTTTCAACAGGGGCTCATAGGTGGAATTAGACTTGTGACACTTGGTAGCAAATAGTTCACAAGTGCTCTGCCATTATCTGTGCTCAACAGTTCTTTATGTTCTGCCATCATCTGAGCTTAACGGTTCTTCATTTGGATGTACTGAGAAAGGATGGGTCAAAATGAAGCTCTGCATTTCTGAACAGAGGTTAAGTCTGTATTTACTTGGGCATATGCCCAGCACATACATTATTTCCTCTCTGCTTGAACTATATTTAAAAATACTCTAGTTAGCATCAAAAGTGAATGTCCTTGATGGTACACAGTTTGAGAACAAAACTCTTTGATCAGTATTATAAATTTACAGTGATAATTAATATCTTCTCTCTGGAAGTTTAGTATGATGGTCTCGTCTCATTTTAATTTTGTTCTTTTAGCAGAAGCATTTGAAATACTGTGGCATGCTAACATCAAATTATCCAGACAGATGAGGCATGAAAACCATCTTCCATCTCTAAAGTATCAAAATAATTTGATTTGTTTTGTCATAAATAATTCTAGATGCAGAATCCTACGCTTTCTCTTGATTCAACCATCCTGTCATATGGAGGAGTTTGGCGCATGTTGAAGATTTCAAAGATTTATGTTTAGATACCTCACCCATAGGATCCAAACTGCTGGCATTGTTTAGGATCTTTCCTCTGGACCTTTAAATCTGTGAGATGTGGATTCACCCACTTCATAGACCACAAACTGTGTTTTGAAAGAGGTGCTTTCCTCACGTCTGTCCTTAGTCGTCAACACCACAGGCTTATGTTTAAACAACATTTCAGTCTAATATTCTAGGCAATGGCTAACAGAAGAAAATTAGCAGCTTAAATTTGACAACAAAGAGACTAGAAAACAGTCTAATGATCCCTTCTCTGCTCTGCAGACCTATGAGGATGGTGTGGTGGGCAATTTTCATACAAGATCTAAATGAGTCTCTTACAAATCTTCTAAAGTTCTTACAAAGAATAGGACCAGTTATATCTGGCTTCTACCTTTCCTCCTCCTATTTGAACAGTGTTCCATAAACTTCAGGCTTTACACTAGAAATCAAATCTACTACCAACGTTTCTAAAATAGCCCTCACTCTTCTCCATTTTTGCTATCATTGCAATGATTTGTTTTCGGTTTTGTTGTTTTGTTTATTTTGTTTGTTTTGTTTTGTTTCAGTAAAGCCACTAAAACTAAGGTTGGGTATTCAAGGAAGTGTACAAAAAAATAGTGTAAGACAAAAAAGATTTGAAAAGTTAACATACAAGAAATAATACTAGAAAGATTCATTGCCTGTCTGTTGTCTTTGTTGAGCAGTGAACTTTATGATGCTGTCTCTTATATGACTACTACAGGTAGTACCAGCAGCTATTTATGAAGACAAGCAAGATTAAGGCAAGCTAGTCTGAAATGCACTGTGTACAATGAAAATGAACAGGCAGAAGACCTGTGCTTCAATGCAATAGGAACTTATACCTAATGGATATAACAATGGGAAAGCATAAAGGTGGACAAGCATCTGATTCAAGGAAGCATTGTAAAAAATCTTCATTGGTAGAAATCAGATTCTCTGGCTGAAACCGGAATGGTAGAAGTATCAATAAGGATAATCTTCAATTGGCCAACAGAAGTACGTGCTGTAGGACTGCACTGGAACCTTCTGAGAATAGGAGACAATAAGAAAAATGTTACCGGGGATATTGCCACACTGGGTGAGTCAGAGGGCAAGACGTCTTAAAGGGGGCACCTAGATTTCACCTGCATGCTGATGATGTCATGGTCTCAGCTAGCCAGCAAGTGGCTAATTTATACAAATGGAGTGGTCGAAAGCTTGTACCATGTTTGCCTGCATAATGGGTAGACTGAGCTGTGAACAAATAGAACTGGCAACAGGAGGACGACACCTGTGGCACAGTGGCTGCAGCAAAAGCAAGCATGTCTGTTGAGATGTTTGTATTTATATTCATTGGGCATATTGGTGTGCAGATTTCGTTTTTGTTGTTGAGTGCCTGACCTGCCTTTGGTATCTGGATACTATTGGCTTTGTAAAACTGGTTTCACAACATTCCTTCCCTTTCTATTTCATGGAATTAGTTGAGGAGTTTAGGTGTCAGCACCTCTTTAAATTTGGTAGAACTCAGCAGTAAATCCATCAACCATGAGCTTTTATTAGGAGTTTGTTATTATTATTTCAATTTCATTGTTTATTATGAATCCATTAAAGTTGTTTGTGTTTTCATTAAACTTTAGTAGGGTATATGTGTCTAACCATGTATCCATTTTCCCCAGATTTTCTAGTTTCTTTTAACATCAATTTTCAAAGTATTCCCTAATGTGCCCATAGATTGGATTGAGATTTTCCTCTTCATTTTTAATTTTATTAATTTGGGTCTCCTCTTTCTTTTAGTTAGTTTGTCTAGGGGTCTTTCAATATTAGCTCTTCAAAGAAACAACTATTTGACTAATTTAATGAATTCTTCATTTAGTCTTTATTTTTTTTAATTTTTGTTTTGATTGTTATGGTTTCTTTTTGTCTCTTTGGTTTTATTCTTACAGTTTTCTGAGACATTGAGATTCATTAGTAAGTTTTGTGTCTTTCAAATAAATTGTGTGAGAGTGTGGTCATGAATATGTGTACACAAGTATGTAAAGATGAGCACATCCATGCACAAAAAATGGCATCAGGTATCTTTCTTCATCTCTTTCCACCTTACTTTTTGAGACAGAGTCTCTCCCTGAACCTGCAACTCAAGGCTGGATGTATTGATTGACAGGACAAAAACTATATTCCCTCCCCCAACACATATGCCAGGATGATGGATATGAGCCACCTTGCACAGGTTTGTATATGGATACCAGGGCTCCAAACACAAGTCCACAGGCTTGTGTGATAAGTACTTTACCCCCAGAGCCACCTTCACAGCCTAGCTTAGACTTTAAATGTAAAGATGCACCACTCTGTCTTATTTGCTATAATCTCCTTAGCTATGTCTTATCTTAGTTTATGGTATCTTGTGCCTGAATTCTTATTTGATTCTAGGAATTTCTTGTATTTACTTTCTGATTTCTTCAGTGACCCACTATTCATTCAAAAGTGATCTTGTAGTCTCTAAATGTTTGTATGATTTCTACGGTTTGCCTTCTTATTTGTTTTTACTTTTATTTTACTATTACATCAGACATAAGAAATTATTTTTATTTATTTGGCTTTGTTTTTACTCACTTTGTGATGTATTGTAGGAACTGTTGCATGGCCTACTAATAGCTGCATGTATTCCATATCACTGAATGGAATATTCTGAAGATATCTCTTAAGTCTGTTTCACACAAAGTGTAGTTTAACATTCAAGTTCCTTTGTTAATTAAAATCACCCACTATTATCGTGTCTGACCTTTCTGATATGTTGTGCACATTAGCATTTGCTTAGTGAGCTTGAGAGCACAGGCACTATGTATGTGCTTACAATTGTGGCCTCCTAGATCAATTTTTCTCTTTATATAATGCCCTACTTATCTCTTTTGACTAATTTTGATTCAAAGTCTATTTTATTACATATAGGAATATCTGTGCCTGCTTGTTTTTAGTTTCTACTTTTCATGATGAATGTACTAACATTCTCTGAATGTTTTAGTCTGCCTTTGCCACTGAAGTATATTTCTTGGAAACAACAGATAGTTGGGTCTTGTTTTAACCCAATAAAGAACCCACACTGACATCAAATTTATAATGATCAACGTGCTAAAAGTATTAAAATTTAAAGCATAGGCCAGCGTGTCTTAATTTAAATGATAAAATTTTGACAAAAAACATGACAATGCATTTTTGTTAGGGCATGCCTGTTATCACATATATGAAAATATGAAAATAAAAGATAAAACTGACCACTTCTGGGCATATACCCAGAAGATGCTCCAACATGTAATAAATACACATGTTCCACTATGTTCATAGCAGCCATATTTATAATAGCCAGAAGTCAGAAACAACCCAGATGTCCCTCAAAAGAGGAATGGATACAGAAAATGTGGTACATTTACACAATGGAATACTACTCGGCTATTAAAAACAATGACTACATGAAATTTGCAGGCAAATGGATGGAACTTGAAAATATTATCCTGAGTGAGGTAACTCGGTCACAGAAGAACAAATACAGTATTTACTCACTGATAACTGGATATTAGCCCAAAAGTTCGGAATACCCAAGATTCAATTCACAGACCATCTGAAGGCTAAGAAGAAGGAAGACCAAAATGTGGATGCTTCAGTGTTTCTTAGAAGGGTGAACAAAATACTCACAGGGGAAAATAGTAAAACAAAGTATGGAGCAGAGATTCAAGAAAAGGCCATCCAGGGAATTCCCCACCTAGGGATACATCCCATATATAGCCACCAAACCTAAACATTCTTATGGATGCTTGGAAGTGCTTACTGATGGAAGCATGATACGCTGTCTCCAGTGAGGCTCAGGCAGAATCTGACAAGTACAGAGGCGAATGCTCACAGCAAACCATTGGACAGAGCGTGGGGTTCTGGATGCAAGATTTGGAGAAGGGTCTGAAGGAGCTGAGGGGGTTTGCAGCCCCATGGAGAGAGCAACAGTGTCAACTGGCCAGACCCTCACCCCGAAGCACCCGGAGACTGGACCACCATCCAAAGAATACACATGGAGGGACCTGTGGTGCTGGTCACATATGAGGCAAAGGAGGGCCTTGTTGGCCATTAGTGGGAGGAAAGGCCTTTGGGCCTGAGGGAGTTAGATGCCCCAGTGTAGGGGAATATGAGGGAAGGAAGAGGGGGTGGGTAGATGGGTGGGGGGAGTATCCTCATAGAGGCAAGGAAAGAAGAATGGAATAGGGGGTTTCGAATGGGAAAAACATTTAAAATGTATATAAAGTAAATATCCAAAAATAAAAAGATAAAAAAATAAAAGATAAAAAAGATAAAACTGTTTGGGTAATGCAAGTTTTGACAGAGACTGCAATGGATGGTAATGGAGCTACTTAAAATAACCTGAATCACTGTCAGAGAAGTTGATTACAGTGAACTTTATACCCCTAAACAAAACAGATATTGTTCAAGGATTTATGTTTTTAAATGACCATATCTTTCCTTTTTTAAATATTTTTGATATTTATTTACATTTCAAATGTTTCCCCCTTTCCAGATCTTCCCCCCTTTGCTTGCATCTATCGAGACATTCCCCCACCCACCCACCCACTCTCTTCTTCCTTCCTTGACATTCTCCTATACTGGGGCATCTAACACCCTCAGGCCCAAGGGCCTCTCCTCCCCCTGATGGCTAACAAGACCCTCCTCTGCCACATATGTGGCCAGCACCACGGGTCCCTCCATGTGTATTTTTTGGTTGGTGATCCAGTCTACAGGAGCACAGGGAGGTCAGGTCAGTTGACACTGTTGCTCCCTCCATGGGACTGCAAATTCCCTCAGCTCCTTCAGTCCCTTCTCCAACTCTTCCATCTAGGATCTCACTCTCAGCCAATGGTTGCTGTGAAGTGACTCTTGAGTATTCCCAACTTTTAGGCTAATAATCACTTATCAGTGCGTACATACCGTGTTCATTCTTTTGTGAATGAGATACCTAGCTCAGGATGATATTTTCAAGTTCCATCCATTTGCCTAAGTATTTCATGAAGTCATTGTTTTTAATAGCTGAGTAGTATTCCATTGTGTAAATGTACCTCATTTTCTGTATCCATTCCTCTGTTGAGGGACATCTGGATTGTTTCCAGTTTCAGGCTATTATAAATATGGCTGCTATGAACATAGTGGAACATGTGTCTTTATTACATGTTGGAGCATCTTCTGGGTATATGCCCAGTAATAGCTGGGTCCTCAGGTAGTATTATGATCATTTTTAGGAGAGTCTGCCAAACTGATTTCCAGAGAGGTTGTATCAGTTTGCAATCCCACCAGGAATGAAGGAGTGTTCCTCTTTTTCCACATCCTGACCAACATCTGCTGTCACTGAGTTTTTTATCTTAGCCATTCTGACTGGTGTGAGGTGAAATCTCAGGATTGTTTTGATTTGCATTTCCCTGATGACTAAGGATGTTGAACATTTCTTTAGGTGCTTCTCAGTCCTACGAGTTTCCTCAGTTGAGAAGTCTCTGTTTAGCTCTCCTCCCCATTTTTGATAGGGTTATTTGGATCTCTGGAGTCTAGCTGCTTGAGTTCTTTGTATATATTTGATATTAGCCTTCTGTCAGACGTAGGATTGGTAAAGATCTTTCCCCAATCTGTTGGTTGCCATTTTGTCTTATTGACAGTGTCCTTTGTCTTATAGAAGCTTTGCAATTTTATGAGGTCCCGTTTGTTGATCTTGATCATAGAGCATAAGCCATTGATGTTCTGTTCAGGAACTTTTCCCCTGTGCCCATGTGTTCGAGAATTTTTGCCACTTTCTCTTCTATTAGACTCAGTATATCTGGTTTTATGTGGAGGTCTTGGTCCACTTGTACTTGAGCTTTGTACAGGGAGACAGGAATGGGTCAATTCCCATTCTTTTACATGTAGACTACCTGTTGAACCAGCACCATTTGTTGAAATTGCTGTATTTTTTCCACTGCATAGTTTTTCCTTTGTCAAAGATCAAGTGACCATAAGTGTGTGGGTTCATTTCTGGGTCTTCAATTCTATTCCATTGATTTACCTGCCTGTCACTGTAGCAATACCATGCAGATTTTATCACTACTGCTCTGTAATACAGCTTGAGGTCAGAGATGCTGATTCCCCAGAAGTCCTTTTATTGTTGAGAATAGTTTTCACTACCCTGAGTTTTTTGTTATTCCATATGAATTTGAGAATTGCTCTTTCTAAGTCTATGAAGAATTGACTTGGAATTTTGATGGGCATTGCACTGAATCTATAGATTGTTTTCTGGAGGATGGTCATTTTAACTATTTAAATCCTGCCAATCCATGACCATGGAAGATCTTCCCGTCTTTGGAGGTCTTCTTCAATTTCTTACTTCAGAGACATGAAGTTCTTGTCATACAGATCTTTCAATTTTTTGGTTAGAATCACACTAAGATACTTTATACTGTTTGTGACAATTGTGAAGGGTGTCATTTCCCTAATTTCTTTCTCAGCCTGTTTATCCTTCAAGTATAGGAAGGCTACTGATTTGCTTGAGTTAATTTTCTATCCAGCCACTTTGCTGAAGGAGGTTATCAGCTGTAGAAGTTCTCTGGTGGAGGTTTTCAGGTCACTTAAGTATACTATCATATCATCTGCAAATAGTGATATTTTGATTTTTTTTTCCTTTCCAATTTGTATCCCTTTGACCTCCTTTTGTTGTCTAATTGCTCTAGCTAGAAATTCAAGTCCTATATTGAATAGATAGGGAGAGAGGGTGCAGCCTTGCCTAGTCCCTGATTTTAGTGGGATTGCTTCAAGTTTCTCTACATTTAGTTTGATGTTGGACACTGGTTTGCTATATATTGCTTTTACTATGTTTAGGTATGCTCCTTGAATTCTTGATCTTTCCAAGACTTCTATCATGAAGGTATGTTGAATTTTGTCAAATGCTTTTTCAGCATCTAACAAATAACCCATGTGTTTTATTTTTTCTTTGAGTTTGTTTATGTAGTGGATTACATTGATGGATTTCTGGGTATTGAACCATCCCTGCATCCCTGGGATGAAGCCTACTTGATCATGGTGAATGATGGTTTTGATGTGTTCTTGTATTGGGTTTGCAATGATTTTATTGAGTATTTTTGCATCAATATTCATAAGGGAAATTGGTCTGAAGTTTTCTTTTATTGTTGGCTCTTTTGGTATCAGTGTAACTGTGGCCTCATAGACTGAATTGGGTAATGTTCCTTCCGTTTCTATTTTGTGGAATAGATTGAAGAGTATTGGTATTAGGTCTTCTTTGAAGGTCTGATAGAATTCTGCACTGAACCCATCTGGTCCTGGGCTTTTTTTGTTTGGTAGACTTTTAATGACTGCTTCTATTTCTTTATGGGTTATGGGACTGTTTAGATGGTTTATCTGATCCTTACTTAACTTTGGTATTTGGTATCTGTCTAGAAACTTGTCCATTTCACTCAGATTTTCAAATTGTGTTGAGTATAGGCTTTTGTAGTAGGATTTGATGATTTTTTGAGTTTCCTCAGAATCTGTTGTTATATCTCCCTTTTCATTTCCAATTTTGTTAATTTGGATACTGTCTCTGTGCTCTCTGGTTAGGCTGGCTATGGGTTTGTCTATCTTGTTGATTTTTCTCAAAGATCCAGCTCCTGGTTTTGTTGATTCTTTGTATAGTTCTTTTAGTTTGTACTTGGTTGATTTCAGCCCTGAGTTTGATTATTTCTTGCCTTCTAATCCTGTTGGGTGTATTAGCTTTTTTTTTGTTCTAGAGCTTTCAAGTGTGCTGTTAACCTGCTAGTGTATGCTCTCTCCAGGTTTGTTTTTTTTTTTTTGGAGGCACTCAGAGGTGTGAGTTTTCCTCTTAGCACTGCTTTCATTCTGTCGCATAAGTTTGGGTATGTTGTACTTTCATTTTCATTAAATTCTAGGAAGTCTTTAATTTCTTTCTTTATTTCTTCCTTGACCAAGTTATCATTGAGTAGAGTGTTGTTCAGCTTCCATGTGTATGTGGGCTTTCTGTGGTTGTTGTTGTTGCCATTGAAGACCAGCCTTATTCCATAGTGATCTGATAGGAACAATAGGATTATTTCAATCACTTATATCTGATGAGGTTTGTTTTGTGACCAATTATATGATCAATTTTGGAGAAGGTACATGAGGTGCTGAGAAGAAGGTATATTCTTTTGATTTTGAGTGAAATATTCTATAGATATCTGTTAAATCCATTTGGTTCTTAACATCTGTTAGTTTCATTTGTGTCTCTGTTTAGTTTGTGTTTCCAAGATCTGTCCATTGATGACAGTGAGGTGTTGAAGTCTCCCACTGTTATTGTGTGAGGTGTAATGTGTGCTTTGAGCTTTTAGTAAAGTTTATTTTATGAACGTGGGTGCCCTTGCATTCAGGGCATAGATGTTCAGAATTGAGAGTTCTTCTTGGTAGATTTTTCCTTTGATGAATTTGAAGTGTCCTTCCTTATCGTTTTTGATGACTTTTGGTTGAAAGTCAATTTTTTCCGATATTAGAATGGCTACTGCGGCCCGTTTCTTGGGACCATTTCCCTCAAAAATTGTTTTCCAATACTCTGGGTAGTGTTTGTCTTTAACACGGAGGTGCATTTTCTGAATATACCAAAATTCTGGGTCCTGTTTATGGATCCAGTCTGTCAGTCTATGTCTTTTTATTGAGGAATTGAGTCTTGATTTTAAGAGATATTAAGGAATAGTGATTGTTGCTTCCTGTTATTTTCAATGTTATTTTTTATGTTTGTGTGGCTATCTTCTTTTGAGTTTGTTGAAAGATTACTTTCTTGGCTTTTTCTAGGGTGTAGTTCCCCTCCTTGATTTGGTGTTTTCCATCTATTATCTTTGTAGGGCTGGGTTTGTGGAAACATACTGTGCAAATTTGGTTTTGTCATAGAATATTTTGGTTTCACCATCTATAATAATCAAGAGTTTTGCTGGGTATAGCAGCTTGGGCTGGCATTTGTGTTCTCTTATTGTCTGTATGAGATCTGCCCAGGATCTTCTAGCTTTCATAGTCTCTGGTGAGAAATCTAGTGTAATTCTGATAGGTCTGCCTTTATATGTTACTTGCCCTTTTTCCCTTACTGCTTTTAATATTCTTTCCTTATTTTGTGTATTTGGTGTTTTGACTATAATGTGACAGGAGGAATTTCTTTTCTGGTCCAATCTATTTGGAGTTCTGTAGGCTTCTTTTATATTTATGTTCATCTCTTTCTTCAGGTTAGGGAAGTTTTCTTCTATAATTTTGTTGAAGATATTTACTGGTCCGTTAAGTTGGGAATCTTCACTCTCTTCTATACCTATTATCCCCAGGTTCTGTCTTCTCATTGTATCCTGGATATCCTGGATGTTTTTGGGTTGGGTGCTTTTTGCTTTTTGCATTTTCTTTGACTGTTGTGTCAATGTTTTCTATGTTATCTTCCTCACCTGAGATTCTCTCTTCCATCTCTTGTATTCTATTGGTGATGCTTGCATCTATGACTCCTGATTTATTTCCTAGGTTTTCTAACTCCAGGGTTGTTACCCTTTGTGATTTCTTTATTGTGTCTATTTCTATTTTTAGTTCTTGGATGGTTTTTTGTTTATTTGTTTATTTGTTTTTTGTTTTTGCTTTTGTTTTTCAAGACAGGGTTTCTTTGTGTAGCCCTGGCTCTCCTGGAACTCACTCTGTAGACCAGGCTGTCCTCGAACTCACAAATCTGTCTGCCTCTGCCTCCCGAGTGCTGAGATTAAATGCACACCACCACAGCCTAGCTCCTGGATGGTCTTGTTCATTTCCTTCATCTGTTTGATTGTGTTTTCCTGTAATTCTTTAAGAGAGTTTAGTGTTTTCTTTTTAACGACTTCTAGTTTTTTACCTGTGTTCTCTTGTATTTCTTTAAGGGAGTTATATATTTCCTTCTTAAAATCTTGTATCATCATCATGAGATGTGCTTTTAAGTCTGATTCTTGCTTTTCTGGTGTGGTGGAGTATCCAGTGCTTGCTGTAGTGGGAGAGCTGGGTTCTGATGAGGCCAAGTAGCTTTGGTTTCTGTTCCTGATATTCTTGCCCTTGCCTTTCGCTATCTGGTTATCCCTGGTGTTAGCTGGTCTTACTCTCTCTGACTATGGCTTGTCTTTCCTGCAAACCTAGGTGTCAATACTTCTTGAAGACCAGTTCTCTCTGAGAGGAAATTGGGTTTGGAGAGCTGTGATACAGGGTCTGCTCTGGGGTGCAGACAGAAACCAGAAGGATCTAGTCCCCAGCTGTCCCTTGGTTCCTGTGTCCTTATGGCTCTGCAAGGGTTCCTCTTGATCCAGTGAATTTGAACAGAAGTGGTAATCCTGCCTGTGCTTTGAAAGTATGTCGGCACTCCTGGGATACCAGCTCTCTCCTGGCACTATTTGAGTATGGAGCCCTGTGTCACAGGATTTGCTCCCTGGCCACCAAAAAAACCAGAAGACCACTCCAAAGTCCCTGTGTCCTGGGTATTCCAGGTTGGTCCCTCTGAGCAGACAGGCTTGCCCACACTCCTGGAAGGCTAGCTTTCTCCCAGCACTATTTGGCTATGGAGCCCTGGTGACCCAGGCAGAGGTCTCCCGCCACAGATGGAAACCAGAAGTCTCCTTCCTCCAGGCTGTTCCTCAGTACTTGTTTCCCAAGGATTCCAAGCAAGTCCCGCTGAGCATTGTTACTTCTCTGTCTCCCTTTCATGGGCTTTTCCACACTCCTGCGAAGCTAGCTTCTCCCAGCACTATTTGTCTTTGGAGCCCTGGTGGCCCAGGAAGAGGTCTCCTGCCACAGATGGAAATTGGAAGGCCGACCATCTCTTTCTAATGTAAACATTATATTGATAGTTGTTGGACTTGGAAGACTGTCATTAATTTTCTAAAGATAACACCAATCAATGAATACTGTTCTATTGTAAATAGTCCTTCTGGCTTTCTACTTCAATTCCAGAATTAAGAAATAAAAATGATTCCAACTAGTTGGCTATAACAATTATATATCCTAAAAAGGGAGAAAGAATAACTAGTTTTAAATCCAGATCAGCTCAAAAGACATCAATAGCTTCCGTATTTCCCTGATCAATGGGAAAGGATGAGAAAGAATACTGCTCATTCCTAATAGGAAACATGAGCAATTCTCTCTATATCTTGGTATTCTATCTGTAACTTCTTCTTAGCTTATTAATTACTTGGACAAGTCAGTTTTGGAAGCTAGTTATTATTAAATATGTGGACAATTGATTGCTCTATTGTAGAATTATTGCTGCTTTTTCATTCATTTTTAATCAAGTTCACTTGTCACACTTAACATTTGTTGTACTTAAAGCAGTAATTCCTTGACTCCTTATTAGTATGCTATATCTCAAAAGATTTAATCTAACTTAAAATATGATTTCTAATTTCTTGAAACATGTTCCAAATGCCAATAATGCTTATAGACAACTAACTAAAGTCAGTAATAACACATTTCTAGAAAATAACTTAAATGCTATTTGAAATCATAAATTGGTGCTATGATTTTAATAATATTTATTAAACTTTACTTTCACTAAGACGATTTTAAATTTTTACTTTGTTCTCCTGTCAAATATTTAGGTCACTAAAACTTCAGCAATATAGCAGTGTTTGGACTGTGAGATGGCTCAATGATTAAGAGCACTGGCTGCTCTTCCAGCAGTCCTGAGTTGATTCCCAGCAACCACATGGTGGCTTACAACCATCTGTAAAGGGATCTTCTGCCCTTTTCTGATATGTAGGTGTACATGCAGACAAATACACATACATTTAAAAAAAATAGTAGTAGTAGTAGTAGTAGTAGTAGTAGTAGAGGTAGTAGTAGTAGTAGTAGTAGTAGTAGTAGTAGTAGTAGTAATTAACAATAATATAACTAACATACCAAAGTTTTGATTCAGGATTTTTGTAATAAAGAATAAAAACATATAACCAACTTTGGTAATCTGTATCTCTATGAATAAAAATAGAACGAGAATCTAAGTATATAAGATCCAATATAAACAATTTTATAAGCAAAATTTTAAAATTGTCTATTGGTATTGGGATAAAAAATATTTAAGTAGGAATTAACCTAAAGAATCTTTTTGATTATATACATATAATCCAAGCACTTGGGAATTTAAAAGGAGAAAATCAAACTTCAAAGCCAGGTTATTTTATATGGGGGTTTCTAATGCAGACTGAAGGGTACTGCAAACTCATGATGCAAAAAGAAATAAAAGTAAATGTAAGTGGGACTAATTGTTTCTTCATATACTATCATTTTGTAGTCATAACTGATAAAAAAAGACGGTACTCCTATTGTTTGCAAAAATTAAATTATAAAATATAACTCTGGCTGTTCAGTAGCCCAATACCCACCCAAATGCTACAGACTGCTTGACTCCCAAAAGTCCGCAGAAACCAAAGACATGGGTGAGAATATTGTCCAAATTACCAGGCCATCTAGGACAACCACAGGGCCCAACTGATTCAGGACCCACCTGCCCCACACCACCCCACACCACCCCCCAAGCTCCACTTTCCATCCAGCCCATTTTCCCACACGGGTCAGATAACCACCCAAACATTACAGCCTCTGGGCCTTCCAGGAGGTCCATAGAAAACAAGGGTACAGGAACTCCACAGTAACCAGGGGCATGGGAGGCCTGCTCTAACCAGAGACACAGGAGGTCTACCCTAACCAAAGACAACACTGCCTGCCTCCAAGGAGACCAGCTATAACTCAGGTTCTATCTGCCTCCAAAAAGGCTGGTTCCAGTCAGAGACATCCAGGCCAGTTAACACTAGAAAGAACCAGATGGACAGAGACAAGCACATGATCATAAACAACAGAACAGAAGGCAATTTGTCACTATCAGAACTTAGCCTTCCCACCACAGTAAGCCATGGACACCCTAACACTCCTGAAAAGAAAGATAATGACCTAAAATCACATTTCATGAAGATGATAGAGGACTTAAAGGAAGATATAATGAATTCGCTTAAAAAATACAAGAAAACACAAGCAAAAAGGTAGAATCCCTTAAAGAAGAAATAAATCCCTTAAAGAAATACAGGAAAACACAATCAAGCAGGTAGAGGAATTGAACAAAATGGTCCAAGAACTAAAAATGGAAATTAAAATAATAAAGAAAACACAAAGGAAGACAACCCTGGAGATGGGCAACTTAGGGAAGAGATCAGAAGCTATGGATGCAAGCATCACCAACAAGAATACAAGAGATAGAAGAAAGAATCACAGGCATAGAAGATATTGACACATCAGCCAAAGAAAATACAAAGTATAAAGAGCTCCTAACCCAAAATATCCAGGAAATTCAAAGACTCAACAAAGAAAGAGAATTTCAGACCAATTTTGATTATGAATATCAATACAAAAATACTCAATAAAATTCTTGCAAACCAAATCCAAGCACACATCAAAACCATCATTCACCATGATCAAGTAGGCTTCATCCCAGGAATGCAGGCATGGTTCTATATACAAAAACTCATCAACATACTACACTATATAAACAAACTAAAGGAGGAAAAAGCACAAGATCATCTCATTAGGAAAAAGCCTTCAACAAAATACAATACCTCTTCATGTTAAAAGTCCTGAAAGATCAGGAATTCATGGTTCATACCTAAAAATAATAAAAGCAATATATAGCAAACCAACATCAAATTAAATGGAGAAAAACTAGAAGCAATCCCACTAAAATCCAAGACAAGACAAGGCTGCTCACTCTTTCCTTATCTATTAAATATAGTACTTGAAGTTCTAGCCAGAGCAATTAGACAAAAAGGAGATCAAGGCGATACAAATTGGAAAGGAAGAAGTCAAAGTATCACTTTTTGCAGATGATATGATAGCATGTGTAAGAGACCCCCAAAATTCCACCAGAGAACTACTATAGATGATAAACAACTTCAGCAAAGTGGCAGGATATAAAAGTAACTCAAAAAAATCAGTGGCCTTCTTTTATACAGATAATAAACAGGCTGAGAAAGATATTAGGGAAACAACACCCTTCACAATTGCCACAATTAGTATAAAATATCTTGGTGTAACTCTTAGGAAGCAATTGAAAGAATTAATTTTGCAGGCAAATGGACTGAACTAGAAAATATCATCCTGAGTGAGGTTACCCAGACGCAAAGGACACACATGGTATTTACTCCCTTATATGTGGATATTAGCCAAAAAGTACAGAATACCTAGAATACAACCTACAGATTGTAAGAGGTGTAACCAACAGAAAGGCCCAAGTGAACTTGCTTCAATGCCACTTAGAAAGGGAACAAAATAATCAAGGGAGTCAGAGGGAAGGAAAACTTATATGTGAGAGGGGATGGGGAAAGGGAAATGGGAACAGGATCAGATGGGGCTGGGGGCAGGAGAGAAGCCCAGATGGCTCGGAGAATGAATGGAAATATGCTGCCTCTGTGGGTAGGAGGTAGGGGGAAACATCTAGAAATTACCAAAGAACTGGGAGGTAATACTCTCAGGAGTCAGTGGGGGTGACCTTAGCCAAAATGCCCAACAGTGGAGAGAGGGAACTCAAAGAGTCCACCTCTAGTAGATAGACAAGGTCTCAAGTGGAGGGACATAGCTACCAACCCACAGTCAAAATTTCTGACTCAGAACTTTTCCTGTCTACAAGAACTTCAGGGACAAAAATGGAGAAGAAACTAAAGGAAAGGCAGGCCAGTTACTGGCCCAATTTGGGACCCTTCTGGGGGTTGCAGAACCAAAACCTGACACTATTACTAATGCTATGTGCTTCTAGATGGGAGCCTGGCATGGCTGTCTTCTGAGAGGCCCTACCAGCAGCTGACTGAGACAGATGCAGATACTTACACCCAACTATTGGACTGAAGTCATGGACCCCTAAGGTTGAAATAGGAGAAGGATTGAAGAAGCTGAAGGGGAGAGGAACCCTATAGGAAGGCCAGCAGTCTCAACTAACCTAGATCCCAGGAAGCTCCCAGAGACTGAGCCACCAACCAGGAGCATAAATAGGAAAGTCTGAGGGCCCTGGCATGTATATAGCAGAGGTCTGCCTGGTCTGCCCACAGTGGGAGAAGTGCATTAAATCCTCAAGAGACCTGAGGCCCCAGAGAAGGAGAGGTCTTGTGTCAAGGAGCACCCTCTCAGAGACAAGAGAAAGGAGGAATGGGATCAGGAACTGTGGAAGGGGGACTGAGGAGGGGGACCATGACTGAAATGTAAATAAGTAAAATAACTTAAAAAAATAGTAACTCTGAAATCCTCATGAACTCATATATATTTTTGTATGAATACTAATTAAAAATTAAGAATTTGAATTAAAATTGCAATCTGTATTACAGCAAAACCCACTAAGTGCAAAAGTGTCTGTATTATGAAAATTAATTATTAGCATATTCAATCACAACTAACTTAAATTAGAAAACTTCTCATTTTCATGAGCTTTCATTTACTCTGATAGAAGAATAATTTGAAAAATTCAGGCAAAACATTTCTACAAGTATTACTCAAAGCTTTTGTTTTCTCTTTAAGAGCACTGGGAGTTGTTATTCATTGATCTCACCGTTCAAGAAACCTGCCAAGACTAACCACAAAGATCTGTCAGTTGAAGCTGATATTAAAGAGAATACCCTGAAGTTATCTGAACTTCTCTTCTAATCTCTTCTGGGAAAGAGAGGAGGCAAGCACAGAGGGTAGAGGCCAAATTCTTCCCACACTCTGATAGTACAGGGCCAATAATCTGACACAAGTTAATAAATGTAATAGCATAGCCAGACTGACAAGAATTGGTACCTGCACCACCTGCCCGCAAATGTGAGTTTAAAGTTATAAGTCATTTTTATTTCCTTCTTTTTTCTAATCCATTCCTCTGACAGTACTTCCAGCTCATTACAGGATTGTATCTGAAAGGTGCACTAGTGCTTTATGCACACCTAAATTTTTATATTGTCTTTCCTTTGAAGTCTCTCATCTATTGATTTACAGGGCTCTGCAACTAACCAATAATACAAAATACAGGATTTTTATTAATCCATTTGTTTTTTATTATCACAATCAACTTCATCATTAATTAAAATAACTTTACTTCAGAGAATAAAAGTTTTAATCCATTCTATTTTTTTTAACCTTTGACCAAAAATAAAATCTTTATTAAAAATTAAAGCAATTAAAAGAGTTTAGGGCTTACTTGGGAAGATAAATTGAATAGAACTGAAGGGACAAAATCAATTATTTGGAGCCAAATATGAGTGACTATAGCCTGAGAACATGGATTCTGGTTGCCACAAATAATGTTCTCCAAATTGAACAGAATTTTAATGAAAGCAGACTATGAACAAATTATCTTCAAACTTCCAAAATACTCAGAAACTTGTATTATAAAGGTAATTTTAATCTAACAAGACACTAAATAAAATATATTTACACAATTGTAAACGTATCAAACAAAGGCAAAGTTAGAAGCTCATTTAACTCCCAACTCTATGCTCATGGGAAAACAACCAACTAGACACATTTGCAAATGAATCCGAGATGAAATATAAAATTGGACAAAAAGTATTATAAAGAAAGTGTGAGATTTCTTCATAGTTTTGGTGAGGGGAAAGCCTTTAATATTCATTGTACAGATAGCATAAGAAATAATCTATTCTCTTTTTTAAAAAAAACAAAAATATGATTAGAGGTGTTATGTTTCTGTGGCTAATCTGCCTTAGAGAGATATTATTGAATATAAAAGAATTGTTACATCTAAAATAGGTTTGGTTTTTTTGTTTGTTTGTTTGTTTGTTTGTTTTTTAAAGGCGGTAAGAATGGTTTGGTGGTTGAGAGCATATACTGCTCTCCCAAAAATCCAAGCTCAATTTCCAGAACTCACATCAGGTGAATCACCACTGCCTGTAAATCCAGCTCTAGGGATATCCAGCTCCATTGGCTTCTGCAAGCACTTAAACTCACATCCCCATCCACAAACACACACATATACATAATTAAAAATAAATCTTTTTAAATTCCTTGTTGTTGGGCCTTGTTCCAAACTGAGCCTAGTGGACCTGCCCAAGCCTGGCTCAATTTTCGAGACCTGTCTCTCTCGCTTCTGCCCAGGGATGACTCAGCACATCCTGCACCAACCCTTGCCTGTCTAACTACCACTGATGTAAAGTGAACTTATTGGCCCCACCTAGTCATGCCACGCCCTTCGTCACCTCACACCACCCTATACTTCATTTCTACCCATACCTAAGTGCCCATCTCCTTCCCTTCTCTATATAAGCAAGCACCTAGTTTAATAAAGTGAGTTCCTGCTTTGACAAGACTCTCGGCCTGGCGTGTTTCTTTCGGGCTGTAGACACTCGGCTTCCTGCTCTGCCAAGGACAGACCCGGCTGGACTGGGTTCTCTCCTCTCTCCTGGACATGCTGACAAGGGAGCTGACACCCTGTTTCTATTATGACTTTCCACCAAATTTTAGAGTTTGTTATATATCTCTATTAAAATATCTTATTCTATCAATTAACCTTAAATAACAATCCTTACTAGCATACTCTTTAAGCTTCAAATTTTAATAACTTGAATATAATATTTTCAAATAAACTTTCAGTGTTAACATTATCTACATTTTAAGTATCTGTAAGTAATGAAATAGTTTCAACATAAACACATAAAACACATAGCCTACTATGCCATGTGCTTATCAAAATTAAACTCAGAGCAGAAACTCCTAATATCCATACATATTATCAAAATATAGTTCTTTGTATTGTTCAGGCACTAAAACAGAGAAAAGAGAAATTTTTGAATATTTGGAGATTTGGGGTGTAAGTGTTATGCTTTAAAAAAAGACTAAAACAATGAATAATGTGTTAAAATTCTAAAATGCCTCCCAATACCTATCCCTGAGGCATCTCATACAGCCCTGTGAAAGTGGTGGAAAAAACACATCCATTTAACTGGATTACATGAGTCTTCATGGTAGCAAAGAGAATTCAGAATTATTCCACTGGCCTTGAAGAAACAGAAAGCCATGAGTCCTACATCCGCTAAATGTGATTTTAGTCAGTACCTGAATGTAAGTGGCAGATCATCATTAGAACTCTAAGCAGAAAGACCAGTGGAGATGTGCTGAATTCTTGACACAGAACCTGTGACAGAATGTGGTCCTGTCTTATTACTAAACTGAATATACCTGGCTCCTTCACCTGGCTCTTACATGGGTGTTTAGGATATAAACTAAGAATATACAGCACTAAAAAATGATACAATAGTTAAACATATCAAACAAAGGGCAAATGACAAAACTATGACATGCACTGTTCATCAGGCCAGTTGAGAGAGAACCTAGTACCCTCAAAATAATTTTATTACATCTATATCACATCTTGGGGATGAGACAATTATGTATGGAATTTTATTCTGATCATAATTTTAATCTGAACAGTCAAAGAGACACTGTGAAGAACATCATCCTTAGAAAATGTAATTACTGCTCTAATTTCACTGCCCCCAACAATATTTGCTTACAAATACTAAAAAAAGAAAGAAAGAAAAAATAATAAAGTAAAAATATATAATGTGTTAGAAGTTATGCTTATCTGCAATACATAACCCTCACTTTTATTAAATATTTTTGTGCAGAGAACAACTTTTAAAGGGAAAACTTGTGAGATTGATTTTATGGCTCACCTCAGGGGAAAAAAAGTGATAGAAAAGAAAATTAACATCTCAAGTCTTGCACACATACTTTACGTAAAACAGAACATTATTTCTCCTTTAGTTTCTGAGGGAAGGTAGAAGAAACAATCTATTCATCAAATTACAGTTCATAGGTTGACATCAATCTACATAATTTATAGGCAATAGATTGTCTGATACTTCAAACATTTCAGTTTTGTGTTACAATTTACTTCTAAGCTCTTACTTTTTAATTTCTATATTTCTTCTACCTATTAAATATATAATGAAGTTTTTTTGAAAAAATCAAAGAAAAAATAACTGAATAACTCTACAATTTCCTTAAAGTTACTATGGTGCAACACATACCTCATCCTTCTGAAGAAGTAAAGACTGTGGGGTGTGTGTGTGTGTGTGTGTGTGTGTGTGTGTGTGTGTTATATGCACATGTGTATACAAATGTGTTTAGCTGCACATGAAAAATTGCAGATGCATATGTACATATGTGCATCTGCATGTGGAGGTAGAAAATGCAAGTGGGATGTTTTCCCCAGTTATTCTCTTTATCTTAAGGACAGGATATCTCCCTAAACTCCACAATACTAGATTGTCTAGACTAGCTAATCAGCAAGCTCTGGGATCCACCTGTTTGAACTCCAGCCCTGAGGTTACAGATGTGTGCTTCTTCACCTGGCTCTTACATGGGTGTTTAGGATATAAACTAAGATCCTCATACAAAGTATGAAAACATAAGCAGAAAAGATGTGACTGGGTGGGTGAGCCTCTGGATTGTTATTTTTAAACACCTTTAAAATCTATGTGGAGCAGAATGTAGGTCCAGGAGAGGGTTAGAATGGGAGGGAAGAGTAAATGTGATCAAAATATTTCATATGTATATACAAAACTCTTAAAGAATAAATACATAATAAAAAATAACTCTGATCACCTTTGCTTCCTTACTCCATTGGCTACGACCACTACTCCAGAAAGAAAACCAAAGGAATTTTGCCTTGATTTTTATTTCACTGAGGATGTTTATACATCCATTAAAAAGCTGGCTGTTGGAATATTTGAGATATACTCCAAGTAATAAATTCTTTTTAAACTCTTAATGTGTCAGAGGCTTTTCTCCTAATGTTTGAGGAACTTGTGTCTATCACTTCTGTAGATACAGATTGAGATATATTTTTTGGCTTCTATGACATGTTGAAATTTATTTTTGAATATATAAATTGGGATCTGAGTATAACTTAATCTTACTATTGTTTATAAGATTCATTAAAATTTATATGAAAGTAATAGTAATTTATTAACTTGTTCTATTTTATATCTTTCACTTTTTTATAGTCCCTGAGAAGAATACTTGTAATTTAACCATAATGAAAATATCAGAAACAGTTTCTTGGAAGTTTGGGGAAAAAAAGTGTCTCTGGGGCCATCTAGATATGGTTTTCTCATTGAGTGAGACTTTATTGATTCTATCGTGGCGATTGGCCTAGATTCCTATTTTGTATTCTAATTTACTTGTGTGTATTTATCTCAAAATTGAATAATTTATCTAACTGCTAGAATGTGATTGGACTCCTAAAAATTCTTTTCAGTCTTAGTGGATGTTTGCTTATATCACTTTTTTGCTAAGTAAATGCACAGTTGCACTTATTCCATCTCAGTAATTCTTGCTAAGAATGTGTATAGTTGATAATTTTTCAAATTTTTCAATTCTCATTACTTGACTTGGCACATAACTTCTATTTTCTACTAAAGTAAACACAATTAATGCTGAGAGTCTGCCTGGCACAAGTTCTCTCCATGGAAAGGCAGCAGATGGGGGGAAGCATTGGCAATCGGGGTCATGCTGATACAGACCTAGTGACAGCATCGGGCAATTTACAGGGTCAATATTACCGATGGAACAAACTTAGTTATCTGGGGCTGGCAAGAACATCCAGCAAGAAACTGAACTCTTTTAACTCTTAAGTCTACATATATATACACAGACAGGCAGACAGATATACATTTGGTAATTAATTTCTGCTAGCAAGAGGGAGGCTTGGAGCTTATTGGCTCTTTGTAAATCAGGAAAAGAAAGTCATGATAGCAGAACAAAAAATGTTTATACAAGCAAACATGCACAGACACACATATTTTCATACACATACATATTTTGATCAGGCCCAACTACCTGTCTCATCCACTCCACAAGTATTCATGCATACTTACAAATATATACCTATACTTACATATGCATGCATATATAAAATGGATGGAACAGAAGCCCCACAAGCAACTTTCATTGAGTAAGCACAGCACCAGGGCAGAAAGAACTCATTCATTCTGTATGAAAAATAGGCTCCACCTTTTATTGCCCAGAGAAATAAAAAGCTTCTTCCTTTTTATTGCTGAATGAATGAAGCTTTGTAAGAAAAAAACTGACCCCATATTGTTATTCTTAGTACTTACACTTTTTCAGAATATGTCACATAGTTTTCCAAGCATCTTTGCATTCCAAAAGTTCATCATAAATTAAATAAGAAGCTTCAGCAGAAGTGTTTCCATTGGTTTCCATTAAGACTAGTTATACAATTAAACGTTCATTATTTCTCACTATCTCTACAAGTTCATTAAAAGTCTATAACAATAATTCTTATGTCATAAGTTAGTATGGGTTTGTCAAGAAGCAAATCATCTTCCTAGTGTCTCACTACTTTTAAAGTTTTGTATAGATAAATCCAGTCAATATTTTATCTTCTGTCATTGCACCTACAATAAATTGTCCATTCCCAGTTTATGGCCTTAGTTATCAGAATGGTTTCATAGCTAGCCTAGAAGGAATGTTTTCCCTGTTCATAAATTGGTTCCAAGCCTGCTTTCTATCCTAGTGAAATTACCCAATGACACATGAATGTTTACAGAACTCTAATTGCAGCTTTTTCTATAAAGGGCTCAAAATTACTTGTATAAATTTAGTTAAATCTGTAGAATCATTATTAGGAATTATGAAATCATTAATTTGTCTATATAACATTACTACAAGAGAGTACATCCTCATTGATCAACAGAAAATCTGCCCAATAGGGTGGACTAATGTCCAGGAATTATTAGACTAATTTAAATAATGACAGGAAAGACATGTCACCAATAAAAATCAATCCTGAGATGAGATTTCGGAAGGCCTTGCAATTCAGAGCTCACCCATCACTGACCACACAAAAGTCATCTGCTAGCCTTAGCCTCTTCTAGATGACTCCTGACAAATGAATGCTCTAAATTTACCAATAGTAACATTATAAACTTGTTCTACAAATATGAACAGGTAGTACTTTAATTTTCCAACTTTTTTATTTTTAGCTTTCCATATGTGGGTGGTAATTCTGAGCATATTAAATCAGATCTTCATAACACATCACTATATCTTCACGGATGGGAGTGGAAACCATCATAGTAGCTGGGATTACCAGTTTCCTCAAACAAGACTGTGAAAAATCATTTAGGGATGTGCTGAAAACTCTGGGAAGCTGACTTAGTTATTATTAGGGTAAAGGGCACACCATAAGCCAATATAATCAGAGCTCTTGGGAATTTGGTACTTTGCATTCTAAAATGCCATTTTGCCTTTACTTTTACCAAACAAAAAAAGTTATTAGAAATTAAATCTATATAGTTGTTTGCTCATGGATAAGATTTTTGTGGTATTTTCTAGTGATTGACAGTACAAGAAACACAGTTACTAGAGAGGAAGGAGGCATTCTCTAAACAAAACATTAGAACAAGCAAAGAATTTACCATTGCTGTATCTGTGGCTTGCATATAAGGAAAAGCTTTAACTCACTCTGAGTCAAGCACACAATACCCTAAACATTATTATACCTCATCACTGTGAGTAATAATATAGAGTCTATTCGCAGGTGTCTAAGAGAAGCTCCTCACAGAGTTGGTTGGAGCTGCTACACTAGCCTCAACATTTTTTCTGAATGATGTAAACTATGCACTTGGAACACAGTTGGCTCTATGTTTATAGTTTTCTCACTAAGGCTACCTTTAAAATGTGGTCAATTTATACCTCCCATGGTAATAAAAAGCTAACAGCTCCGGCTAATGCATTATGCTAATCAGCACATACAGAATGGAAGAGTGGGACACTGTTTTAAATCATGACACATGGTTTATAAAGATATTGAAGTATCTTTACTCAGAAGTAATACACTGAACAATCTGATCTTGAAAATCCATTAGGACTGTTGATTTATGTTACAAAGTACTACTTAATCCTAACAATAGAGTGTAGAAAGAAAATCACACTTTTAGTCAAATGTAATACTAATAGTTACAAGTGAACATGAGTTACATCCTTTAACAAAAAAATACAAGTACTGACATGTATCCATTACTACTCTAAGTATTGCACCTGCATAACTAAACTAAAAAAAAAAAAATCATAATAACTTCCTTTTGCTTCATCATTCTTCTCAACATTTGCAATCACAATTGCATTGATTTTATTAGATTTAAATATTCCTAAACTAAATTCATCTTGCCCTTCTTATTTATAAATTATGAAGTTGGTGTTTCTATTACCTCATTCTGGATACTCATAATAATTAATGCATAAAAGGAGTCTCAACTGCTTTCTTTTTCAGAATTCAGTGCACAATGAGGGTTTTAAAGTGAAGGAGGTTTCTGGTGAAAGAAGACATATTTGTTGATTATATCTTAAAATACAAGATATGTAACAACACATAAATATTTGTGATTTCAGTAAGATTTAACATAAGAAATTAGAATGTTAGCCAGAAGAGGCGAGACATTCCTAAAACACCGATCTTTCTAAAATAAAAAATTGTAAAATGTAGCCAGTATGGAAATCAGTGTGGAGATGGTTTTTAAAACTAAAAGTAGAACTATCAAATACTCCACTCTTCCACTCTCAGGCATATGGAGACATTTGCACACCACATTGTTTACACTATACTCTTAACAGCAAAGTAAGGACTCAGTCTAAATGCCATTAACTGATCAGTGGGTAAAGAACATGTTGTATGTACACACATGGAATTTTATTTACCCATTAGGAAATATGAAAATATAAAATTTCCAGGAAAATGGAAGAACTGGAAAACATTATGTTTTCCATAACTTCTATAGCTGGGTGACAAATGTTCAAATATCTGAACCAACGGAAGACAGCTCTCACTGAAACCACTATAATTTCCTTTGTCATTTTAAGCGGCTAAAATAAAAATATATGGAACATGATAGGCAGCATTTTACCCTTAGGTAATTTATACTCCAACTCTAATGAATATGATTAAATAGTGATCAGAGTTTAAATATTTTTATAATATATATTACATATAATATATTACATAATATTTCAAATGAACTATATCAGGCTGAGTGTACTAGTTTATTAAGATGCTCAGTGAAATTTATAACTCACAAATATTAGGATAACATAACTTCAAGTGAAAAGAAGCAGCAATCAAGATTTTTCTGTAATAAAATTATTTTTCTATAATAAGCAAAATGAAGTTTGCCAGCATTATTTCAACCTATGCATTCTCAGACACACACAATAGAAGAAAAGAACCGGAAAGTCAAAAGATTCTTAAAGTAGATGGGAGAGCAGCTTAGGAAATTCCTAGAGTATAATTCCTGTTGTCAAATAAGCCCTTGAGCACACACACAAAGAATCAAGGAGAATCAGGAAGAGTGGGGAAGGAAATTGCCAGCTCTGACAAATTTATGGGAACTTTGCTTTGTCACCAGAAAGCTAAGGTTCACTGCTTGCCATCACCTTCCTTGGCCCTTTCTTTCTTGAAAAGCTGGTGTCCAAAAAATCAGCAGTCTCACCTCCTACTAAGTAATGAAGATGTTGATAGTGATTATCTCTGCTCATAGTGGACACACACATGGAAGCACTGGGTTGCATTAATTGCCTCATAAATGAGGTAGCAAAGTATCAAGAACTTGTCAAGGTTACACATCTAGAAAATAATAGAGATCACAGATACGGCCATCTAAAACCCATGTCTTAACTATACCCAAACAAGTCAGAAGCTTCTCTAATGGAGGAAATATAGGAGTTTCTAAGTTCTGCTAAAGTATAAAGCCACAGAATTAGTTTCAGAGTTGGGCTAGGACACCTCTTAGTACACACAGAGGCAAAAGGCAGGTGGCAGAGTGTTTTCCTTCTTTTAGTGATGTCTGAAGATGAATCAAGCCTTACAAGAATAGGGTTGACTTGTAGGACTAGGCATCTGTATTATCTAGTCAAAAGTGCAAACAAGTATTCTTCCTATCAGAGACACTCAAAACCATAGAAAAATAGACCAGAAAGAATCCTCTGGTAGTTGGAAATATAATAAGCAATTTGAATACCCTATAGATTCATGCCACAGTGCCAATAAAATGAAAGCACTTCAAATTTTTGCATAATCAATGTCTTATAGTTCTCTGAGGAAAAAATATAAGCACAGCAGTTTGCCAAAATGTTAATTAGAATATTTTAAGATCACTATAGTGCTCTTCAATGTTTACAGGCTGGAAAGATGCCTCAGTGGTTAAGAACACTTACTACACGTGTACAGAATCCAAGTTCAAATCATAGCCCCAACATGGTTGCTCACAACCACCTGTACCTCCAGCTCCATGGAATCTGATAACCTCTTCTAGCCTCAAGGGCACCAGGCATGCACATGGTGCACACACATATATGTAGATACTCAAATATTCACTTAAGATAAAAAAATAAATCTTTAAATATGTATTTAACATATATGATAATAAAAACTATTATTTAAAAGAGTTTTACTGTCTGGTACAGCATATAATCCAGAGATTCTATTTAAAACATCCATCAGCTCTTCTGAGGACAATGCAATGACATAAAAATAGTTTAAATAATTTATCAACATTCTGATGCTAGATCCTATTAGGTAAGAGTAGTAGAAGCATGTTGTGGACTACATTTTTACTCATTAATTTAGAACTGTTTCCTGATGGATGCTCTTGAAGGTGTGGACACTGATATTTGGGTGTGTACAAACTTCATTCTCACAAATGATGGGTCTATGTCCTTAAAATTCTAGAGTGTACATGAGAAGCGAGTGGCCCATGTAAAGTACAACATAAAATCAATACCAAAAGAGAAGACAACCTCCAAAGATAGCCCAAAATTAGATCAACAAGTATGGTAAAAAATAGTAATGTCCAAACCATAAATAATAGGTCAGGCAGAAAAATGTAGATCCAAAGCTACAGAATGGGAGTTGGAGGAAGAACATTCAAAATGGAGAAGAGACATTATATAGTAATTCAAATTATTCCTCATAATTCTAAGAAAGTATATGATGCCAGGATTCAGAGCGAATATGGATTAAGACTTGTCAGTTAAGAGATAACTATAACCTTTTGTTAGAGTCAGATATGGTGATGGCATGAACCAGGGACTGGATGAGTCCTCTAAATGCAGTGCCCAATGCAAGAAAGATGGAGCTGACTTTACCAAGTAGCATGGTGTGCAGAAGATTGAGAACACTCCCCCCAACTCTTGCCATCATGAATATGACAGAGTTGAGGCCTATTCTTTGATAGTCTGACAGCAGAACGTCATAGTAGCATTGTGGAGCCTAAAATCCTCCCTGATGGAGATCTTGACTTGCAGAACTGTCAGTATGTAACTAAAAAAGGTATTGGATGTTGTGTGCATGGCTCTGAGTAGCCATCCCATCTACCTAAAGGACCTTGCTGAAGCCCAACATGGTCATTCCATGCTATGCTACTACTCAGAAATTTTCCAATGAAGAAATTGCCATAACAACTATTGTGAAACTCATTGCACTGTGTTCCCTTTGTGGTTCTTAGTATCACATTCCTACTTGGAAGGCACAGTGAGGAAGAGGTACCGGACAACCTCAGTGCTATCATCAAGTACCCCCTGCTGTAGTAATTGGCTTTGACTTTCTCCTATGGCTGAGCCATGCAGGTCTTTGCACTAAAGGCTGGAGGCAGGCCAGGAGGAGTACAGGAAGGAGACCTAATGCCCCTCTTGTGAAGGAAAGCATACCCTAAATGTTAAGAAGTTATTGTTTGAATATTAAGACATGAATTTGATAGGTTTTAAGTAGAGTGTATTTTTAAATGCATGCAAGTACAAAAGAGAAGGGGTGAAGCCAACAATGCTGAGAGCTCCTATGACATAAAAATTGACTTTGAAGGGGAGCCAACTCAGACACGAAGCCTCTGCTGCACTGGGCAACCTTGATGAGGAGCAAGGAGAGAAGGCTGTAAGAGACACAAAGCAATTTATAAGAGGACAATGGTTAAGGGCATTATGGATAAGCAAGAAAGTAGAATGAACCTGAACAGTCCACAATCTGAGGGAAAATCGGAAAGGTTAAAGGGAATGTGAATACTTATAGAGCTTGTGATAACCTAGCTGGAAACAGGCTCCCCACCCCCCACTTCCCAACCCACCCACTCCAACCCCATACCCCTACCTCACCCTAATCCCCACCACACCACACCCACCCACCCCACCCATGCTCCCACCTCACCCTCCTCATTTCGCTCTCTCGTAACAGTAAGTGACAATGTTTCCTGCACAAGTAGGTAAACTAGGACTCAAAGAGGAAAGCATGTTTAACCTAGATAACTATCCTCAACACAGTGAGGTTAAGGAGAACTGTTGGAGTATTCAACTTTAAATTTTCAACCATGGAACCACAGAACCTGGGTGAACTAAGTACTGGACCCGAATACAACTTGTAATACAGACAGATACTAATGATGTTCATCATGGTTGTTACACATAAGGTAATTATGCATAGATGATGAGCACTTTTGTTATTTTTATTGATGACTGTCATTAGTATTCATTTTATTCAGCAAAGTCAAGGGCTTTTGTCTCTTACTAGGTCCCTGCAGTAAAAACTCACAGTGGCGACAGCTATGCTGGGTACAATGGCTAGCTATTACTGAGTGTTGAAAAATCCCCTCAGAGCTAACTTATTTATTTGACTGAGCTTCTCTTTATTTCTCCACAGTCCACTCAATAATACCAGGCAAGGAGAGCAGAGAAAAGGTTATTAATTGTGCAGTAGATGAAAAGAAAAGGAATCATTGTTCTTCCCCACAATCTCTTTCTGTTGGCTTAAAGGTAGAAAATTCTCTGAAAGCTTGAATGAAAGTGGCCACTGGTGATTGAGAGGAAGCTCTTCTGAAACTGCTGGGTTTTAATTGGTTTGCTTCCTTGGGAAAGAATAAGCAGACAGGTTTACTACAACTGGAGGAACTAGGCTGATGGTCCCTGGGTTCTATCAACTGGGCAATTTCTAGCTGTAAGACTATGATGAATGGGTGAACTGTAGCAGATAAAGGCATTCTGGAGGGCAGCAACAGTGGCTGCTCATAACTCTGCTCAGTGTAGAGCATCTTGGGAAGAATGTCCTACAGAAGTCCAGTCCCCTTGAGATCCTGGCCTTCTTGTTCTTATCTGACTAGTTAGAAAGGCTAATTCTCCACTACTGCCCTCACTGCCAACAGATGCTTTACAGTGCAAAAAAATTCCCCTTTAAAAAATTTGATATTTTTAACCAAGACATGCTTAAAATACTTGACATTAACATGAATGTGTTTTTCAATTTCAAGAATAGGAAATTATTTCAAAGGAAACATTCAAAATCAAGCTGTACATGGGCCTGCTATCATATCAACTCCACCCAGCCCCAGCCCAGGAAAAAGTTATCACTGGCATAGATTTTGAGCCTACTTCTATGTGTTAACACTTACTTTCAAAGTCCTGAGCCTCTTTCACACCCAGCTACAGTTCTTGGAGCCCTGTTCTACCTATCAGTGGAAAGTCTTTAGAGCTATGTCCTCAGATAAATGGCTACTCAAAATATCCTGCACAGCTCTTCCACCTCCTCCTGTGATGGCAGAAACACCTTCCCATTCATCTGAGGACAAATATCAGAGAGGACTTTCTTTGCTTATTTATTTTCCCTGAATTATCACTATTTCCTAAAGTTCTTTTGTCTATGCACCTAAGTGTTTGTGAATTCGACTTTCTTCCACACCTGTACTGGTTGGTTTTACGTGTCAACTTGACACAAGCTGGAGTTATCACAGAGAAAGGAGTTTCGGGTGAGGAAATACCTCCATGAGATACAGCAGTAAGTCACTTTCTCAGTTAGTGATTGTCTTAGTCAGGGTTTCTATCCCTGCACAAATGTCATGACCAAGAAGCAAGTTGGGGAGAAAAGTGTTTATCCAGCTTACACTTCCATGCTGCTGTTCATCACCAAAGGAAGTCAGGACTGGAACTCAAGCAGGTCAGGAAGCAGGAGCTGATGCAGAAGCCATGGAGGGATGCTGCTTACTGGCTTGCTTCCCCTGGCTTGCTCAGTCTGTTTTCTTATAGAAGAACCCAGGACTACTAGTCCAGAAATGGTACCACCCACAAGGTGCCCTCCCCCCTTGATCACTAATTGAGAAAATGCCTTACAGCTGGATCTCATGGAGGCATTTCCTCTCCTAAAGCTCCCTTCTCTGTGAAAATAACTCCAGCTTATATCAAGCTGACACACAAAACCAACCAGTACAGTGATCAAGGGTGGGAGGGCCCATTGTGGGTGGTGCCATCCCTGGGTTAGTAGTCTTGGGTTCTATAAGAGAGCAAGCTGAGCAAGCCAGGGGAAGCAAGCCAGTAAACAGCATCCCTCCATGGCCTCTGCATCAGCTCCTGCCTCCTGATCTGCTTGAGTTCCAGTTCTGACTTCCTTTGGTGATGAACAGCAGTGTGGAAGTGCAGCTAAATAAATCCTTTCCTCCCCAACTTGCTTCTTGGTCATGATTGTGCAGGAATAGAAACCCTGACTAAGACAACACCCAAAGGTCTATTAACTATATGAATATTTATATAGGTTTTAAAATTAAGCTTAATAAAACATCTCCAAACAAAGCATACAAGTGGCCAACAAGTGTGTACAAAATGCTCAAAAAGACAAGTAACTAATTAAAGAAGTGGTAATCAAAGTCACACAGACATAGCAGCACCTTACACCCAAAAGGTGGCTATCATCAAGGAGTCAGATGTTGTTGACGCACGAGCAGCGGTTGAGGAACAGAGCTGAGGATTGGCTGAGGTGCTCTGCTAGGAGTTCAGCATGCATGAGTGTATCTCTATCCACATGAGGCAGGCAGGTGTCCAGATTGGCAATGCCTGAAGGGAATTATACTGCCTTAAACATGGTATTCAGCCTGATGGTCAAATGACAAGCGACAAAACTATTGGAGGCAGGAATGACTCATTCAACACATTCTTCAGTGAGACTGGAGCCCGCATGCATGTGCCAGAGCGGTGTTTGTGGACCTGGAGCTCACTGTGGTCGATGAAGTGCGCACCGGAACCTACCAGCAACTTTTTCACCCAGAGCATCTGATCACTGGGAAGGAAAATGCAGCCAACAATTATGCCAGAGGTCATTATACCATTGGCAAGGAGATTGGTACTTTGCATTCTAAAATGGCAAGGAGATTGTTGACCTGGTCCTGGACCAGATTCGAAAACTGACCGATCGGTGCATGGAACTGCAGGGCTTCCTCATCTTCCACAGCCTTGGAGGTGGCACAGGATGTGGGTTTGCATCTTTGCTGATGGATGGAGCGGCTTTTAGTGGACCACAGCAAGAAGTCCAAGTTGGATTTTGCTATCTACCCAGCCCCCCAGGTTTCTACAGCTGTCATGGAGCCTCACAACTCCATCTTGACCACGAACACGACGCTGGAACATTCCGACTGTGCTATCATGGTGGATAATGAAGCCATCTATGACATCTGCCAGCGCAGCCTGGATATTGAACATTCCACATACACCAATCTCAATCGTCTGATTGGTCAGATCATGATATCCATCACAGCCTCCCTGAGGTTTGGTGGGTCCCTGAATGTGGATTTAACAGAATTCCAGACCAACCTGGTGCTGTACCCTCAAATCCACTTCCCACTGACGACCTACGCCCTTGTCATCTCTACTTAGAAGGCATGAATTACATGAGCAGCTGTCAGAGACAGAGATTACCAATGTTTGCTTCGAGCCAGCCAATCAGATGGTCAAGTGTGACCCTCGCCATGGCAAATACCTGGCTGGCAGCCGTCCATTTACATCTTCCCCACCATTGACACTAAAGGATACATTTACTTATTAAAGTTTCTAAAAAAAAAAAAAAAAAAAAAAAGTCAGATGTTAGCAAACACTGGTGAGACTGCAGAGAAAGTGGAAACATCCTAGTCACTGCCAAAGCATAAAATGGTGAAGTTCTTTTGAAAACCAGTTGTATAGCTCTTTAAAATTCTAAGCACAAAGTTACCATTTGATAAAAGAAATTATAATCCTTAGATATATGCCCTGAAAAAATGTAAACATTTCACACACCAAAAAAAAAAAAAATGTGGATGTACATTATAGAATTATTCAAAATATCAAAAAAAGAGAGAATCCAAGGCTCATAAATTATTAAGTGGGCAGTGATTTCTAAAACAATATACTATTATTCACCAATGACAAAGATGGTAGTTTCTTAGTTATATCATGCTAAGTGAGAAACACTCATGACGACAAAAGTCTGCAATATTATCTGGGTCTATTTTACAAAACAGTCAGAACAGGGGAATCTAGGGAGAGAGTAAGTAGATTAATGGTTGCCTAGGCGTAGAAAAGTAGGTATTATAAAATTAATTTATGTCAAAGAAAAATCTAAGTGAAACAAGACTGTGGGAGAGCTGCCCATAAGCTCAGAGCGCCAATGTGCAGTAGTATGTCAACTAAGATAGGGTACCATGATGGAAGGAACCCCATGGCCAAGGCAGGGAAGGGAAACAAAGCAGCATCTCGGCCTCCATGCTCCCGAGGAGATGTGTAGATGATCTGGCCCTGGACATGTGTTTCTCCACAGGGCTGATTCAGGGATCTTTGTATTTTATGAATAGTTGTGGAGAAAATGAGTAAGAAGTTCTAAGGGTGGTAAACTGAGGAAGCAGCAAGGCCCATAACAAATTGGTCTGAACAGCCCTGTGCCTTCAAGGAAAAGAATGTCTCTTTCCTCTGAGCACTGAGAAGGTATTTACTGGGGGAGGGAGGCTGTCTCATGAGCTGCTTTGAAGGAAAGAGAGCCTGCTTATGGCCGCTTCAGGGCAAAAGGACAGAAAGGAAAAGCAACCTCCTCCCTCCTGTTGCTTCTCTACATGCCTAGAGTTCATGCTTGGGGAATATATTTGATTCTGTGTTGAATTACCTAAGCCTTTACTTAATTAATGGAGTTTTTTCCTGTACTTTCCGATACCTTCAAGAATTTACTACACAAATTCTACATTAAAAAAATTATTGTAATCAAATTAATAGTATATTTTGTGTAAAACATAGCAGTGAATAGAGATGAAATTTTAAGTTACACTTTTCTCCATAGCTGTAAAAAAAAAGGCATTGCATGTCACTGTCTGTGGAAGGACAAAATAGATACATGTGAAGCTTAAATCGTTTCGATTTTTTTCCATTGCATGACCAAGGTTCACTTGTGTCCTTATAGGGTAAAAGTGAAATTACATGACTGTTCAATTACTGTGGGGAAAGATGTAATCTTTTTTAAGTTTCCAGTCTACAGCTTTTGAGCTGGTAGGAAAGACTTTTCATTTGGACCTGTAGAGAATTGAAGTTCTCCCTCACATTTGATCTAAATCTCAATGCCATTTCTCTTTCGATCACATGGGCACAGGTAGGAATGCATGTCCTTGTCTCCATCATAAAACATTTCTATTCTAGTAAAGGCAATAGAGATGCTCAAATTCATAATTTTTATGTCTCTTAACACAAAACAGCTTTTCTGAAATTGAGTATTGAATGTATTATATATTTATATTAAATGCCTTGGAATTACTTACTTCTGAATTTAATGAAGGCATTAAATGAAAACTGAAGTTTTTCCTTATTAAAACTTTTTAATATTTTGGGATTTTCTAGTTTTTTTTAAATTTTGCTATTTGAATTAATGCATGGTAATTGTACATTCTCAAAGGGCATAGTGCATAATGCTGTACATGTATAGTGCTCAAATTAGCCCCTCTGCTTAAACTTTTATTACTTTGTTTTGCTTGGAAACTTTAAACTTTCATGCCAGTTTCTAATAAATACATAATAAATCCTTATGATATAATTATCATTACTGATATGTGTTGACATTATTTTAAATCATTTGTGTGCATAAAAATGAAGTAAACATACAAACAAGCAATGTGTATTTTTTTAAAGATTTCTAATTGCTGTTTTCTCTAAAGTGTTCAAAGCTTTTCTCAAGCTATTTTAGAGAAAAATGATTGAATCAATATTCCTATAAAGTAAAGTGACAGGAGTTAGCAATTCAAGCTTAAATCCAAATGTCTATGCAGATCAAGAATGAAGATTAAATTCCAAAAACCTGTTTCATTGTTTTGAATTTTCAACTAAACTTTGGGAAACAAAACTATGTCCAATAAAATAAAAATTTAAGTTAAAAGAAAATGTCATCATCTGTCTTATGACATAACAACAGTTACTGTGAACGTGACCAGACAGATAGGAAAGACCATAGGCTGTCAGAGATATGCCCTCACTTGTATCTGCCTTTTACTGTTGCAACAATGCTCAGTGCTAGCTGACTACAAGAGCATATTTCAAATCCTTTAGGATTCTTGTTAATCAATCTGTCTTTGGAATTTACAATGACCTCTGCAATCATAACTACAAAGTGCTGAACTTTAGAATATAATATTCAATATTTTTTTCAAAATATTGAATTTTTTTCAAAATAATGAAGAATATTTCAATTACTAAACAAAATTTTTATAAGGAAAAGAAATATACTAGGTCCAAAATAAAAAATGATGATGATCACATTTAATAAAGATACTAATTATTTTAAACTCACAATATTTAAGAGGTTGATTTAATAGGATATAAATGGTTATAAACACTAACATTGCTCCTGTTCCTCATGGGTTGGTTTCCAATATGAGGAAAGAGTTTATAACAGTAACTTCCTTACCCTACTCCCATTCTATGGCACTGGGGCTCAAACCCTGCCATGTACCAGCTTTGGAGATGGTCCTGAGGAAGGGGTGTTTGGGAGCAGCAGAAAGATGACCCAGAGTACATGATGGATGAAAGTTCTATGTTCTGCTCAAGATAACTCTCTGCGTGGGATAACTCTCTCTTGCAGACCAAAGCTCAGTCTTTTACTTTGAATAAGTGACTTCCTTAGAAATTGCATATCAATTAAATCATTAACCCTAGGTTCCCTTTTGATATCTCACAAATTAGCATTTTATAACCTTTACTCCTTAACTCTAAAGACAGAGAAACTTGGACAAAGCTGCTTCTCGCTGGAGCTGGAACATTGTTCTATTATATTATCACCAGTTTTCAGTTTTACAATTCCTTCACTGCTTAAGCTTGGCTGTCCCAGAACTTGTAATTTAGACAGACCTTGAACTCAGAGATCTGCATGAGTTTGTCTCCTGAATGATGGGATTAAAGGTGTACCACCATGCCTGGGTCAAAGTTTTTCATGGCCACTATTCCTCAAGTTCCAGATCAAAAGCCTGTGTCTTCCAGCCTGAAGATCTGGACCATAAACATGCCTTTCATTTCATTTAATCTGGATTGCAGTTCATTCCAGATTAAAGGTCAACTTGTTCAACTGCAAACGCAAACAATAAGTTTAGCAGGGTGGAATCTTTCCCCTAAGATAGCTACTACCTAAATCTCTTTATCTCCTTCCTTAATATTTTCTCACAAAGCTGGCTCATTAGCGTAGCTGCCTCTGTTCTTTCAGGTCCATGAAGCCTCTCATCCAATTCATATTGCATCCTTATATTTGACATAGTTGAGAAATCCTGTAAAGAACTGTTATAACACTTTTGGGGGAATCACTATCACTGAGCTCAAACTGTACTTCAGAGCAATAGTGATAAAAACTACACGGTATTGGTACAGAGACAGGCCATGGAATAGAAATAAAAACCGAGAAATATACCCACACACCTATGGACACTTGATCTTTGACAAAGAAGCCAAAACCACACAGTGGAAAAAAAGAAAGCATCTTCAACAAATGGTTCTGGTCTAACTGGCAGTCTGCATTGCAAATTGATCCATGTTTATCATCCTGTACAAAGCTCAGGTCCAAGTGGATCAAAGACCTCAACATAAAACCAGATACACTAAATCTAATAGAAGAGAAAATGGGGAAGGGCCTCAAACACATGGACACAGGGGAAAATTTCCTGAACAGAACACCAACAGTTCAGACTGTAGCATCAACAACTAATAAATGAAATGTTGTCCATTTACACAATGGAATATGATTCAGCTATTAAAAATGAGGATATCATGAATTTTGCAGGCAAATGGATGGAACTAGAAAATATCCTGAGTGAAGTAAACCAGACCCAAAAGGACATGCATATGTATGTACTCACTGATAAAGACCATAGGAAGCTTAACAAAAAGGAAGGCCCAAGTGTGGATACCTGAAACCCACTTAGAAGGGGAACTATATAATCATGGGAGGCAGAGGGAGGGAATTGGATGGGAAAGGGGAGGAGGGAGAGGAAAGGAGGGGTGATATCAGGTGTCAGGGGAGGCAGGAGGAACACCCAGTGGGCCAAGAAAATAAATCAAAATATGTAGCAGTTGGGGTTAGGGAACAGGGGGATCTCTACAAAGTCCTAGAGACCTGAGATGTGAGAGGCTGCCAGGACTCAACAGAGATGACATTAGGATAAATGGAGAGATGTAACCAGAAGAGACCACCTCCAGTAGATAGACATGGCCCCACAGTTGAGGCAGGGGACCACACTCCCATCTTCAAAATTTTTAACTCAGAATTGTTCCTGTCTAAAGGAAACACAGGGACAAAAATGGAGCAGAGACTAAAAGACCACCCAGTGACCAGCCCAACTTGGGATCCATCCTGTGTATGCACACCAAATCCTGACATTATTACTGAGGCCATATTGTGCAGACAGGAGCTTGGCATGGCTGTCCTCTGAGAGGCTCTACCAGCAAGTGACTGAGACAAATGCAGATACTTAGAGCTAACCATTGAATTGAGGTCAGGGGCCAGTATGGAAGAGTTAGAGTAAGTATTGAAGGAGCTGAAGGGGGTTGCAACCCCATAGGAAGAACAACATTGGCAACTAATTCGGACCCCTCAGAGCTCCCAGAGACTAAGCCAAAAACCAAGGAGCATACATGGACTAGTTTGTGGCCCCAAGCACACATGTAACAGAGGACTTCTTTGTATGGATTCAGTGGGAGAAGATGTACTTAATCCTGTGGAAACTTGATGCTCCAGGGAAGAGGGATGATGGTGGAGGTGAAGTGGAGATGGGTGGCTTGGTGGGGGAGCATCTTCTCAGAGTTAGTTGGGGAGATGAGGTGAAGAACTTGGGGAAGGGGGATTGGGAAGAGGGCAACTCTTGGAATGTAAATAACTAAAATAATGTAATAATAATAATAATAAAACCATTCTTACATTGATTTATATGTTCTTGTACTCATGTTTTCAGAGTTTTTTCCCACAGCCTTAAGGGTTGCCCTTTAGGTCACAGTTACCATTTGCTGAGGAACACCAGACACATTCTCAATTCCTAGAATTGTGCAGTTTCCAATTATCATGGAGTCATTAACCTTGGCAGGGAGAACATTCCCAAAAAAGAAACATAAAATATATATATTATTATACAAACAAGCCTTTTGCCTACAGCAACTGTCAGCACCTGAAAAGACCCCCCTGCTGGCTCTGCTCCAGGAGTGGGAACCATGTCATACAGTCACTTCCAAGGCTACGGTTGACCTGGCAGAACCCATGGGTCCCCACGTGTTACACAAGGGCACTACCACTGAACTGTTTCCTTAGCCCACTAATAACTTCCATTTGTGTAATTGTTAAATATGATATGCTAGGTAATGGGTTATAGCACATTATAGCATGAGATCATCTACACACTCTTTTTTTCTTTTTTAGATAAACAAATTTCATGGGAAAGTTAACATCTATTTAAATTTTCTATTACTTAGCAATCCCATTATCAGCCAAAAGATGTCTAGTATATTAATAAAATCTTTAAATGAACATAAACTGCAAAACCACAACTAAAAATAGTTTTATTTCTCCTAGTTGCAGTATATTAACTACTCATGGTAGCATGCTGGTTTATCGAAATTCTTGTTGGCCCTTTTAATGAGCTCATCATTAAACTATGTCACTTCTTTTAATTTGGTCATCCCAAGTGCCAGTAACTGTGGCTATAGAAACAAAACAATATGGACCAGCAATTACTTCATTACCATGGGTATTTCAATGCTTTCCCTCATGTAAATTGGCTTCCTTAAATATTCAGTTCTCATTTTTAAAAACACCATATTATCTTATCTTCTTACTGCTACAAACATGAGATGCCAGTAATTAACTCCTAAGATTGCACCTAAGGGTATATTCGATTTTTTTTTAAGTAGATATATTATATGTGGCAAGAATCAATACATCATGTGATCTTTATCAGTTCAGTGGAAAGCGTCACTTTCTGTCTCATAAGTTAGAGCAGCTGACTCGGGAATTTCTTCCATGGCTCTCTCATCACAGTCCCTAAAGACCCTTTCCTAAATAGATCTAGGTAAGTACTCATGTAGACACTGCTTTAAGTCAAATTTAAAATTCACTTTGCTTAGATTATGATGTCTCTCAGCTGTCCTGTTCTGTCTCTTTCCTGTTTCCTTTGTCATCACCCACTTTCCATTCTCTGTTACATGAGTCTTCCTCCATGGGTGTCCTCAGATAGAGTCCAGAAATGTACTCCGGTTGTTTCAGGATAAAACTGTGAACTTTATAACAACTCATGACTTCCACATTAATGTCCTACTTTCTGTCCAACCTCATTTCCCTTCCTTCATCTACTCCAAGAACATTATTCAAAATTCCCAAGGAGCAGTATTCTCTCACATCTTCAAGTACCCAGGTACAACTCTAGCTCATATCCCTTCCAGAGTCTCCCCTTTTGGGCTATTAAGAGCCCAAAATATATTCTCTATCATGTTGTACCCTTTACCATGCTTTTTTGAGTCTGTCTTTTTTGGGCTTGCCTCTGCCTGTGATTACCCAAAGAGGAATGGTTTCTAACTTCTAGAGATGGTATTTAATGTATATTCACATGGATATTGTTATGAAACCTTGTTTGGTTTGGTTTTTCTAAGGAAGTCCTGATTTTACTGTATATCTTATCTCATTATTGCTATAAATATATTTTACAAAGGTTACTGATGAAGTTCAAGACACACTACTCTAAAATGTTTTGAGCTAAAGGGATATAGGAAAAACCCCACATAAGTATGAAGAAAATTGAGGTCCATTTCTGCCCTTCTTTCCTTAGCAGGCTATTATACCTGGGAACAATCCTGTAACCTTTTGTTGAAGTACTATAGAAGGGCAAGGCAGACCCTTCCTGTGTTTGGGGGAAATAGGACTCTGTACCTGGAAACAAAGACTTACAAAGAATGGGAAGCTGGACTCACCATGCTTCCTTCAGATTATTACCTGCTTAATCTAGTCATACTCCCCCATGTCCATCCAACTCGCATAAACACAAATTACAAAGTATATGGATTTCCTACCTATCGAATCCTCATCATCTTAGGGAAGCTGCAGTGTCACAGACTGACACAAGTAAATGTATGTGCTATGTTCCTGTGACTCTATCCTATTGCAGAGGTTACAGGATGAAAGAAAAGAAGGTATTTCTCCTCCTTTAATACACTTCCTAAGTTTTAGAATAGAAATATAAGAAGCATATATTTAGCTATATGATTCTGCAAAATGAAATAAAATAATAGGCTGTGGTAGTTTATAGTAAGTACAAGTATCAGCTTCCCTGGGTCTTACAAAGAAATGAAAGTTTAGGTATGTATTACTTTTAGAAATTTGGCTGTAGTCCAGAGCTTGGGTTGATGTTCTCCAAATAAAATAATAGGCTGTGGTAGTTATAGTAAGTAAAAGTATCAACTTCCCTGGGTCTTACAAAGAAATGAAAGTTTAGGTATGTATTACTTTTAGAAATTTGGCTGTAGTCCAGAGCTTGGGTTGGGTTGGGTTAATTTATACCAAAGGTGTTGAATTTCCTTTTTACCATAATTGCCAATTAAAATTATCTGAAAAAAAGACATTAACTTGCCTCTTTTGCAATCCCAATTAGTTTAAAGGAACTTAATTTTCAGCTGCACAGTTCCTCCCTCTTTTTTTTCAATGATAACAGAAAAACACTAGACTGTTGGTTGATGGTACACATGTCAATCAATATGACTGCCATTCATCTTACTTTTAAAAAGATCCTAGGCACCTAGCTTTATTAGTTTCGTTTATAACCTTCCAACTTTCCCATGGCTCACATATGCGCATTATGTTACAAATCTGGGTGGTATAAGAAGTTTTCAGCATTGTATATAATACATGATATATGGAACATATATGTATATATGTGTATACATATTACCACTGTTCTAATCGGATCTTAAATAGTAAGTACCTAAAGTGTGGAAGGTACATCTGTGATATTTTCCCAACGGTTCTATGATACTAACTTCTATCTCCTCAGCCTTTGAAGCAAGCAGGGCAGGAACTGGGGTAGCTAGAATGCGGAAATCTTTGCCTTCAAGCTTCACTACCAGTTTTCTTTTATCTAAGGTGCCATATTACCATGCTTCGTGGATGTCATGAGAAAGTAAGGTTTGGGCAGAGCTGCCATAGGACCCACTGGTTACCATAGTGCATAGACTTTCTTCCTCATCTAAACATCTCTTACTTTGTGCTTCCTTATGTCATTGGCTCACCTTGCCATCCATCCAGTTAAGCAGGTCAGAAATATAAACTGTACACAATCTTTCCATTACCACATTGTTTTTAATTCCAAATGTTTTTCTCATGAGTCCACTTTTTTCCATACACCATCCACTACCATAGTTCAAATTTTTCACATTTTTCCTATGAAAGGTCACATCCCTGTATGCTTATATTTTTCAAAACCTACTTTGATAAGAGTTTAGGGTTTTTAAATGATTTAACCTCCCTTCTAGCCCCCAATTCACCAAAGGTAGTAGTGGAAATGAAAGGTTAATAGGGCAAAGGAGAATGTGGACCTGTTTAGAAACAGTTCTTTTGGGGTGATTCCAGTCTTCGTTGTCAGGATAGCAGCAGTTCAGTTCACACAAATCAGCAGTGGTAGCTTCATCCACTGGCAAACACTATTCATAAATCAGTGATGGCAGTTCAATCCAGAAGAATACTTGAGGCTCTGCCAATCAGCCTGAATCTGTGGAGAAGTGCCAAGAAGCTGCCTGAATATCATATGAAGTTCCTTGATGTGTTTCTCTCTACAAAGTCACAATAAATGATGATCAGCAAAAAAGCAAGGCAAACCAATGCCACAGTGTTGTCCACTCTCTGTTGGGTTATATTTATACCCTTTCCAAACATCACATGTTCTCTCAAGCATCTGCTCTAGCAAAGCATTAAATTTCCATTTTCCAGACAGCTTCTAGAAAATACCTCATGTCTATTCTCACCAATACATCCTCCCATGTGTCTGCCTCCACAAAACATCTCTCAGAAGACAGTTTCTTGAAAAACATCACATGACACAAGTGAGTCTCCAAAGAAACCAGACATTTCCACTTCCCAATGGCTTTTTGTATCATCAAGTTCATATTTCTTTTCTATGGTATCACCTTCCTAAAACTGCCTTAACTTCACAGAACATTCCAAGGGGCTGTCAGTGAAAATGAAGTCTCTGCTTACCCAGTCTAACAAGAGCTTTGAAAATAAACCAGAATGAAAAGAACAGAAGGATACCTTTAGCCAAATTCTACACAAGCCATAACCTGAGAAGGAGAACAGAAAAGAACAGAAGGATACCTTTAGCCAAATTCTACACAAGCCATAACCTGAGAAGGAGAACAGAAAAGAACACTTTTAATTCAGAGGTCAAGCAAGCCTTAATAGTTCCTTTTGTCTGACTTTAATGCTCTATTTGGGTTGCAAGTACATTTGTTCATATCTCACCAGGAAACATCATAAAACAAGTCTACAAAGTAACTAAAAATAGGATCCTCGGCCTTCATTTTGTGTCTATCTCTTTTGTCTGAAGACTGAGTTAGATTCCTGCAAGTTAACTGGCACCTACACATGGTAGTCACTCCACAGGTGCCTGTCTAAACATTATACTGCCTAGCCTACCTCAGCTTTTTTAATGACAATTGATTTTGATTGACAACTTGAATGACTCTGCCATCAACTAAGAGACAAACTTCTGGGTGGAACAGTAATGGTATTTCCCAGTAGGATTGCCTGAAGGGAAAAGACCCTCCTCCAGAGTCGGCATCACTTCTAGAAACCACTCAGAAATAAGGAGGTCCAAAAGAAATCCTATTGCTCTTTACCTGTTCGCTTTCACCTCCTGCTTCTGGTCCTCTTTCTGTACCTAAAGTTTTTAGCTCTCCCTGATTCCACCTTAACCTTCAATAAAAACTATGAAGAACTGAAGATTTAGTAAACTGGCCCTTTGTCTTCTGTCCACTTTACTCCCTTTAGTACCTTTGGAGCTGTAATTGATGTTCTTCGCACTTCTTTAAAGCTTGTCTAACTTTCTTCTGGTCTCTGTTTCATGCTTTGCCTGGTAGGCGTCCATAACTGCATCAGCTTGACCTGAAGACTGAAGTATTGGCCCACACACTAATAACATATCTCCCTGAATTCCAGAACCAGCAGATCTTCACAGACAGATCCTACTGTGTTGAGATCACTCCAAAGCAATCATCTTGTAGGAGCTTACTTGTCCCCTTTGAGACTTGTTTTGAACTATCTTGTACAACCATAGCTGAGATGATTAACCAGACCTCCCTGTGAACAAGATTGCTTAATTATGCATAACTATTGCTCTCTACCCTAATTCTTCTTCTATTTAGACCTAAGATCTCATTGCAGCATCCCAAAGATGGACCTCCATTGCTAAAGTTTATAATCTGTTCTTCCCAATACAGCCACTTCATTTAAATCCTTTCTTTTCTTTTCTCTACTATTGGTTTCCTTAACTGATGTTATGATTTTCTGAGCCAATCTTCATTTATTAGGACTCCCAGAGATGTGACTTTTATCCTAAAAACCCTATAACAAAACCCAGTTGGCAACCTTTGAAGATCTACAAGAGAGGAAAAGAAAATGTTTGTCTCTGAAAACACAAGGACATAGAAAAGAACCTGAACTTTAATAAAGTTCTCTGTGTCTATTATCATTAATCAGTCCTTCTTGGTGTAGCTATACTTCTGCAGAACTAGCCAAATTTAACATCAAAATGTCAGACAACTAGAAAATTGGGACTTTAGGGCAGTCTCCTTTCTTTATAAAGGCATCTTGTAAAACCAGGAACTGGAACATCAAGACTCTAATTATTGTTCAAAGAATGGAACTTGCTTTCTAGCTCCTGCCATAGGAGAGTATTTTACATCCTGAAATACTTGGAAGTAGTAAACTGACTAACTCTCTAAAGCCTAGCCTCAGGAACCCTAAACTTTTGAATAATGGCATCTAGCAGGAAACTTTCAGATAAGGAACAAGACAGAATATTGCCTGTTCAAGATACATGGATTAATGAAATTTGAACTGTCAATAACCTACAGATGAAAAAGAACCTCAGGAGACACTATTCATTCTGCATTAAAGGTGTCAATAAAAATCCCCAACATATAAATTTACAATATTCCATGGGGGAGTGGAGCAGCGAGAAGTCTCAACACTAAGGACATTGTGCATGCCTGAGGACCCAAGTTTGATCCAGAAACCAAGTGAAGGTGGAAAGAGAACCAACTCTATAAAACTGTCCTCTGACCTCCACAAATTCACTGTGGTACACACACACATACACACACATACACACACACACACACACACACACACTCGATAAGTAAACATAAATTGTTTTTAAATCTCCCATGCTATGAAAAGGAAGAACTTACCTGCTCCTACCTTCTCCTTAGGTTTTATTTTTTAAAGAAAACATAAAATAAATTATTTCTCTGTCTCTTTGAAGTATGTATACATTCTTTAAAAAGATAAATGAATGTCAGAAATATCCTTCTTAAGTGCCTGGGAGTCATTTCTCTCCAGTGTGAACACAGTAGCAGCTGCTGTTCTTGTTTCTTTCTTTCTGTGTAAGTGAACCTCAGGTGCCTCTCTCCTAAGCTTCCTGCTTAGCAAAATGACTTAAGTTTTGTTTTCCAATTGGATAAAAGTAATTAACATGGATGAATCAATTGTGTCTTGTCTAATAAAAGAAGCAGGAGTTCTTTATATTTTTATGTCTCATTAGTTTGAATCTGAAACAAGTATTTTAGCTAAAAATCCCTAGCTTCTTCTACAGGCCCAAAAAGTAACTAAACACTGCATGAAAGTTTGGTATCTCTGACTTTAAGCTGTGTCTGAGCTTTGTCTGAAGGCAACAAGATTTGATTGTTCTTAGCCTTTCCTCTTCTATCATGTTGGACTATAAAAAGAGGAAACCCTTACAGTCAGGACCACTCCCTCCAGCCAATGACAATAATGCATAGCATGAGGTACAGACTCAGTGAGTTACAGAATGTTACTGAGATTATTGGATCACTGACTGTGTAGGATGGATCATCTGCAGGACTGGAGCTGAGATAATGATTTAATGATGGATGGTACCACACACTAACTAACAACATGATTAATTATGCATACTTCTTGCTCTCTAACCTCTCTTTTTTTTCTTCTAACCTCCTTTAAAAGGTTAAAAATCTTAAATCATGTTGGTGAGACTTTGAAACTTAGGTGTTTTCTTGCATCTTTAAATGAACTATGTCCCTTGGTTACTTTCATTCTTAAGATAATTCACAAATTAATGGAACAAATTACCCCAGCAAAGTATACATACAAGCTGGATTTCTCTATCTTTGATCAATAAATACCAAGGAAACATGAGCTTAACAAGGACAATACCAATAAATATGTCAAACTGGACAGGGAAATCCCAAGAGATCGCAAACCTATACAAAGAACTCCTAGTAACTGAGAGATGCTGAGACTGGAAGAAATAGTTCAATATGAAATGGTTAAAAGCACACATACAGAAAACATTACACAGACTGAGCAGCTTATCCATATGTGTATATGAACACATGTATGCATCCCATAACAAGTAGTTAAAAGAGAAGCCATGAGATTAAGAACAGTGAGTGATAGAAGGAAGGATTCAGAATGAAAAGAAAGAAAATTTTGTAATTATATTATAACCTCAAAAATAAAAATTAAAGCAGAAAATTAAAAAAGAAAGAAATGCCTGGGAATCAACACCACCTTCTTGCTGCAAGCAATTTTACAAACCTGACCTAAGAAATAACTACAGCTGGTACAGACATATCATTCACAGCACAGTAACCCTTGGCAGTACCAGGAGAACCTGTCAATCTAAAAACTATCTGTGGAGTTGGTCAACACTACTTTTCCAACCATATAGTCTTATATAAATATTCTTCCTCAAAGGAAGCACAATGAGTTTCACTTAATCATTGTCCATCTGTTTGCTTACATGATTAATTTGCAAATCATAAGAACATTTGAAAAAATGAAGTTCATGATATTTGCTTTCAGAGTCCAAGAGTACTCACATGTCAGAAAAGTAAATGCAGAGAAAACAGATTGTTATAAGTTATTATTACCAAGAAATAATAAAGAACAAAGAAAAAAAGAAATAAAACATTTTTAAAAGCTAAAAATTCAATCTATCATTTAAAAAGAGGAAAATTACTCATTATTTTTTCAAGTAAATTAAAAAGAAAAAACAAATACAAATTTAGAAATTCATTTTACCTCGTTCAAATCATTTTTAGTATTTAATCATTTTAACTATGAGAGTAAATCAATAAGCCAGTGTCTCTCAACCTTCCTAATGTTGTGACCCTTTAATACAGTTCCTCATGTTGTGGCGATCCTCATCCATAAAATTATTTTATTGCTACTCCATTACCATGATTTTGCTACTGGTATGAATTGTAATGTAAATACCTGATATGCAGGATATCTGATATGCAACCCCCAAATAGGTCTCGAGAACTGTTACAATAGTCAGAGAGCTTCTTTTAGTCAGAATTTCCAGGCACTTTACCCTCTTTCTATGAATAAAGGAGAGAGAGAGAGAGAGAGAGAGAGAGAGAGAGAGAGAGAGAGAGAGGAGAGAGGGAGGAAGGAAGGAAGGAAGGAAGGAAGGAAGGAAATATATGTGACAAAGAGTTTGAATACAGAGACTGTCGCGGAAAAATGAAGCACAATTGAACTAGCCCTTCTCCCTTTGAAACAGTCTTTATGTCTTAGGAAGGCACTTTACACTTTTGAAATAAGGATGGCCTTAACCCAGAGACCTTCTTGCTCAGCCTTACATTACAGGCATATACTACCACACCAGGTTTTACTAAGTTCCTGTGTTCTTTTGAGAAACACAACAACAAATTGATTTTAACATTATTGATCCCATATAATGAAGAAGAAGGATTAAAGTATTTCCTGTGTCTAAAGGTTTTTGACATGTAAACCTTTGCTTGACTTTTATGTTATGCACTGGGCACTAGGTTGTGGTATTTGATGAGAATCTCAAGTTTTATTTAGCACTGTACTGTTTAAGAAAAGGAAATACAACTCTCTACAAAGACACTGTCACATCCCCACTCTTTCTCCAAGAGGATCCAAGAAAGAGGCAAAAAGAAGGCCAGCACAAATGTACAGATTTTCTTTTCAGTTCTTTCTTAAAATGTGAATGTTACATTTTTTTTTCTCAGCAGAAGCAATATTCTAACTCTTTTGCCCTAATCAATTACTTTGGATAAATAGAAAATAAGCTTTCAAATTCTTCAAACAGATGAAAGTTGATATCACGACATAAATAATAACACTGAGTTATAAATAGCTTATTGATAGAAAGTTAAAAGTTTAAAAAAAGAAAAGAAAAAGAAAAATGTAGTCTATTGCCAAGTAAACATTGTAGCATTTATAAATCTCATACAAACTCTTGTGCTATAACAGAGTTTTCATCATTAAATTGCCAAAGTCTTGGTTTAGACAGCAAAAACATAAGGACAATAGAACGAGATTAATTTCAGAATTTGATGGTGAGGAATCTTAATGTCTTTTATTGTTTGGCCATCCAAGCTTGAGGTTCAATTAGATATTGCCATTGGAAACACTTTGGTGCCCAAATGTTCTTTGTATTTTTGAAGTATGGTCCTTCCCTAGTCCTCCATGTTATTTGAAGGCCTGGCTTCTCATTCTACTCTCTAAGATTCCTTCTTGCTCCCACATGCTTGTCCTTTGGTTCCGGATTATATGGATTCAATCAAGCTTGCACCCTTTCTCTGAGAAAAGAATGATAGTAGCATTGTCATGAAATATTTATTTGATCTGCATAAAATAGAACTAGTACTGTCCTCAAGTTTCCTCTGTGACAGTGACTGGTAGGTGGAGGCCCGTGCAAAGTTTCAGGATAGCTGGTATACATCCAGACAACCGAAGAGCATGGAGGGTTGAGTTGGTCATCATTGTTTAGTGAGTTTTGATGAGTTTACAGACAGATGAACATGTGGATGCCCCAAGGGTTTGATGAGGAAGATGACATTAAAATGTTATCTGATTGTTCATCCAAGTCCTTTAAGATAGACCAGTAAACAAACATAAGCCAAATTTTCCTAAGCTCTCTGACACTCTGACACAAATTAACAGCATTCAGTGGATGCTATGGGAACCCATGATTTATAATCAGCCACGAGTATATATGAAAACCTATTGCTTGAGGCTGGTATCACAAATTGCAAACAGTCTTGTGAGACAGTGACCTTAAGCTATGATGTCTTTTAAAACTTCCAGAAAGTTAGTCCCAGAATTGAACTGAATAGTGAGATGCTTAGCTAATACCAGGCACAGAGTTGTTGACTTCCTTGGAAGTAATAGGTCCTATACATCTAGGTGACCACAGGTGAGGTGGTCTGTATTGAGAGCTAGAGTAGCAACAACCAAAACATCATCATCAATAATGCTCTAAAAATCATTTCCAAGATCTGCCAATCCACACATACTTTTTCTTCCTTATTCTGTATTAGTCACATTTTCCATTTGCGGGCAATTCTGTCATCCTGACTGCTGGATTACTAGCTGCTGGAGAATTTCCTCATCCTCTATCACTGATTTCTGCAAAAGACTCCTTGCAGGCTCTTGTAGTCACATAGCACATTGACTCCTGGGTAGAAAAACTAGACCTGTTCTGAAAGTGTATGCCCTCAGATGCACAGAGCTGAAATGGGTTGCCTGATTTCATGTTCGAGTCTTTTATCTGTGTTTTTCTTGGCCCTTCAGTGTCCTTTCTACTCTGAATGTTCTTCAAATATCTTCTTCTTTTCATTATTTATTTATTTTATATGTGTGTGCATGCACGTGCACACATGCACTCACTCACATATAGGGGTGGGGAACATATGGGTCACAGCTCTGTAGAGGGTAGAGAGCACAGCTTGGGGAAGCAGCCTCTCTCCTTTGGCCATATAGGTCCTAAGATCAAATTCAGATGCTCAACTCCAGTTGCAGGCATCTTTATCCACTTAGCCATCTTTATAGCCATCTTCAAATATCTTCTGCAGCCAACAGATATGGACAAAATCTTTCTACAAGTCTCTCCATGCTGCCTGACTTCTAGAAAAGTCAACTGGACTTATCATCATCACAGAGCCCCTAGATTTGACCTCACCATGTCTACTACTACTTCTATATCCTGTATTTTTACTTCTATTGCTATTTTCCAGTTTTATTTCTCAGGATGGATATTTTTAACTCAATTTATTTTTTCAGTTTTTTTCTTTATTTTTGTTTTGTTGTATTTTTTGTTGTTGGTTGGTTGGCTAGTTGGTTTGGGGTTTTTGAGACATGGTTTCTCTGTGAAACCCTAGCTGTTCTAGAACTCTCTCTGTAGGCAAGACTGGCTTCAAACTCACAAAGGTCGACCTGCCTTTGCCTCCCAAGTACTAGAATTAAAGTTGTCCACCACCACTGCCCAGCTAATTTTCTCTTTAAATGTCAAAATTAACCTTCATTTTAAATTTTTCCCTTCTAAATAGTCAGTGACTATTTTAGAAGGTGACTGACAGCTCCCTGCTCCCACTGTAAAGAGTCCCACAAGAAGACGAAGCTACGCAACTATAACATATATGCAGAGGTCCTAGGTCCAAACCATGTAGGCTCCCTAGTTGTCAGTTCAGTCTCAATGAGTCCCTATGAACCCAAGTTAGTTAATTATGTGGGTTTTCTTATGGGGTCCTTCACTGCTCTGACTCCTAATATCCTTTCTCCTCCATTTTCCTAATGTTTAGCTGTGGGTCTATGATAGGCTCCAATATATAAGTACAACAGAATATCACTAGAAAGCATTTTGTTGACATTTTTTCTGGTTGTGTTTTGTTCTATCCTAGCTCTCTGGGCTATTCAGCCTCTGGTTCCCAACCCTTCAGTCAGTGTCTGGGATGGGCTTCAACTCAGAGCATGATGAGTCTAAAGCTGGACCAGTCATTAGTTGGCCACACCCCCAATTTCTGTGCCATCCTTACTCCAGCATATCATGCAAGCAGGACAAAGTATAAGTCAAAAGCTTTGTGGCTGGGTTCTTGTCTCAATCCTTCCATTGGAAGTCTTACCTGGCTATAGGAGATTACCAATTCAGTCTCCATATCCCCCATTACTAGGAGTTTTAGCTAGGGTCACCCTTGTAGATTCCTGGGAGTTTCCATTGCACTAGGCTTCTAGCTCATCCCAGAGATGCTCCCTAATTCCAATTGTCTCTCCTAGTACTTTTACCCTCCGTTCTCCTCCCACCTGATCCCTTCTCCCATCTCCACTGGTACCCAACCACCTGAATAATCTATTCTATTTCCTCTTCCCAGGGAGACTATTGCAGTCCTTGCTACTTAGCCTTTTTTTTTTTTTTTTTACAGAAATGTGTTAAATTTTATATTGAGTAAAGTCTTCTATTTATCTTCCAGAGAATTCCCAAAGGACATTGTTTAATCCCACTTATAGAGAACAGTTTTCAGAGAAAAACCATTTGAGTCTTTGCCTTTTCATGGTGGACTTTCCTTCAATATTGCCATTTGGTAGGATTACAAGCTGGTACAACCACTCGGGAAATCAGTTTGGCAGACCTTCAGAAAAATGGTCATAGTACTACCTGAGGACCCAGATATATCACTCCTAGGCATATACCCAGAAGATGCTCCAACATGTAATAAGGACACATGCTTCACTATGTTCATAACAGCCATATTTATAATATCCAGAACCTGGAAACAACCCAGATGTCCCTCAACAGAGGAACGTATACAGAAAATGTGGTACATTTATACAATGAAATACTACTCAGCTATTAAAAACAATGACTTCATGAAATTTGCAGGCAAATGGATGGAACTTGAAAATATCATCCTGAGTGAGGTAACTCAGTCACAAAAGATAAAACATGATATGTACTGATAAGTGGATATTAGCTCAAAAATTCAGAATACCCAAGATTCAATTCTTAGCCTTCATTTTTAAAGACTTACATAATAAAATATCTCTTCATTTTCAATTTAATGACCTTTCTTCCCAATATGCTTGTTTGGAGAATTTTCACTCTGATGATGAAGGTTTCTTTGTAGTCTGTACTTGACCAAATATTTGTAAGCAGATAATGAAAGTATAAATTCATCTTAAACATCCATCTATCAACATGTAATCAGGCAGTTATCTTTTTATGTAGACATTGATCGCCATGCTGTTCATATCTCCAAACATCATTGTAGTGACATATTTTTCTAAAATATGTCTTATCTTCAAAGAAAATGAACTACTTTTACCAGACTATGCCACTTAGTCAATAGGATACCTTTTGATCATTTAAGACTATGTACACAGCTTGCTGTCCTAATGTGAACTCAACCTGTTTAGGCTGACTCTGCCTTTAAGAGCACAAAGCAACCAAATTTACTATGCCTTAAATTCCCCCATGCAATCAGCATTGCAATATAAGCTAAATGCAAAGCTTAATCTTAAATTATGTACAACCCAGAATAATCTATATGTGTGTTGTGATAACCATTTGCTGAAAGCAGCCATCAGAGTAAAAGCACCCATAAACAAAATAAGTACCCATAAATATTGGAAGTATCATGATATGGGTGAGTGACATCTATTTAAGATTTTGAGTGCTATTCTGGATCAGTTAGGGTCAGTAAAGTAACTTCTTCCCTTGTAAAGTTCTATTAAAAACATCTATTTACAAAAACTTCCTTGTTCCTTTCCAGTGCTATATTTTCTATGCTGTTGAATAAATGCATAGGAAAACCTTTTCTTAGGGATAGGCACAGACATAGGCCAACACATCAAATAGGCAATAGGGGTGGACACAACAGACTCACACACACACACACACACATCACAGTACAGACAGTAACCACAAACTACAGACAGATGGAAGACACAAGAGGAGAAGTAAAAATTTTAAAGGGCTTAATCTTATTCAAAATGTTCCAACAGGAAGTCTTCCTGTTTTCATTCCTTAATGTGACATTGACACATTTTGGTGCCCTCACTGAGGTTTCTTTAAATGTTCATGGATACACTCCAGTTTATCTCAGGTCTTTTGATAGTGAAGGGCAGAACATGTCAAGCCAGAGCAGTAAGTAACTAAGGGTAGTTACTGAAAATGGCACTGTGCTGACTATTTCTTGACTCCAAAAACAGCAAGGAAGGATCTCAGAAGACCCTGGAGATGATGTGCTGGTTGTGTCTGAAAACCTGAGAAACAGTGAAAAGGAGAAGGAAAATTCAAGACAGTGTTATAAAATGGATAAAAAATTATAGTATTATTATAATAATAGATAGGATCACATAAAAACCTGTGACTAAGGACAGCTCCCACTGTTATGAACATGTCACCAGTGATGGAAGCATCAGAGAGCATCGCCAACAGCCTTCTGCAATGACCTACAAATTCTACAAGTGAATAAAAAATTATTCAATTCAAATATTTAACATACCATAAACTTTAAAGTCTCAAGTTAAAATATGTTCATCCATGCTGCTTTTTTCTAGTCCATAAATCTATTGTGAATCTGATCACTCATTCAATAATTTAGTACTTATACATTTTATGAATTATTAAGACTAAACATATTTGTATAGTGTTGCCGAAAACTAGAGCATTATAAAATTTATGCCTTGTAAAGAATCCTATGCCTGCGAGAGATAGATTATAAGTGATTAATGACTCTCTTAGTTGAGTATCATCATTTGCTATAATTGAATTACTTTAAGAATTTGGCCCAGTACTCTGCCATTATTAAATATGTACAGAACAGTACAAGTAAAACATGCCAGAGAAACAATGTCGTTGACCTTCAAAAACTCACAGTTTAATTACTTAACCGATCCAATTTATGATCAACAATGCAGAACAACTTTGCAGCACTAGATATACATCATGTGCACTGTATTTGGGAACCTTCCAAACTGGTTCTTCGAGTCATTGTAACAAATATCTTTCATTGTTGTATTTTTAACTTGGGATGATCCTCTTTATTTTTGAGACTTGTTTAATCAATTCTATAGAGGTATATGTTGTATATAATAAAACTTACCCATTTCAAAGATACAATTCAAGTAAGTGCCTGCATTGTCATCATAATTCAGTTTTGAAAGATTTTTGTTGATGAGGAGAACATCCGGATGAAGACAGAGAGCAAGCAGAATGGTGAAGAAGGCACATCTACTCCTGAGGGCAAGGAGAGTGGGCAGGAGGGGGTTGACAACATGGAGGTAGAAGGAACCAGTGACATTAACACCAGCTCAGGGAGCAACAGCATGACAGTAGAGGAGCCACCCACAGATGAGAAAAAGGAGTAAATGTCGCCTTGATTTATGTGTTCTAAACTTTTTCTTTCTTTCTTTTTGATTTTTCAAGACAGAGTTTCTCTGTGTAGCCCTGGCTGTCCTGGAACTCACTCTGTAGGCCAGGCTGGCCTGGAACTCAGAAATCCACCTGCCTCTGTCTCCCAAGGGCTGGGATTAAAGGTGTGTGCCACCACTACCCTGCATTCTAAAACTTTTTTAAATGAAAAAATGGGGGTTTTTTTTGTTTAAAAAAAAAAGGAGGTAATGGCTAATGTCCTTAGAAGAAGAAAGAGTGTGCATACATGGGGGTAAGGGGAAGGGGCATAAGCAAACAACAAGAAGAGGGAAATCCACAAACCCAGAAGAAACCAAAGCTTCTTACAACTTAATATGGACTTCTTCTTCAGTCTTGGGAAAAGCACATTTCTTGTTGGAATCCCAGTCAATAGTAGTTTGTTATGGTAGCACTAGCTGACTACTAGAAACCTCTTCTAATCTTTAATTTCCCTCAACATTACTTCCCAGAGAGCTTAAGGTACATATTTAAGAGAAGAGCTCAGCATATTAGCTTAATTAAGAAATTATTTCTCAGTTTATGGGATCAGATAAGAAAATATGCCATTTCTTTTCAATGAAGTAGCTTGTGCAGAAAATACACATGTTTTCAAAGTGTGGCCATTACACAAACCATAGTGTCCCCATCCTCTTAGGATCCTGTGACAATAAAGTTCTAGATAAATGGAAGAGAAAAGGACCCTTCTGTTCCTCAGGACTCTGATTTTTTAAATACACAAACATGAAATAGTAAAAATACATCCATTCTGATAACTCCAGGTCTCCAAGATACTAGAGCTTTCTTTGTTTGGTTATAAGAATGGTCTTTTATCTGTCCATCTCCACACACGCAACAGCATCTCCCCAAATGAATGATCACACTTCTGTTATTGACTAGATCTGTCTTAACGATAGAAAGTCAGGAATCTACTTTGAAAGTGTCAAGTGTGTTGGGCATTTGATCTGTGAAGCAAAGGGCAAAGCATCCAAGAGACAATCAGTCTAGGCAAGTTGAGATTGTCCATGCAAGTAGAATCTGAGATACCAAACAGATATGAAACAATAACACCCCCTCCCATGTGTGTATGTGCGTGTTTACACATCTATGTGAATATACGTGTGCATGTGTGTGGACAGAGGCTAGAGGAATTGAATCTGCAAAAGGAACCAGAGATTCTAAATTTCAAATATTTTTGTACCTATTGATGTGCAAATGAAAGTTGCAGAATATGCTGACTAGAGTTATGTCAACTTGACACAAGCTAGATGTATTTTAGAACTCAACTCATGAGAAAATACCACCAGTAGCTTGTCCTGTGAATAAGCTTGTGGTACATTTTCTTAATTGATAATTGAGGTAAGGGAGCACATCTTATTATGGACTGGTGTTCCTGGGTGCTATAAGAAATCAGGCTGATTATTTGTAATAGCCAGAAGCTGGAAACAACTCAGATGTCACAGACAGAAGAATGAGTACAGAAAAGGTGGCTCATTTACACAATGGAATACTACTCAGCTATTAAGAATGAGGACATCATGAGTTTGACAGGAGAATGAATGGAACTAGAAAATATCCTGAGGGAGGTAACTCACAGGAGGGGGGGAGGGAGGGAGAGACCTGTGTGGGAAAGAGGACAAGGAGAGGAAGAGGGGAACATGATCGGGTATTAGGAAAAACAGGACTGAAGTCCTGAGGGCCAGGAGAAAGAATTGAAACAGACAACCTCAGGAGATAGGAAGTAGGAGGAACCTGCAAAATGTACCAGAGACCTTGGAGGTGAGAGACTCTCAGGACTCAAAGGGAGGGGCCTTAGATGAAATGCCCTACAATGGGGAGAGGGAACTTGTAAAGCCCACCTCTAGCAGAATGACAGGGCATCAAGTGGAGGGATAAGGTTGCCATCACACAGTCAAAAACACTGACCCAGAATTATTCCTCTCTGAAAGAACCGCAGGAACAAAAATGGAGAACCTGAAGAAAAGGAGGTCCAGCGACAGGCCCAAATTGAGATCCAGCTCAGGGAGAGGCCCCAAGGTCTGACACTATTATTTAGGCTATGGTGTGTTTACAATCAGGTGCCTATCATGACTGCCCTCCAAAAGGCCCAATAAGCAGCTGAAAGAATCAGATGCAGACATTTACACCTAACCAATAGACAGAAGCTGCTGACCCCTGTGGTTGAATTAGGGAAAAGCTGAGAGAAGCTGAGGAGGGCCACCCTAGAGGAAGACCAGCAGTCTCAACTAACTGGACCCCCAGGATCTCTCAGAGACTGAGCCACTAACTAGGCAGCATACACCAGCTGATATGAGGCCCCCAACACATATAGAGCAGAGGACTACTGGGTCTGGACTTAGTCACAGAAGATCCACCTAACTCTCGAGAGACTAGGGGCCCCAGGGAGTGGGGTGGTCTGGTGGGGGGGGGGACATCCTCTTGGAGATGAGGAAGGGGAAGGAGGTGTGGGATGTGGAACAGTCAGAGGGTGGACTAGGAGGAGGATAAAGTCTGGACTGTAAAAAAAGATTAAAAAATTTAAAAAGAGCCAGGCAGTGGCGGTGCATGCCTTTGATCCCAGCACTTGGGAGGCAGAGGCAGGTGGATTTCTGAGTTTGAGGCCAGCCTGGTCTACAGAGCGAGTTCCAGGCCAGCCAGGGCTACACAGAGAAACCATGTCTCGAAAAACCAGGAAGAAAAAAAAAAAAGAATTTAAAAAGAAATGGGGTGGGGGAGAAGCAGGCTGAGCAACCCATGAGGAGCAAGCCAGTAAGCAGCATTCCTCCATGGTCTCTGCATCAGCTCCTGCCATCAGATTCCTGCCCTGCTTTGAGTTCCTGTCCTGAATTCCTTGATGATGGACTATAATGTGGACATGGAAGTGAAATAAAGCCTTTACCCCACTAGTTACTATGGTTATGATATTTTATCACAGGTATAGGATCAAAACTAACAGTAACTGTCTTATTTTTTCAGATGTACTGAAGAAAGTCTATCTTCTTGATACTTAATAAGAGTCTCAATATAATTTTATGGCCAGGTATAACAAACAAATGCTGCCATCTACCCTTTTAGCACTATAAAGAACAAATTGGAAACCTCTGAAATCAATAAAATATGAAGGATTCTCTTCTATGTATCTTTCTCTTGATATTCTCTGCCCTAAAGACTCACTCTGATTAAAACTTTAAAGAGTTGTGGTTGTGTATTGTTTAAGTGATAAATTGCATAAACATGTCAGAGACCCAACAAGTTAATTTAGTTATTTTGAGCTTTCTGTCACATTCTTGGATTTATTGCCCTGAGAATTAATGATACATTGCAGGGCTTGAGAGATATCTCTTTATATATCTAAAGCAGAAAATAAATTTGATTTCAGAATCTAGGGCACAAGAGAAATCACTCAAGATCAACAAGAACAAAGCAGGATTTTTTTTTTTTTTTGGTCTGAATAGCATTCAAGAAGAGAATACATAAACAAAGATGATAAACAACTAATCTTGTTTCACTTTTTTTAATGTGGTTTATATTTAATAAGAGTCTAAAGCTCCCTTTGATCCCCAAAAAGCATAAAAATAAATGTATAATATTAAATATACTATGCTCTTTAGAAAAGGTATGGGGAAGGGAGATAGCATTGATTGGTACTTAAATGAACATCTGAGGGCAATAGTCTTGGTTTCATGGCTTCCCTGAAAGCAGATGTTACAGGTTGTTTATTAAAAGTAGTTACAAGTTGTCTTAATAACTGGGAAAACATGGTATAAAGCATTAGCTCATGATGTTACAAAACAAAATAAATACAGAAAGAGACACCAGTGTTTTGTTGGTCACAGGCAGAATGTTAGAACACTATTCTGTCACTCTCTTCCTAGCCCTTCCAGGAAGAGATAGCACTCATTTGGAAGGACCATAGTGCCATAGCTTGAGATAGTGACAGGTGTAAGCATAGCAACTGAAGGTCTGCAAGCTCTGTCTCTCACTTTGGGATGCAGAATGACCCAGCACTCAAGGTCCAAGCCAACCTGAAAAGATTTCTCTGAGGTCCTGAGGCCAATCCTGCTCAGAAGAACTACTCTCCCTAACTGATCCTCTAGGCTTCTTCTGCTGTGCAGAGTAATCTGTAAAGACCAAGAATTAAGTTGAAACAGATGTTGTACTGATCCTAGACTTAGGCTGTCTACTTAGATAAGAAGACTCTTCTATTCTGCCTTGCTTTCTGAGTATCTGAATCATAAGCAGGAGAAAAATCACATAGTAATGCAATACTGCTCTTTTGTCTACCCTCATCTTATAACTGCCCTAAAGAAAAGAAAAGAGAAAAATAGGGCATGTTGTTGTCACATACTCATGATCCTACACTAAGGAGGCTGAGGCAGGAGAATTCAAATTTGAGGCGCACCTGTCTCAAAATGCAAGGAACAGAGGAGGAAGAAGAGAAGGGAGAAGAAAGGAAAGGAGGAAATGGGAAGAGAATGGAAGGAATAAAGAAAAGAGAAAAAAGAAAAGCAGGCAAGGTGACTCAGTGAGTAAATGTGCTTCCTGCCTGGTGACACCAACCTGAAACCTGTCTCAATCCCTAGCATCCATGTGAAGGTGGATAAGGACAGGCTCCACAAAGTTGTCCTCCGCACGTGCAGCATAACCTATGGCCACAGAAGTTATACACATAATAAAACAGAGGGGGGAGAAGAGTTGGAGAGAAAGCTCAGTGGACAGCATCATTGGCATACGATCAGAGAACCAGAATTCATATTCAGATGTGGCAGCCCACCTCTACTCACAGCTCCTAGAAGACAATCCCTCCAGCCTCACCTCTAGCTAACTTGCTAGGTGGACGATCCACACTGATAAGCTGAGTTCAGTAAAGACTCCTGCCTCTGTAAGTAAAGTGGAGAGCAAATAGGGGTCTTCCTCTGGTGTCCATTAAAAAAGCACCTGAACATACAGCATTTACCTGCCCAGATGAGCCCATTCCAGTGTGTGGACACAGCATATACATGTGCATACAAACAGACAGAAAGAAAAGGGAGGAGGGGCACAAGTGGGGAGGGGAGGAAACGAGAAGGCAGAGGGAAGGGAACGGAAGGGAGAGAAGGAGAGGAAAGGAAAGAGGGATGAATTGGAGGAAAGTGACCTTTTAAGTACAAATTAAAGAAACTTAGAGACCTAGATTCAAACAAAAACTGTCAGTAAGTTTTACTGTTTTCACTAGATTTACTGACATTTTTAATTAAAAGATTTTTATATCTATAAATATGTGTGTGTTTATTCAAGACATTTTATTACTTTTATCTCAGTCCAGCACTAATTCAGAGTCTTTATCAGTTGTCCTGTTATATTGCAGTGAGTTTATACACCATCCTATGATTAGTAGTGACAATAAAGAACACGGGCAACAGCACATTTTAAAAGCCAAACTCCTGTTGTGTTCTTCAGTGTTCTGTGTACATAA
>JADRCH010000300.1:81233-106607 GCA_019843965.1 Rhynchomys soricoides
AAGAAGAAGAAGAAGAAGAAGAAGAAGAAGAAGAAGAAGAAGAAGAAAGTATCAGCACTCAATAGCAACCTGGTATGTGATTGGAAAACAAGAATTCAAAAGTAAAAAAAAAAGTATAGCAGGGCAAGAATGGGTGATCTGTGTGATATGAACGCCTGAATCGTTATCCTATCAGCACAGGGTTCGAGGAGCATGTTAAACAGTAGATAAGGAGGGAGGAAGGAGTCTAGAGGTGGTCACTGTTTATACCTGCCGGGCTTCCTGCTCACTCAGAAATAACTGCCGAGTGCTTCCAACCTAGATCTCCACCAAATCCAATGAAAGATAATAATGACATCTTTGGTAAGTGGGTGTTTATTAGTGCCAGGAACTGTGCTCATAGTTATACATGGATTATGTAATCTAACAAAGACCCATGCTACTAGCCCCGATTTTACCAATGAGATACAGGTGTCTTATTTGTGCATCTAGCTACACCAACAGTTCACAAATGTTGAAGTCCAAGCAAAAACCACCCAGATTGATTTAAGAAACTTTTATTATAAGTACAGTCTACTTTTTTAAAATAACTGTATAAATTACAATGTTTTACAAAGAAAAAAAAGAATTTCTACCATTTTTAAAATACTTTTCCAAAAACTAACTAGGCAGTTAGAGTTTTGTGGCAGAATGAAGGCTGCAGGTTCTCTTTACTTAGTCAACAAATATTTTTTAATTAAGCCTTTGGAACAAAGACTGACTTTGGAAATGTAATCCCTAAAATGAGATGCAGATTCTCTGACTTTCACTAATCCCTTATTTTTTTTTTTTTCAATTTACAATTACAGATTCTTTGGAAGCAGAGCAAGTACAGGAAGCAGCATGCCCGAGTTTCATCCCTTATCAGGCAGAGAACGATTGTTTCCAAAATAAATATTATTTTGAAATCACTTTATACTAAGATTGCCAGAACACGCTGTCAGAGCCTTATAGTGAAGAAACAAGCACATGATATAATACACTCAGCCCCTCAGTGGGCAGGGAATTACAGGCGCCAACTGCCAGCTGATAGCCAAGGCTGGAGAGCTGGAGCTGATCAACTCGGCTGATTGCAGGAATTCTGAAAATGTCTTTTTCTAAGGATGACTTAACTACATGTAATTTGCAATAATTTTAAATAGCCCACCTCTAATTACATCAGTTTGCTAACTTGTCTAACACAATCTTAAAGTAGTTACTAAACTATAGTACACAGAGCCCAGAGTTTGGATAAACTGAGAGTGAATACCATTATCACTGACGGGAAAACAAAGACAACTCATTTACTCTAAGGCAGCACATTTACTCTGAATATATGATAACGAAATGCACTAGTTTAAAGATAGGGAACCATAAATATTGCAGCCTGACATTTCCTGTCTACTAGTAAAATGTAAAATTCGCGAGTCAATTTTTTAGATAAGATAGCATCTAAAACCCAAATGTACTTCTGCCTATATAAAACATCTAACTTAACTACAACATTCACGCTGAGGCGTCCATGAACAGTTACATCACCATACGTGAAAACCAAACTTACACACCCTGTCTCTAAGCTGAAAAGGATATTTAGGAAAGACATCCCAACATCAAATTCCGGCTTCAACACGTGCCCACATGGGTGAGACACTTACACACTCACACACACACACACACACACACACTCACACACACACACACTCACACACGCTCACACACACACACACACACCGTAAGAGATTTGATATCGTGGGGGACATGATTAAGGTGCTTGCCATCAAACCTGACAACCTAAGTCTGAACCTAAACAGCAGAAGGAAAGAAACGACATCCCCCCCCACCCATCCACCCATTGTCCTCCAACGTGCACACACACACACACACACACACACACACACACTGTAAATAAATAAGTAAAACTTTAAATGATACATGGTCTTTAAATCTTTTTCAAAATGAAGCTCTTTAATTTTGACAAATGTTCCAGGAAATAGCCAGTACAACTGTTCTTAGATAAAGAAATCGTTGGAAACACCTACTAATGAATTGCTACTGGCCCCATTATGCTTGCCTGTCACTCTGGCTAAATTATTAAACACTTTCACTCATAATGCCCAACATGACCAGTGACTGTGAACAGAATGTAGAGAAGACCTTGCCATGTTTCAGAGATGCTCTGCAGAACTCCTCCCAGTTACGTGGCCAACAATGGCTGAGTACTCAGTATAGTGGTTCTGTCCCAAAATCATTTAGTTTAACCTACTTGAAATTAATGTGACTATTTCAAGATTATTCCAAAATTCTTGCAAAGCAGCTTGACACAGGCACACCCAGGAGGGCACTTTGTGTTGAACAGAGTTGAGTTAGGAACAAGTATTTTCCATGCATAGGCACTTACAGACATCCTAGTTCAACCCCATCAACTTTCAAAGAAAACTGAAGCTAGTGGGGATAAGGAAATTGAGCGAGCTCTAATATACTTAGGGAGAAAGCACTATGTGACTAAATCCACTGCTGTTCTAAATAGCTAGGTCAGAAAGGGCTAGATTTGAGATTTTTAACACTAACCCCTAGTGGGGACTTGGGATGAAAACAGTACAAAGCAACAGCACACTGAGTGCTTATCTCTACTCTGCAGGAAAATAACATTGTTTACTTTTGCTAAATGGTAAAAAAGCCATATTTATATTAATGAAGTTTGCTTACATTTATCATGAACTTTTCTACCAAAATTCCACCATTCATTACAGCAGAGGTCATCGTTTTGCTCCTGTTAATGAGTTGATGGGCATGAACTACCTCTAGTTAATCAGTTAACAAGAAGCCAGTGTTTGAACATAGATTTTTGTATGTGGAAAACAATTAATTTTCAGAACCTGCTCCAGTCAGCTATTATGTAACAACCCATAATAGCCAGCCAGCCAGGGGTCATTCACCTCATGACATCTCTGCATTAAGAACACACAATTTCTGTGATGAAGATGACCAAACATTTTTTTCCTTCTGCTAATAAATGATAACCCAATAGGGCAACTTTAAAGAATAGACTATTAGCAAAATTATAAATACTAATTTTAAAACAGAAAATTCTGTATTTGATAATGAATATATAATTTGAAGGTAACCTTTGCATAGACTATTGTATGTAGGAAACCACTGGTTTAATGTGGTTCAGAGTGATCAGCATTTTGAATTATAATTGATAATACTTTATATTTGTCTATGTTATATATATTTGCTTTGTTCCTATCATAAAATAAGCATGGCTTCCAAAATACATAACATGTAGCAAAGATAAAGGAACTTTCAAGTTTTGAACAAAAATTGAGCAAAAGAAAATTAGTCCAAGGAAGTATTAAAAAAAAAACACAGTGTATTTTAAGGGATGGAGAGACAGAAGAGGGCCTTAAAATGATTTTATAGATAAAAATATGTAGCTATGTTAATAATAAAAAATATAGTTTAAAACTCAGTGACCCAAATCTAGTTTTAGAGGTTTGGTTTTGTTTTGTTTTGCTTTACAGGAATATTTCTAAGACTAATATTGCTTTCTGATTAATAAATATTTAATATGAAGGTTGTAAATTAATTCAGCTTCAGGCTTTTTTTAAATTAAGTTTGGGTTAAATGCTATATTTTAATTTTAAAATATTGTGCAAAGTGTTATCCTCTGCTCTGTAAAATTATTTTTACCTAGCCATCTTTTTTAATGTTTATAATAAATTACATTAAATAAGATCTTATATTACTTTAAATTCTATTTAACAAATTTTGCTATGGTTACTTTTTGTTACTTAGACTTGGCTTTTTTTTCCCCCCATGTTTGGACTTTTTATCTGTGCCTCTCAGAACAGAAGAGTATGTTCCGAATCACCTGGCTTCAGAGACTCTGGGAAGCTTTCTGTTCTATGCCATGAGGTCCTGAGCCAAATGTGACTGAATAATACTCCCACAGCAGGTGTGCCTGAGACCATGGGCATAGTCTCTAGAAAAATGGCCTCAAACATCCCACAAGCCCTTCAGAGAGAATTCTTCTCTACTCTCTTGAACTACCTCCCACATCCAGTAATTATAGTCTGTGATGGCTAACTCTGCTGGCCCTGCCTTTTCTCCTCCTGGGAAGAAGACTGCCTTTACTGCTCACCAGGAACCAAACCAGCTGAATGAGCTCAAAGCTGATATTCCTGTGAAGAATTCAGTGCCCTCTAGCAGACAAGCCAGTCTGCCAAGTTGCCAAGGAGCATGGGAGATGCTACTCAAGCAACTGGGGTCTTTTGGGGGAAAGAGACAAGAAAGTAAAGGAAGCTGCATCCGGTTCCCTGTAGGGAGAAGTACAGACATCTGGAAAGACCATTAAAAGAAGGCTGCCTGTTTTACAGCTACTCAAGACAAGGGAAACAAACTGGTTCAAAACGAAAAGTAGGTAGAAGATTTGAGTGCACAGCTCATGAAAATGGCTACCCAAGGAGTCTGCAGGGTTTGGAAGAACAAAGTCTGTAAGAAGAGCCTGTGAGATTCATCACTGGAACATTGACTCACTGGTTTTTCCAGGGTAAACTTCTTGCTATTGTAAGTGACATGTCACCATCCCAGGCAGATGGAAGATGTGAGACTGTTGCGTAGACATGCCCACCCAGCCGCATCCTGGAGTTCTGACAGCTTTAGGTATTTCCCTACTGAGGACCCAAGACTATCACTTCCCAGAAACTTTACAGGGAGTTGGATGTGAGTGACTCTTGGGACTGGGCTTTATAAGTCTAGAATAAGCAATGCTAATGAAATACTTGCTCTGAAACAGGCTTTCTTCTTATGTTGTGAGGAAGGATAATCAGTGCCAGCTTTTATGATGGTTGGGTTGGTTTGTTTTTTGATTTGGGAATTGAAAGTGGGAGGTCTTTTAGTATTTCCAAGAGTCCCATTATTATTAGATGGGAAGATAGCCCATGAATTGACTGACAGTTTATTTAATTTGTATTTAATTACTGTAATTCTTTGTAAATTTTGTGTATTGGTCCCTTAGATAAAGCATAGCTATTAAAGATTTTTCAAATTCAGAGATTTTTTTCTTTAACTGTAATTTTACATTTATACAAAGATATAAATATATAAATGCAAGTTTCTGGCTCTATTTAGTGTTACTTGTATGAATGATTTCAGGGCTGACCACTTGTCATTGGATAAGCAATTAAGGAAATCATCTCTAGGAAAGACTATTTCTCCCACTCTCAGCATTCCTTAGTTGCCTAGAGGTGAGGCTACATAAGATTTTCCCCTTCTATGCTGGCAAGACTACTGATATAGTCCTTGTTAAAGCTAAGGAGAGATTGTGTGCTGTGATGGATTGTATATTCTTGGCCCAGGAATGGCACGATTAGAAGCTGTGGCCCTGTTGGAATAGGTATGTCACTGTGGGTGTGGGCTATAAGACCTTCATCGTAGCTGCCTAGAAGCCGGTATTCTGCTAACAGCCTTCAGATGAAGATGTAGAACTCTCAGCTCCTCCTGAACCATGGCTGCCTGGATGCTGCCACATTCCCACCTTGATGATAATGGACTAACTGAACCTTTGAACCTGTAAGCCATTCCAATTAAATGTTGTCCTTATAAGAGTTGCCTTGGCAGTAAAACCCTAAGACAAAGTCCAAAGCCAGCTTTGACTATATAATAAATTTGAGACTAGCTCTTGTCTCAAAAACAAATAAACAAAAAGAGCTTATAAACTTAATAGAATCATTCACTGTTATTACTAATGAGGGTATGTGCTACAACCACCTCACTTAAAAAGAAAATCATTGGTTCACATGGTCCATTCTTATAACTGTCAGGTGTGATGTGTAATGACCGTAATGAGAGTTCTCTCTCCCCTCCTCCACCCCATTATGTCTACAAAACATCAGCATTGATACTTCCTCAGAACTCTGTCTGCTTCTTTAGTGTTCCTTATCCACCAAGCAAAAAGCTATGGTTGTCTGTGCTAATTTCTATCAGATTATATATGAGAGACACAAAAGATAGGTGAAGTAAAGAACTATTTGGTATTCAACCTTTCATCCAAAATTATTCACTCCAATTAACAGGAATGCTGGGATGTTCCCTTTATCTGAAAACACTCATTTTCTAGCCCAGTAGGTTAGGATCTCAGAAAGCTTTGTTTATTTTCTATTCTGAGCAGAGAAAAGTATAATTTTACAAATCTCTCTAAGAAATACTATAAACACTTTGCGTTCAGCAATTAATTATTCATTTGTTCAACATATGAACTGTATGCCTGTATTAAGAGCTAACGGCACCTAAATAAATAGAACAAATCTCCTCCTCTGGAAGCACATACTACAGTTAAAGAAGCAGTATATATGCAAATCTTGACAATTCCATTTACTAACAGAGCTATGCACAGAGCCTAAAGACATGTGTAGGTTTCTGGAGATCATTCATGAAATTTTGCACTAGCATGATGCCAGCATATATTAGGGACTCAATAATTTACTAAATAACAAGCAGCTTAAAAGATGTCCAGAAATTTAAGTACAAGATGGGAAAGTACAAAAGACCAGAAATAATTTTAGTAAAAATCCTTCAGTTTGCCCCTGGTATAAGCAACATTATAGTTAGGTAAATGTAGTCACAGTAGGCAACATTTACTCCTAGAGGCATTTTATATAGGTGTGGGAATTTGAGTTTCACCTGAGCAATATGGGGAATGTATTTGCATTTTATAAAACTGAACAAATTTGCAGAGGGAACAAATATGATGTATATGAACACACCAGAAGAACTTAATATGATCCCTGCAAACAAAACCTAAGCATTTCTACAACGAAGAAACAAAAAAGTGATCATTTGTAGCATAAGATAAGATAAAAGGAAAGTATCTACAATGTTCTTGGGATTCTAGCTTGGGAAAGGTAACTGGTTAAGATACCATGAGAGTTTGAGAAAACTGCACAAAGTTAGTATAGGTGAATTTGTGCCCCCCTAATCTGCATATTTAAATCTATGACCTGATGTCATAGTACTTGGAAGTAAGGCTCTTAGAGAGATTGTAAGGGTAGAGTCCTTATCAAAGAGATTAGTGTCCTTGCATCGTTGCCTCGGAAAACTCACAAGTTCCTCTTTCTTGTACAGTTACAATGAAAAGATTTTTTTTTTTTAATCATGAATCAGGAAATTAAACCTACAGAATACTGAATTACCCAACATTTATTCTGCCAATACTTTGGCTATAGACTTCCCAGCCTTCAGCACTGCAATAAATATGTGCTGTTTATAAGCCAACCCACGTAAGCATTTTATTATAGTAACCCATATGGCTTAAGATAAAGGAAAATGAAAACATCACATATAATTTTGAACATACCAGGTTTTAAATATTTGGGTAGTATCCACCAGTATATTGAGAGGGTTACAAGAAAAGATACCAATCAGATGCCTGGAAGCCCTTTGCTCCACCCAAAAAAAAAGTGGTGGTAGGGAAGCACAAACTCTTCAATGCTCGTATTTGGCAAAAGTAAGCAGATAAGAGCAATAGCAGGTGGTCCTCTAGTGTTAGAGACCTCAGAATGCAAGATCCTTAGACCCATGAGATCAGTGTGGCTCTACTGAAAATAGGTAAGAAAACATCATTTGGAAGGAGCCTTTTACTGTGCCTAATGCTGTAACACCAGGCATGGCAACACAGGAGAATGTCTCCCAAAGAACTCTCTGAACCTAAGGATCCTGCTCTCATGGGAATAATCACCACTATTAGTTTGGGACTAATAACATCCATTTGGTTGAACCAAACACAGTCTTTCCTTTTAGTTGGTAAGTTCTTCTGCTAGAACACCAGAAATATTTCCCTCCTGGCATAGGTATAGATGTTGCATGGTCATCTAGTGTGGGGCAGTGATCTCTGGCAGGCAGTCTGGCACACCGGTTGAGCACAGGCAAACTCTGGGAGACCCTGAGAAGTAATTTGCAAGGGACCAGAAACGTTATGCCAAGGTTCCCAGAAGCTTTTTGGCTCCAGCCAAGGTCACATATAACGCCCCAGGTAGAGGCATGGCCACAAAGCTCCAAGCCATCCCCATGTTAGTGAGACACCTAGAGGCTTAACCATGCCCCTTCCCAGTTACTATATCTGCCCCGCCTCTCTGGGAGAGGCAGGAGGTACAGTTCCATCTATGTCACTTTCCACATGATGAAAATAAATGTCTTAGAATTATGGACTGTCTCTTCATCTGGACCTGCCAGATGGAGAGATCCTGCCCTCGATTAATGAGCCACGGATAATCTCTCCCCGTGGGAATCCCAGCGCTCCTAGACAGTACCCATTCACCCAAGCCTAAGCAGTTAGCCTGGCACCCAAAGCAGCCGAGATCCAGCTGTGCTCCGGCTAACCCATCTGCAGCACCCTGAGGCGACTGCAGTGCCCTGGGCTAGAGAACCCACGGAGACAGCTGTCACACGTTCTCCGGGAATGGCTCCCTCCCCCATCCATGGGCAGGGCCCAAAGAGGCTTTCCACAGGCCCCAACCTGCCCATCAAACTGTGTGGGAAGATGCGAGGCCACTTCCTGCATGTCCTGTTCCACCCATAGCCACAGCGCCACAGGACAGACACATGGGGCTTTGTTCCACAGCGCCAGGCATGTTCCCAACAATCTAGTATTCATCAAAGCATGGGATGAAGTCTGGAACAAACTCAATTTAGCAGTGTTGGCTGTACCTTCAACAGTCAGGAAAAATAGCTAGCTGTACTCATCACATAGAGTATCTCTATGCATCCAAGGAAAGTTCTAGATGGCTGATGTTGTGTAAGAATAATCCACCTGGCTAATGGCTAATAATTCTTGGGTTCAAGGCATTCATGAAAGCAAAGGAGAATCTAACAGCTGCCACAATTATAGAGTTAAGCTTCTTCATTTCCTACTTTTTCTTATTTACATATTAATGAACATTAAGAGATCTGCTAACAATAAGAGCTTATTAACACTAATCATTTTAGCAGTCCTTCACCTGTACCTTAAAAAAAACACAGATGCATCCCTCTTCTCTCTCTCTCTCTCTCTCTCTCTCTCTCTCTCTCTCTCAACCAAATAGGACACATACAGGCCAATGAGATGACACAGCAAGTAAAGATACCTGCTGCCAAATCAGAAAGCTTGAATTCAATCTGTGGTACACACACAGTGGAAAGAGAGAACAAACTTCTAACAACTGTCCTCTAACCTACACACATGACTGTGGCACAGAATCACCCCCTCCCCCCCAAAAAAATCAAATAAAAAATCTAATTTAAAAATCTTTAAAGGTGATCCAGCCTACCAAACAAAAAAATTTTGAGTCATTACTTTCGACATACTATTTGAAACTGTGGCCATTAGATAGATGGCTTAAGAATATGGGAAGGGGCAGAAGATGAGTCTCCAGGAAAGATATATGTAGAAGGTAAAGAAAAGTTATAGTTTGAATTTCACTAGTCTCCCATGGGCTCTTGGGTTTAGATGGTTACTCTTCAAGTGGGATATCCCTTGAGTTAGTAGGCATAACTAGGGGAGGATCATTAGAGGTTGACATTTAAAGGTTATAGCCTAGTCATGCTTTGGAGCAATGCTCTCTGCTCCTGGTGTCTGGCAAATGTGACTGGCTTCCTCAAGCTCCCACTGTCATGGACAGAATCAGATTCATCATAATAATTTCCTTACTATGAAGAGCACTCTGAAACATGAGCCAAGATAAATTCTTCCCCCCTTAAATTACTTCTGTCCAACACTTGGTCAAAGTAACTAATCCAGCTAGTGTGCAGAATAGAATGTGAAAAGAATCCAAATAAATAGATGTTATAAAAATAAATAAATAAAAGAGGTTGAGTTTTAAAACACACAACACTGGGCTGAGCTGCAATCATCAATAATTCTGATATCTGCCCCCCTCAAAAAGGCAAAATAAGAAAAAGAAGACTGATTTGTCAGTTACACATAAAATAAGTCAATATGCTTTTGTTGTTGTTAAGACAGATTTCACAGTGTAACCCAGGCTGCCATCAAACCTCCAATCTTCCTGCTTCAACCTCCCAAGTGCCAGGATTACAGGTATGTATCACCACAGCTCTATTGTTTACATAGTTTATCTCATTGACCATTTTCAATCTTACAACCAGAGAATGGAGGCTCAAGGAAATGTAGCTTTCGTAACATGAACAAGAAGTAGAAATCAGGGGCTGGAGAGATGGCTCAGAGGTTAAGAGCACTGACTGCTCTTCCAGAGATCCTGAGTTCAATTCCCAGCAACCACATGGTGGCTCACAACCATCTGTAATGGGATTTAATGCCTTCTTCTAGTGTGTCTGAAGACAGCTACAGTGTACTCATATAAATAAAATAAATAAATAAAACCTTTTAAAGAAAGAAAGAGAAATCAAATACAGGTATATCTGGCTCACAAGTTCTTTATGAATCAACCAAACTAAGATATCCAGAAAATTTAAATTGTGTGGTAGTCTAACATGCAAAGTGGCCATAGCAAGCTGTCTAACTCAGGCAGAATAAGCTAGAACACACCAAAGAATATATTAGTTTGTCATGAACAAGAAAGTGTGCACAGAGCTACACACTCGGCCTCGCAGCCATTGCCATGGCTGGAAGACTTGGTGCCCCTGCGTGGACCTCCTGCAGCCAGCACAGTGCTTCCACCCTGCCTCCCAAACCCTGGGACTGGACACAGGGACCTACAAGCAGCCTGGGACAGGAGCTTTCTGGTTTCCTTCAGGGGCCGGGGACCTCAGTCTGTGCCACAGAGCTGCATAACCAAATAGCTCTGGGAGAAAGCTAGCATCCCAGGAGTGTGGACAAGCCCATGAGTGGAGGTAAGACAGTACCACTGCTTACCTTTGCAGGACACAGGGACCGAGGACTGGGACAGGAGCCTTCCAGTTTATGCCTCTGGTGTGTGCCATGAGGCTCCATACCCAAATAGCACAGGGAAAGAGCTAGCCTCCCAGGAGTGTGGACAAGTCGGTGATCAGGTAGATGGCTGGCACCTCTGCTCAGAGAGACCAGCCCAGAACCCTCAGGACACAGGGACTGAGGAGTGGCCTTCCAGTTTCCTTCTGCAGCCAGGGAGCTGATCTTGTGCCACAGGGCTCTGTACTCACTGCCAGGAGAGAGCAGGTCTCCCAAGAGTGCCGACACACCTTCAAGCACAGGAAGACCACCACTTCTGATCAAATTCCTAGAACAAGAGAGACCCTCGCAGAGTCATCAGGACACAGGAACCAAGGAACACTTGGGGAAAGGATCCTTCTGGTTTCTGTCTGCACCCCAGAGCAGACCTTGTACCACATCTCTCCAAACCCAAATCCTCTAACACAGAGCTGGTCTCCAAGGAGTACTGACTCAAAGGCTTGCAGGAGGGACAAGCCATAGTCAGAGAGAACAAGACCAGCTAACACCAGAGATAACCAGAAGGCAAAAGGTAAGGGCAAGAACATAAGTAACAGAAACCAAGGCAACTTGGCATCATCAGAGCCCAGTTCTCCCACCGCAGTGAGCCCTGGATAGCCCAACACACCAGAAAAGGAAGATTCAGGTTTAAAATCTCTTCTCATGATGAATATAGAAGATGTTAAGAAGGAAATAAATAACTCCCTTAAAGAAATACAGAACACAAGTAAACAGCTAGAAGCCCTTAAAGAGGAAATACAGGAAAACACAATCAAACAGCCTAAGGAAATGAACAAAAGCATGCAGGAACTAAAAGTAGAAATAGAAAAAATAAAGAAATCACATAGGGAGACAACCCTGGAGGTAGAAAACCTAAGAAAGAGATCAGGAGTCATAGATGCAAGCATCACCAACAGAATACAAGAGATAGAAGAGAGAATCTCAGGTGCAGAAGATACCATAGAAAACATTGACACAACAGTCAAAGAAAATGCAAAATGCAAAAAGCTCCTATCCCGAAACATCCAGGAAATCCAGTACACAATGAGAAGACCAAACCTAAAGATAATAGGTAGCAGACAGTGAAGATTTCCAACTTTAAAAGCCAGTAAATATCTTCAAAAAAATTATAGAAGAAAACTTCCCTAACTTAAAGAATGAGATGAACATAAACATTCAAGAAGCCTACAGAACACCAAATAGATTAGACCAGAAAAGAAATTCCTCCAGTCACATAATAATCAAAACACCAAATATACAAAACAAAGAAAGAATATTAAAAGTAGTAAAGGAAAAAGGGCAAGTGACATATAAAGGCAGACCTATCAGAATTACACCAGACTTCTCACCAGAGACTATGAAAGCTAGAAGAATCTGGGCAGATCTCACACAGACTCTAAGAGAACACAAGTGCCAGCCCAGGCTGCTATACCCAGCAAAACTCTCAATTACCATAGATGATGAAACGAAGATATTTCATGAAAAAAAAACAAATGTACAAAGTATCTTGCCACAAACCCAGCCCTAGAAAGGATAATAGATGGAAAACGCCAACACAATGAGGGAAACTACACCCTCGAAAAAGCAAGAAAGTAATCTTTTAACAAACCCAAAAGAAGATAGCCACATAAACATAAAAATAACATCAAAAATAACAATCACTATTCCTTAATATCTCTTAACATCAGTGGACTCAATTCCCTAATAAAAAGGCATAGGCTAACAGACTGGATATATAAACAGGACCCAACATTTTGCTGCATACAAGAAATGCACCTCAGAGTTAAAGACAAACATTACCTCAGTGTAATGGGCTGAAAAATAATTTTCCAAGAAAATGACCCCAAGAAACAGGCAGGAATAGCCATTCTAATATCGGATAAAATCCACTTTCAACCAAAAGTAATCAAAAAAGATAAGGAAAGACACTTCATACTCATCAAAGGAAAAATCTACCAAGAACTCTCAATTCTGAACATCTATGCTTCAAATGCAAGGGCACCCACATTCATAAAAGAAACTTTACTAAAGCTCAAAGCACACATTGCACCTCACACAATAATAGTGGAGACTTCAACACCCCACTCTCATCAATGGACAGATCTTGGAAACACAAACTAAGCAGAGACACAGTGAAACTATCAGATGTTATGAACCAAATGGATTTAACAAATGTCTATAGAACATATCATCCTAAATCAAAAGAATAAACCTTCTTCTCAGCACCTCATGGTACCTTCTCCAAAATTGACCATATAATCGGTCACAAAACAAACCTCAACACATATAAGAAGATTGAAATAATCAGATGCCTCATATAAGATCACTACAGATTAACGCTGGTCTTCAATGGCAACAACAAAAACAGACAGCCCACATACACATGGAAGCTGAACAACACTCTACTCAATGATAATTTGGTCAAGGAAGAAATAAAGAAAGAAATTAAAGACTTCCTAGAATTTAATGAAAATGAAAGTACAACATACCCAAACTTATGCGACAGAATGAAAGCAGTGCTAAGAGGAAAACTCACACCTCTGAGTGCCTCCAAAAAAAAAACAAACCTGGAGAGAGCATACACTAGCAGCTTAACAGCACACCTGAAAGCTCTAGAACAAAAAAAAAGCTAATACACCCAACAGGATTAGAAGGCAAGAAATAATCAAACTCAGGGCTGAAATCAGCCAAGTATAAACTAAAAGAACTATACAAAGAATCAACAAAATCAGAAGCAGGTTCTTTGAGAAAATCAACAAAATAGATAAACCCTTAGCCAGAATAACCAGAGGGCAGAGAGACAGTATGCAAATTAACAAAATTAGAAATGAAAAGGGAGATTTAACAGCAGATTCTGAGGAAATTTAAAAAATCATCAGATCCTACTACAAAAGCCTATATGCAACAAAATTGGAAAATCTATTTGAAATGCACAAGGCTGATTGTCTTTCCCATCCATCTTCCACAGGTTCCACTTTCTCTGATTTTTTTTCTCCCCATTCATGGCACTCTTACCGTTCACATCACATTCCTTATTTACATTACTTATTTTCTCTGTTCCTCACTAAACAGCAACTGGAGGTCAGAGGCAGTGCTCTGGTCATCTTTATAGCATTCATTACCAGGTCTGACTCAGAGTAGGCTATCAATAAGTGTCTATTGATATACTTATGATTTAAAAAGCTCTTGGCTCTTTGTGTGGGTCACAGACAAGAAGATGAAACTTAACAGCTGCATATATAAAATTCCTTTCTGAGACTGCAATGATTTGCTTTGGTGCAGTTCGAGAGTCATTCTGTTTGTTGACACTGTAAGTGAAAAACATCATCATAGGATTTTAGTAAATGCAATTGCAATATGAGTCATGTATTTAAAAATCAGTATGATGTTAGACATAATGTAGAAATAATTTGAATAAACATAAAGAAAATAAAGAGTGAATATTTTGGAGAATAGAAAACTTAGAATAACTGTGATATACTTCAAAAATGGCTGCCAGAGTAGTACTTGGAGACTCTACCTGCTTCCGAGTCTGTCTGTCCTCATTTTGTATTTCTGAACTGGAGGGAATAACCATAAGGTAGCCTCAAGGATCCGATAATAGTAAATAGTAAATCACCCCTGAGACAGAACTGCATTTATCATCCCACCTCCACAGCAATGTTTTAGAATTTTTGGAATTAGCTAGTGATAGTTCAGATCCAGTGTCTGTTAGCACCTGAGAATTCTTTTAATTTCCTGTTTTCCAAGGTATGTTTACTTTGGTAATCTGCTGAGCACAGTGGTGTATGCCTGGAATTTCAGCACTTGGAATTCTGAGACATGAGAATTTCTGTGACTTGAAGGTCCACCCTGACTATGTTACAAGAGCCTGCCATACTCCCCTGCACTCCGCATTCACCATGATCAAGTAGGCTTCATTCCAGGGATGCAGGGATGGTTCAAAACCCAGAAATCCATCAATGTAATCCACTACATAAACAAACTCAAAGAAAAAACCACATGGGTCATTTCGTTAGATGCTGAAAAAGCATTTGACAAAATTCAACATCTCTTCATGATAAAAGTCTTGGAAAGATCAGGAATTCAAGGAGCATACCTAAACATAGTAAAAGCAATATACAACAAACCAGTGGCCAACATCAAACTTAATGGAGAGAAACTCGAAGCAATCCCACTAAAATCAGGGACTAGGAAAGGCTGCCCTCTCTCTCCCTATCTATTCAATATAGTACTTGAAGGTCTAGCTAAAGCAATAAGGCAACAAAAGGAAATCAAAGGGATACAAATTGCAAAGGAAGAAATCAAAATATCACTATTTGCAAATGATATGATGGTATGCTTAAGTGACCCAAAAAACTCCACCAGAGAACTGCTACAGCTGATAAACAACTTTAGCAAAGTGGCAGGATAAAAAATTAACTCAAATAAATCAGTAGCCTTCCTATACTCGAAGGATAAACAGGCTGAGAAAGAAACTAGGGAAATGACACCCTTCACAATAGTCACAAACAATATAAAGTATCTTGATGTGACTCTAACCAAACAAGTGAAAGATCTGTATGACAAGAACTTCAAGTCTCTGAAGAAAGAAATCAAAGAAGACCTCAGAAGATGGAAAGATCTCCCATGCTCATGGATTGGCAGGATTAATATAGTTAAAATGGCCATCTTGCCTAAAGCAATCTACAGATTCAATGCAGTCCCCATCAAAATTCCAACTCAATTCTCCATAGACTTAGAAAGAGCAATTCTCAAATTCTTTTGGAATAACCAAAAAATAAAAAATAAAAAAACCAGGATAGCAAAAACTATTCTCAACAATAAAAGAACTTCTGGGGGAATCAGCATTCCTGACCTCAAGCTGTACTACAGAGCAGTAGTGATAAAAACTGCATGGTATTGGTACAGTGACAGGCAGGTAGATCGATAGAATAGAATTGAAGACCCAGAAATGAACCCACACACTTATGGTCACTTGATCTTTGATAAAGGAGCGAAAACCATATAGTGGAAAAGACAGCATCTTCAACAAATGGTGCTGGTTCAACTGGCAGTCTACATGTAGAAGATTGTGAATTGATCCATTACTATCTTCCCTATACAAAGCTCAAGTCCTAGTGGATCAAGGACCTCCACATAAAACCAAATACACTGAATATAATAGAAGAGAAAGTGGGGGAAAATCTCGAACACATGGGCACAGGGGAAAAGTTCTTGAACAGAACACCAATGGCTTGTGCTCTAAGATCAAGAATCAACTAATGGGACCTTATAAAATTGCAAAGCTTTCTGTAAGGCAAAGGACACTGTCAATAGGACAAAGCAGCAACCAACAGATTGGGGAAAGATCTTTCCTAATCCTACATCCGACAGAGGGCTAATATCCAATATATACGAAGAACTCAAGAAGTTAGACCCCAGAGAAACAAATATCTCTATTAAAGAATGGGGAACAGAGCTAAACAGAGAATTCTCAACTGAGGAAACTCAAAGAGCTGATAAGCACCCTAAAGAAATGTTCAACATCCTTATGGTATGTCATCAGAGAAATGCAAATCAAAACAACCCTGAGATTTCACCTCACACCAGTCAGAATGGCTAAGATCAAAAACTCAGGTGACAGCAGATGCTGGCAAGGATGTGGACAAAGAGGAACACTCCTCCATTGCTAGTGGGATTGCAAGCTGGTACAACCATTCTGGAAATCAGTTTGGTGGACCCTCAGAAAATTGGACATAATACTACCTGAGGACCCAGCTATATTACTCCTGGGTATATACCCAGAAGATGCTCCAACATCTAATAAGGACACACGCTCCACTATTTTCATAGCAGCCATATTTATAATAGCCAGAAACTGGAAACAACCCAGATGTCTCTCAACAGAGCAATGGGTACAGAAAATGTGGTACATTTACACAATGGAATACTACTTAGCTATTAAAAACAATGACTTTAAGAAATTCGCAGGAAAATGGATAGAACTTGAAAATATCATCCTGAGTGAAGTAACTCAGTCACAAAAGAACAAACATGGTATGTACTCACTGATAGAGGATATTAGCCCAAAAATTCAGAACACCCATGATTCAATTCTCAGCAACTGTTGGACTGAGCGTTGGGTCCAAGATGGAGGAGCTGGAGAAGAAACTCAAGGAGCTGAGGGAGTTTGCAGCCCCATGGTGAGGGAGCAACAGTGTCAAGTGGTCAGGCCCCTTGATGCTTCCAGAGACTGGAACACCAACCAAAGAATGCATAGGGAGGGTCCCATGGTGCTGGCCACATATGTGGCAGAGGAAGGCCTTGTGGGCCATCAGTTGGAGGAGAGGCCCTTGAATTTGAGAGTGTTAGATGCCCCAGTATAGGGAAATGCCAGGGAGGGACGATGGGAGTGGGTGGATGGATAGGGGAATACCCTCATAGAGGCAGGGGAGGGAGGATGGGATAGGGGGTTTCCAAAAAGGAGATCTGGAAAGGGGAAAACATTTGAAATGTAAATAAAATATCAAAAATAAATAAATAAATAAAACGAAAAAAGAAAAGAAAGTATGCACAAAGAACAGCAGTTTGTTGATTTGTCTCTAAAAGGCCCCATGATTCTAGGATTCACATAGAAAGTTAGAGCCTCAGGGGCATGGGGGGGGGTGTATCAACAAGAATGTTACAATTCATGCTATCATCTTCAGACTTTGACAACCAACACAATTTAAAATCTACTAAACCTGTGGTCCCATGGCAGCTGGGGTCTATGTCCTCACAGACATGTCCAGAGGGATATGCCCATAGTGATGTTGAGTACCATCAAGTTGAGAGTCAGGATTACCCATCACATCCACCATATCTAAAAATCCACATTTCAGAACCAGACACAGGTTTCGAATCATTCATCCAAGAGTTCCAAACATGAGATATTGCAAATCCCCAAACTTTTGCCTGCTAGCATTGTGTCACAAGAGGAAAATTCCACACCTGATCTCATGTGACCAAGAGCAAGCAAAATACTGGAACACTAAAAATATTGTGTAAAGTTACCTAGGGCTATGTGAAGCATAAATTAATGGAATTTAAACTTGTATTTATACCTAAAATAACTCCTTATGTATATGTCCATATTCAAAAATCTGAAAAAAAAATCTAAACCCAAATCTTTCTAATCCCAAGCATTTTATAGCAGAGAAATTCAATGAGTATTTAAATCTATCCATGAGATTTTCACCTCGATCCTCATTTCATTCTTTTACCTGGAATTCTATTTCTCCATAGTTTCTTGAGTAACTCTTACTAATGCTACAAGGCACCCATAAGTACCATTTTTTTCTTAAAACTGTTAAGTTAATTCAGATCTTCTTCCTACTAGTCAAAATACTTCAGCCAACTGTTATTCATATAACTTTAATTAAATGCTTAGAGTACATATGATTCTTTAAGGTCATAATCATTTCCTTAACTGCTATATACATAGGCAGACATTACAGTGTCTTACAATAAAGTACCATGAAAATGTGCCCTAAACACCTGCTATTCACATCTGAAGCAATATTTTTACTCTGGTCTTAAGTGAGTTGTCAGTAATTAAAATTCATACTGTTAATCTCTCCTTGGACCATTAATGTCTTATTAGACATATGATTAATTGCTCTATTAAAGCATATCTTCTGATTAGCCTTTAGCATTTTACAAGTATAAAATATTTCTATGAATAGCTCTTTTATATTTACACATTAAGAACTAAAACGGACACATTTCCATAAGACTTTTTGATTCCTAAACTTTTACTTAGACTCTGGAATGATGTCTAACTTTATGGAAATTGTTTATGGTGGCTAACTTTCTTCATTTGACAGAAAGCTTAGAAGATGAGCAAGCCCACAACATGCAGCTGACAGCTATTCAAGTAAGGCTGTTGAAAATAAAATATGTGGGTGGGGAGCTTGGACATGGATCAAGATTGAAAAATAGATTAGTCACTCATCTTGAAGGCATAATTGAAGTCATTGAGGCCTTTACTCTCTGAGCTAATTGCTATGGAAGGAAATACAAATTCTGATGGAAAATTTTATCTAATAATATAAGTTAAAGAAGTATCTAAAAGAGCATATTATAGAGAAGATACAATTTAATAGAAATTTTGGTTAATATGAAACAGGAAAGTTTTAAGAAGATAGTAGCATATCGGCTTCAGAAAAATCAGGGGAATGAAACCTAATTGAGTAACCACTGGTGACTGTGTAGAGAGAGTTTCTGGGGCTGATAAATTAATATTGATTAACCATGTGGTGGGAAAGCTAAAGGGCTGGTTAATATTTGAGGGAGATAAGTTGGAAAAGAAAAGGTAAGGAATGGAGCTCAAACTTATGTATTAGATAAACGAAGATTTAGAGTTTTCTTGCTTAAAGGTTTTGTTTGCTAGTTACTGTGGCGGCCAAGCTACTGTGCATTCTATTTTTTGTTATATATAATTTAAAGCATCCCACTCCCATCTCAACATCTCTGACAGTATTCTTTTAAAGGTCACTATAGTTCCATGCTATGGCTTGTCAAGAGATTATGACATAGACCTACTGTGTTTGAAAATCCTGTTGCTTGAGACTTTTTCTGGGTATAGTAGCCTGGGCTGGCATTTGTGTTCTTTTAGAATCTTGCATGGCCTCTGACCAGGCTCTTCTGGCTTTCATAGTCTCTGTTGAGAAGTCTGGTGTAATTCTGATAGGTCTACCTTTGTATGTTACTTGCCCCTTTTCCCTTGCAGCTTTGAATACTCTTTCTTTGTTCTGTGCATTTAGTGGTTTGATTATTATGTGATGAGAGGATTTTCTTTTCTGGTCCCATTTATTTGGAGTTCTATAGGTTTCTTGTACCTTTATGGTCACCTCTTTCTTTAGGTTGGGGAAGTTTTCTCCTATGATTTTGTTGAAGACATTTTCAGGTCCTTTGAGCTGGGAATCTTCATTCTCCTCTATTCTGCTTATTCTTAGATTTGGTCTTTTCATTGTGTCCTCAATTTCCTGGATGCTTTGGGTTAGGAGTTTTTATGTTTTAATTTTTCTTTGACAATTGTGTCAATTTCTTCTAATGTATCTTCTACACCTGAGAGTCTCTCTTCTATTTCTTGTATTCTGCGGGTGATACTTAACATCTGCAATTCCTGACCTCTTTCCTAGATTTTCCATTTTCTGGTTTGCCTCCATTTGTGTTTTCTTTATTGTTTCCACTTCCACTTTTAGGTCTTGGTCTGTTTTATTCAATTCCTTCACCTGTTTACCAGTGTTTCCTCTACTTCTTTCAGTAAGTTATTGATAGCCTCCTTAAATGACTCTTTTCTGGCTTCTACGATCCACCTATCTTGTTTTTCTTGAACTGAAGTAACTTGTGTTTTTTTTCTCTTTGCTTAACCTCCAGATGTTAAGAATATTCCACTCCTAACAATTTACTTTTATCCATATCTTTATTCTCTTTAACTCTAGGGAATCCTGTGGCTTTAAACATCACCTCTCTAACCTACATTGTACTCGGCTGCTCCCTTGAAGGTCAGACTCATTTATCCAATTGCCTGCTTAACATCTTCCCTGCCTATTTAACTACACAGCTCGAGCATTATATACTTAGTGGACAAATATCAGTCTCTCAAGTCCTCTGACATATTCTCCCTTAAGTTTTTATTCTCACGCCCACACTGAGCTCAGGTCTTTCTCTCTTGATTTGTCTCTGAGCTTCAGTCTATCATCAAATCCTATTAACTCTTAATAACTCATTAAATGTTTCCAAAACATTTCGGGTTTTGTTTCTTGTTTGGTTGGTTGGTTGGTTGGTTGGGTTTTTTTGTCGTTGTTGCTGGGTTTTTGTTGTTGTTGTTATTTTTGTTTTTGTTTTTCGAGACAGGGTTTTTCTGTGTAGTCCTGGCTGTCCTGGAACTCACTCTGTAGACCAGGTTGGCCTCAAACTCAGAAATCCACCTGCCTCTGCCTCCCAAGTGCTGGGATTAAAGGCGTGCGCCACCACTGCCCGGCTTTCCAAAACATTTCATTAGTCCAACCATTTTAGTTCATTTCCACTGCTACTACCTGAGTCTAAGCCACTATCAACTCCAGCATGAACTATTTGACCCTCTAACTGAATCCTCTTTTAACACTTGTGTCCCACTCAGTTTAGTCTTCATGCGAAAGCCAAGAATTCTCTAAAAGTATATCATTTCTCTGCCCTTCTCACTGTGTTTAAACTGAAACTTAAGACATTCTACTTAAATTTTTTAAGTCATTTACCACCAAACTCTAGTCATTTTTTTAAATATATATTTGTGTGATACATGTACACTATGTATTTTTATTATATCCACCTCCTAGTATCCCTCTCCCATGCCTCTCAGATCTCTTCCCTATGCCCTTCTCCCAACTTCACGTCCTGCTTTTCTTATAGATTGTGCTACCCTTAGACCATGGGTGTTTTATCATCACCAGAAGCATAGTCAATCTTCAAGAGACCACAGCCCTAAAGAAAATTGACTGTACCTCTCTCAACACCCATCAACTGTCAATAGTTCCTTAACTAGATATGGAGACTCCCCATTGTGCTGGAATGTTGACTGGCTTGGTGTCAAGCAGGTCCTATTCAGGCAACCACAGATGTTTTGGGTTCATGACTACAGTCATCCTATTATATCCACAAGACATTCTTTCCACCCAGCCCTTTCTGATTCTGGTTTTTACAATCCCTCCACCCCTCCTCTGAGATGGTCCCAGAGCTTTGTGGGGTGAGAGTATGTTATAGATATCCCATTTATGGCTAGCATTCCACAGACACTTTTTCTGTTCACTTTGGCCAGTTGTAAGTCTCTATATTGATACCATTCACTAGTATAAACAAACAATTCTCTAATGAGGACCAAGAATTATACTAATCTATGGGTAACAGAAATACATATTTAGAAGCCAGTTTGGTACTGTGTCCATTTAGCAAATAATAGTAGTAGGTATGAGATGCCAAGCCACAGATTGCTGGTGATGTTCTTCTTTGTTTAATTGTTTGATTCATTCATTCATCCATTCATTTTGGATTATAATTTAGTTGCAACACTTGGTCAGATTTTGCAGCTTTACCCCATGTTGCTTTTTACCCTCCTTTAAAAGTTTTGGCCACCAATGTAGTCTATATTCCAAATACTAGTTCTGAAACCACTTGTGGACTTTTTCTTGTTATGCATATTGTCTTTACTGTTAGTTTTGTTTTTGTTTTTAAGGAAAAGAATTTTCCTAATGAGTAACTCATTAAAAAGTACCATGAGCAAAGTTAACTTCTTCAAGCAAGGAAATTGAAATTGCATTCAGAGCACTGCCTGCAAATAAAGCCCTTAATTTAGTTTATGATATTCTGCTGACCTCCCCTGAGTTATGCTGTCATCTGCACAAGACAAACAGGGCAACTTTACAGAGGAGGTAATATGAGTCAATGTCCTTTGAGTGTTCCATGGTACTGTAGTGTCTGACATCTCTCTGGGAAGCCTCTGTTGCTTTGTCCCTGTTTACTGCTTGAGTAATAAAGAGAGCCTCCAGTTCAGAACATGCAATAAGTATTGCCCCATTTTTTGAGTGAATAGGTCAAGGAACCACCGTGAGCATAGCTGCTAATTGCTAAGTGTGTTTCTTCTGACTGGTGCTCTGACTTCTGTGAACACCACAGCAACTGCAGTGAGCAGTCTTAAGTACTAGATTTGTTCTCTTGCATGAGATGTGTGTTAGTTACTTTCCTGTTGATGTGATAAAATACCATAACTAAATGTAACCTAAGGAAAAGAGACAGTATTTTGGTTTACAGCTGCAGAGGGATCAAGTCCGTCATGGCAGGAAAAGCATGGCAGCAGGAGGAGGAAACTGTCTGGTTACACTTTTCACCCACACACAGGAAGTGGAGGGAGAAGAAAAAGGAGGCAAGTCTGCAAATACTCTAAGCCCCCACCTCCAGTGACATACTTCCTGCAGCAAGGCTCCCTGTTTGATGGTTCCACAACCTCCCCAAACAGAACCACCAACTGGGGAAGAAGAGTTCACATTTTTATCCTATGGGTGACATTTCCCATTCAAACCACCGTGGTCTACAAAAGCTGAAAAAGTTATTTACATACAACTGACTGTGAATCATTACATCCAATAAGTTCAACACATGCTTCAGAATAGAGATCCCCACTTATATGTGAACAAATACAGAGATGGACACACGTTTCAGTCTTTTCTTTTTTACTATTTATTTATTTATTTAATATATAGTAAAGCTTTGTCTTCACAGACACCAGAAGGAATCAGATGTTGTGAGCTACCACGTGGTTGCTGGGAATTGAACTTAGGACCTCTGGAAGAACAGTCAGTTCTCTTAACCACTGAGCCATCACAGCAGCCCCTAACATGTTTCAGTCTTATTCAGATATGTTCATACACCTCTCATGACATTAAAACAGCCTTAGGTTATCCTATGTTTAGTGATCAAGACTTAAACTAACATTACACAATTAAGCTTTATGATGGTAAATCCTGAATGTCAGTTTAACTGTTGTGGATTTGATTAAGCCTCTGGGAGGGATTATGAAGGCATTTCCAGGAAGGATTAACTTGGTGGAGAAAGATCCTTTAGTAAGTAGGCAGCACCTTCCCTCAGTTGCACAGAAGTCAGATTTAAAAGCAGTGCTACTTGCTCATCTGCCTTGGTATCTTGCTGGTGAACATGTCTGCCCTGTTGTTGCAGATGCCACAGCTGCCACTACCACTGCCATCCTGGACTGAAGATCAGCATCTCCCCAGGAATTGCCCCAGCTCTTGAGCACCAGATTGAGACTGCTCAGTCATCCTACATCATAGATTGTATAACTACAAGGTTCTCAGCCTCTCTAGCATGCAAACAGGCATTTTTGTACTGCTCAGACAGCACTGGGTAACCCAATATAAAAATCACAAAGAATGATAATGATCATGCAAATTACATTTACCAACTGTATTGATTACTTTTCTCATTCCTGTGTCCAAAGACTTAAGAAAAGATGGATTTATTTTAGCTCACAGTTCGGAGGGGTCATCATGATGAAAAGTCATGACAGTAACTGGGGAGGCAGCTAGTCACATGGCATTCAAAATCAGGGAATAGAGAGGTGAATGCTGGTGCTCAGTTAGCAGTCCTTCTCTGGATGAAGTCTGGAACCCCAGACATTATTTTAATAATAGTGCCACCTATATTTAGGGTGGATTTTCCTACTTTAATTAACTTACTCTTGGAAATTCTTCACATGTACACCCAGAGACTTGTCTCTTCAGATGTTCTATATCTTGTCAAGTTGATAATCTGTACCAACTAGCACACCAACAAATCTCAAATTGAAGTTCATTGTGCTTTTTGAGTGTTTTCAGATTTATTTGTTTGTTTTGGTTATTTTGGGGGGTGTTTGTATGGTTGGGGTGTGTGTGTGTGTGTGTGTGTGTGTGTGTGTGTGTGGAGAAGAGTGCGCATAAACTATCTCTCCATTCAGATAATATTTTTTAAAGATTTATTTATTATGTACACAGTGTTCTGCCTGCATATATGCCTACACAACAGAAGAGGGAGCCAGATCTCATTATAGATGGTTGTCACCTATTATATTGTTGCTAGGAATTGAACTCAGGACTTGGGAAAGAGCAGTCAGTGCTCTCAATCCCTGAGCCATCTCTCCAGCCCCTGAGAAAATAATTTTTTACTTGTTTTTGTTTTTTGATTATCCGATCTTTGCCCATGATAATTTCAATAATACCAAAAAAGTGGTGTCTTATAAATATCCTTTAAAAGATCATAAAGAACAATAGACTAGCCATAGATTGTATGCTGCATGTATGAGATCTACCAAACCCCTGGAGAACTGGGCACAAGCAGACTGAGTTGAGGACCTTAGAGGTTATAGTTGAGATCAATACACTGGTGCATACAATCTTGCTGAAAATATCTTAGCTAAAAGCTGTATAAGACAAATTGAATGACTTAATCTCAGGCTCTGTCCATCATACTAATTGGGCATGCCTGTGATTATTTAAGTTTATTCAAGAATATTTTAGGTCAAGGAGAAGATTTATATGAAAGAGAATTTGCCAAGGACATTAAGCAAAATTGCTCACTTATGTCAAGGATTATTGAAGACAGGATCTTGATTTCTCTTTAACTATACTTTGATGTGTTTGTGTACTCAATGATTAACCTTCATAAATAAACTAATGTTTGTCTTATTGGACTCAACAAAATCATTGTTCCTCACCTACAATACAAACTTACTTTGTGGCTATATAGGGATTGAATGTTTTTATTAAAGTATAATAGTAAAATGATACATTTTTTCAAATACATTCTTCTCTTATATAATAAGTCCCTATAACAGTTACCTTCTCTTCTCTTATATAATAAGTCCCTATAACAGTTACCTTCTCTTCTCTTATATAATAAGTCCCTAT